>OX463867.1:6121044-6551511 GCA_949825065.1 Odontocerum albicorne
GTATCAAATTTATGGTGTACCATATTTAAATAATAAATATAATTTTTATTAAAAATAAATTACTCGTTATTCTGTTTCCTCTTTAATCCCCTTTCTCTTACATGAGCTTTGAAGTGCATGGTCGCATGGTAGTAACACACTGGACTTCCGTGCGGAAGGTTGCCGGTACGAAAAGCGCTGCACTACTCCCCTCGAATGACACAGGCATTTTTTCCGCCTCGTATTCGGGGGTATAAAGATGCCAATGACTTTGTATTTATTTATTCTTAAAAAAAAGAGAAAAAAACATGTACTCGGTTTTATCTATTTTTACGGCCATTAGATTAGGTACTTACCTGAATGCAGATTCAGAGAAATACCTAAACTAATGGCCGCAGCCACCACTTTCCTATCTTTACACTCAACATTTGTATATGTATGTATGCCCCATGCTGTGCTACTCCTCTCGAATGACAGGAATTTCTTCCGCCAAGTATTCGGGGGTATAAAAGAAAACCTATGACTTCGATCACATTTATTCTTTAACAAAAAAGGGGGGAAAAACGTGCCGATGTACTCCGGTCGTCTCACTTTAGGTGTATCACCGGAACCAGTACAGCAGTGTTGCCGGCGAGTTTGCTGGTGGGCAATGGCTTACTCATTTTGTTTTTAGGCAATCCACCCAAACTAGGATGATTTGTCTCACTATATTAAAGACATTACAAAATTATATTAGACATTAGGAGTTAAACCAATTTAAAAAACTGCCACTATATTAAAGACATTAGGAGTCAAACCAATTTAAAAAACTGCCACTATATTAAAGACATTAGGAGTCAAACCAATTTAAAAAACTCCACTATATTAAAGACATTAGGAGTCAAACCAATTTAAAAAAATGAAAAGTCTAGATATTTCACAGTTTCAACTGATTAAGCTTCAATAATGGATCTATAAATGGAAAAGTTCCTCAAAGAAAGAAGAAACGTTACATTCATTGGATACGGCAAATATATGGTTTTTAGTAACTCACTTAAGAGGAGAAAAAGGAAACAAATAAAAAATCTCCACCGCACAGCTTCGCTTTCCAGCTGAATAGACGTTGGAATAGCGAGGGTAACCTCGACTACGAGGTCCAGCAATGGACGACATGAGAGCTTTGAGCTCTGCCATATAGTGAGAATAAGTAGGGAAAGACTGACAGAACAAGACCCCATGTCTAAACATTTATAATGATGACCTCTGTAGCTTAATTGATAAGACGCCTGCCTTCCAGACCAGCAGTTGTGGGTTCGATTCCCATTGTTACTCAGATTTTTTTAATTGTTTCAGTCTGGTTTTCAGTCTTATTTTCTGGTTAGTAGAAGAGATTACAACATAGCAATAAATTTTCCAAGTTATATTGTGTAGAACAAAAGTGTAATACTAATCTGTTGCCATTTACTGATCAAAGTCTACCCCAAGGCCGCCAATATCTCTCCAAAACATGTACTAAAAAAGTCTCTTGAACGTTGCAATGACATCAGCCTGTCTCCAGGGGAACTCTATTCCATACCAAAGAATAAGCCACTCCAAAAAACTGCTTGATTTTGTTGTTCACCCAATCTGCTTTGTTCGCTCAATCGACCTTAGTTGGCGTTAACACTGAAATATGACTATCTGAAATTAACAGAGAGGGTGAGGAATAGGAAAACCAGGGAAATAAAGGGAGATGGTTGGAAAAATGTTCATGAAAGAAAAGGTGAATAGAATGATAATGAAATATACGGATGTAGATAAGACAAAATCTGAGGGCAGCAAAGTGAGGAGATCTGTCCTATAAGACTACACCGAAAAGGACATGGCATGATATAGTGTATATGTGTAAGTAATTCAGGATGTTCAGATATCAAAAAAAATAAATTGTACAGATGTTTTATTAAAATAATAAAAATGTTGTTAAAAAATATCCCTTGTTTTGTTTCCTATCTTCCTCTTAAGCTGGATTCTCACTTGACCGCAGATAGATTGTACAAACTTCCCCACGATGAGCCGACAATAGTAAACATAAAATGCAAGCAGGTAACCTAACAATTTGACAGGATTAAATGTTTTTTTTATGCTACCATTATCATAGTCAGATCAGAAGTCCACCCGAAGGAAGAAAGCATGCGAGCAGCTCACGCCATGACCACTGGCAAGCGGGTATCCAATATGAATTAATCACGGTATAGCCAACCTCTCATTACAAAACTGGATACACCAAAGACAAGGCAATGGATTGTAAAAACTTCACAATAATGAATAATAATTATTATAAAAGGACAATTTATATAGCTCCATTTAGAGAGCAAACCCTTTTCAAGAACACTCGAACCCAGAACTGAAACCCACTATTATTATCAGAACTCAAATGCACCATACCGGTGTACTGGGTCCGAAGGCAAACCTAAAGTGAGAGGATCCAAGCACACCGGCATGTTTTTTTATCCCTTTCTTTTTCAACATCAGATCTGTAAATATAAAACTAGATTTTTTTATCCCTGATATTAGAATATGGAATGAAGTGATAAGGGATGAATGTGAACTTAAGGCTGTGTTAAGTTAGATGAAGAGGTACACCGAGGGTTTGGGCATGTGGAACAAATGAATGAATAAAGAATAAGGCTAAGGCCACACCAAAGTGCTACGTGACTAATAGACAAGGTGACTTCATTCTTGGCCACACCAAAGTGATTCGCACAAATTCATTTGACATTTGGGAGTGGTTGAGTCAACAAACGATGCCACACTCAAAACTAACCAATTTCATTACAACTTACCTTATCTTTATTTACTTCCTGTGCAACTTCATTCCAAAGTGATTTTATTACAGGTACATTTTTCTATAATGTGCTCGATGGGTTCCACAAAGGCTAAAACTTCCGCCATCTTGTAAAAGCACTTGGCGGCACCACGTCTGTTCGCTAGGAGACTCACTAGGTGACTAATCTTCACGTAGCATGGTGCGAAGCGTGCAGTGTGGCCATTGCGATAGTATGCGGTGCGTTGGTTCGCTAGGATGTCACCTAGCTCGCAGCGGTAGCTCTAAGCGAGGCTCCTACCTGTGTGGCCGAGGCCTAGCTTAACAGATGTATTGTGCAAATGTGAGTGGAAGGCGTGTGTACAAGTACTCGTAAGACTAAAGAAAGTGTGGTTGGATCAAATAAATATTCTGAAAAAAGAAAATGTAGTCGGAGAAATTGTATGGATGTAGAGGCAAAGGATGTGTTGAGATAGGAAAGCATGGCACTCTGTCCTCTCTGCTTACCGAGACAGGGAAATAGCGAGATAGTACATATCTTATTTGCTCTCCAAAATTATGATTCCATTCAACATACTTGTAATGGCGTTAAATGTAATGACACTAATGGCACTCTATAAATTGTCCTTTTATTATGAATGAAAAGCAGACTGGAAACCTTCTGGGTTCCTAGCAGACAGAAAACCTTCCGGGTTCCAACAGGAACCTAAACTGCAACCCTCGAGTTGCAAAGCAGGCAGGTGTCCTACAACATGACACGGAAGTCGCCACGAAGATTGTCGGTCCTTATACATACATACAGATCCCTCCAGGGAATCTCGAGGATACGTCTGCAAGTCCACATCTCGAAAGGCTCGATGGTACGTGATGTATCCACGCCTCCATTCCATAGAAGAGTCGACAAGATGCATTTCTTATTACATAGGATCAAGGAGAGAGGATCAAGGATAGAGTAATAAAAATAAAGACATTTTTTTTTATTATTGATGTTTTTTACTTGAAGATTTGTATAAATCTGTACACATTTAAAACTAATATACTCGCTTCACCTGGCACACATATTGTTCCTCGCTAGTCTAATGTAAAGTGGCTACCACCAAACACGGGAGATATCGACACGCGGGACACACGCCCGCCCTATCCGCCTTAATGACTAAATATAATTTAACACGCATGTACGTACGTCGTCATCGCTGACACTAAAATAAAACATAACAAAAACTTTCCGTTCGTCATCCTTACGTCGTCATTCTGTACACCCGATAAAATACAATCATTATATTAAAAATTTACGCAGCGTAAAACTATCAGTCGAGATGGAATAATTAGCCAATTCCTTTGGAGCCGTTAACGTAGACGCATTTTTTTTTTTTTATTTCGCTTTAAATTTATTTTATTTAAACTCTTTTTTTTATACCCATGGCAACTCTGACAATATATTATATGTATGGATAAAATATACAACACTGCGTTTGGTCACTTTCCGTCACGCAATGCCACTCATTTAGGGAATGTTTCAAGAGATCATATCGACATATTAAAGCATTTCCGAAAAAGTATTTCACACTAGGCTATTGTAGAAAGTAAAGGAAAATAAATTTTAGGTAAGGAATTTTTCATGTGAACATATATTGATAAATGTTTCAAAATTTCTTCTAAAATCGTAAAATTTTTAAATGAACAAATTTTTAATTGAATCCAGTTTGGAAGACATGTGTCTTTACCAACTGTGTCACACCTTCATTAAAAGTCTTCAGGTGGACAATAAGCTCACAGCTCAAATGCATCTACACTTTAAAAATTGTGGGTACCGATGGGAATCGAACCTGCAATCCCCAGGTTGGAAGACAGCCGACTTGTCTTACCAACTATGATACAAATAACTAAGACATTTGGCACAGTAAAAATATTCTTGTTATAAACAGATGTGGAATATTATCGGAGAAGACGAGAGACGATAATATGATCGGTTGAAGACGTTCCCGGGTGACGGGAGATGCGGTGACAGAAAGGGCTCTTCGCAGATAACTAAATAATTTACAATCATATATATCGTTACAATTCATTACAAAAGATGGTCTATTTACTACAAACACGCGTCATTCACCTCGGAATATCTACATATATATACATACAATGGAGACAAGACCAACTTATCACATAATATTTACAATGCGTATTTATTATTCATTATAGTCACTATGATAGACTATAGATCTAGTATTATCGCTCTGTACAGGGACTAACTTAGGTCTAAGGCTACAGCTGAGAAATATATCACAATCGCAATGAGATTTTTATTTTACGGATCATAGCATATTCCGGTTGTGTTGATTCTTTTTCATTGTACTTTCCTGTACTGTTTCTGCTCTGTATTGAATGCTTACGTTCGTGTTTTAAAAAAACACTGTGTTAACCCTTCCTCTTCCCTGTAATGTTAAACTAGTACACATTGCTTCTAAACACTTTAATATCTCTATAAATATAATAAATACTGGGTAATACATTTACGCATTGAATGAAAATATACTATTAATAATAATTAGCACTTATCGGCCACATCAGATATTTTGTGAAAATCTGGAATAAATTCACCAATACAATCAAACGTGTGCGTAGGTATATTCATTCTAAAAAACCACTATGGGTGAGGAAACGACGCTATTCACGTCTTACTCTCACTCTACTTCGGTATATGGGAACGCAAGAAATAGAATATCAGTTCGATCGCTTCTTTCGCTTCAGTAGCTAGCGGGCATTCATTTGAGGTGGTCTCTTCGCCCGTTTTGTGAATGTCAGTCGATGTTTTTTTCATGTTTTCAGCAATTAAATTTCAATTATTATCACTTTTGACTTCAAATTTTATCAATTTAAGCGATTGGCTATAAATATTCTTATTTTTACATGTGTAGTGATGTGTATTGAATACACAGCACCGGAACACACGGATTTTTTTAGCACAGGAAGGTAAAGGTTAAACTGCATCATACCATGTATAGCAGCAAGTCTGGGTAAATATTTCGCCGCTACCAAAAAAAAAAAAAATTTTGTACACGTAATTTATTAGGTCCTTACATATGAAATTGGCGTTTTGTTTGGGAGGAACATAAAGTTGATTTTTTTTTAATATAATATATTTATTTAATCAAAGTATGTACCATTGCTATCTATGCACTTTTGCCATCTCATAGGTAGTTCATCGATCCCTTTACTAAAAAAACCATTCGGACGGGAATCAATAAAATCTTTGAAGTCGGTTTGGACTGCCCCATCGGAGTTGAATTTTTTCCCTTGCAAGAAGTTATCCAAATTTCGAAAAAAATAGTAATCTGTTGGGACAAGGTCCGGAGAGTACGGTGGATGTCTTAGACATTCCAATTGAAGCTCTTCTAATTTGGTAGCCGTCTGTTGTGCAGTGTGTGGTCTAGCGTTATCATGAAGCAGCAGTGGCCTAAAGCGATTAACCAGCCTCGGTTGTTTAGCAGCTAGCTTTTCCATCATGGTTTGCAGTTGCTGACAATAGACATCTGCCGTAATCGTCTGGCCAGATTTAAGAAAGCTGTAGTGAACGACACCAGCACTAGTCCACCAAACGCTCAAAAGTAACTTTTTTGGAGTCAATTTTCGCTTGGGGCATGGTTTGGCTGGTTCGGCAGGGTTCAGCCATTGCGATGAGCGCTTCCGATTATCATACAGGATCCACTTTTCATCACAGGTAATGATTCGATTCAAAATCCCTTCATTATTGTGCCGGTTGAGTAATGCAACGCAGCAATCAACGCGCGTTTGTTGATTTGCTTCACTCAATTCGTGAGGTACCCACCTTTCAAGCTTTTTCACCTTCCCAATTTGCTTCAAGTGGATTAAAACAGTTTTATCACTAACACCGCAGCCTGCAGCTAACTCGGACGTGCTTTGCGATGGATCCGCTTCCACAATAGCCTTCAATTCTTCATTATCAACTTTGGTCTCCGGCCGTCCACGGGGCTTTTTCTGCAGGTCGAAATTTCCAGAACGAAAACGTTGGAACCAAAAACGCACTGTGTTTTCTTTTGCGGCACCGTCGCCATACACATCATTAATCCTTCGAGCCGTTTCTGCAGCACTGGTGCCACGGTGGAACTCGTACTCGTAAATAACGCGATATTTCAAGTTTTCCATTTTGTAAACTGAGTGACGCAAAGAAAAAAAACAATTGAGGAAAAAACAAATGAATTATAATTTTCGAAACACAAATACTTGAGTAAATAGCTGTATAAATTTTAATTTGGAATTCCTAACCAAAGAGAAGATATTTGAGATCAAAGTTGCCAGTACGGCAAAACGCCAATTTCATATGTAAGGACCTAATATTATTGCACGAAAGAAAATGATATTTAGTTAGTTGGATCACACCACCCCCGTCCACGATGTTATGGTGAACAAAATAAGTCCCCAAAATCTTCTTTATTTTTTTTTATGAGTGCAATGTCACGTAACTACTAAGGGATTCCTTCTCTGGTGATGAAAACAATAGTAGCGATGACAGATTTAAGGTCCGACAGAATGAAAATGACCCGCAGCACAGTAAATATACTTTTAAAGCGACTTAACCACTTGACAGTTTTTCCCGAGTGAGACTCGGGCACGAAGTTTCTTTTTATACTGACGAGCCCGAGCCTCGTTCAGGCAAATCTTGTTTCGACTTGTTGGGAGTGTTTCTCCCGAGCGTCGTTTGGGCAGATCTTGTTTCAACTTTTTTCCGAACGGAATATATTTTTGTATAGAATTTATTCGTTCACAGTTTGTCATGTTAAAAATCCAACTGTTAATTGATAAAGACCTGAAGTTCATAGGAACTTTGGGTTTGAAGTGCAACAGCTCGCACACAATAAACCAATACACGCACAGGTGTCTTACGTCCACAGGATGGTTGACAATCATAATCCATCATGGGAGAGTCTATAGCAGACGTGGGCATATGCGGCTCCGAGAGCCGCATGCGGCTCTCCGTTGGATAAAGTGCAGCTCCCGATGTCTCTTATAAAAATATAGATACTTTCTTTCCCCATTATACTTATATTTCGCAATTTTCCTTTCTAAATGTTGTAAGTGACAAGATGCGCATGTATGAATGCAACTGTCAAAGACGCAAGTATTAGTGTATACGTGTGTGTTGTGATTTCAATTTTCCATTTTCGATGCAACATATAGTTGTGAATTCTTATACTCCTCGTTATATATTATAGTTTGTAAAATCAAAACATCGTTCGCAGCTAACAAACGAACGAACATTTGACAGAATTGCTGCGAACGGCCGTAACAAATTTTACATCAAATTCGAGAGATTTAGCTAAATGTGATAAATACACTTTTTATTATATTATATTTTATTTTTATTAAATAAATTTACTAACTAATTATTTTGTGTTTTCTTTCTCATTTCAATATTTTCTTATATGTATATTTTTTACACTTTATATAGTTTTGTATAGAATATGTAATAAATTTGTAAGATTTGTATAGAATATGTAATAAATTAGAATGCGTGTATTTAATAAAACATGAGAACGTGACTATGGCTCTATATATATATATATATGAAAATTCAGAATGTGGCTCTCGTTGACCTTATGTATGCCCATCCCTGGTCTATAGTGTTTTATCTACTCAAAGCTGCCAAATCATTCAATTGAATAATTTTATTGAATTTTATTTATTCAAGTAAAAGTATTCACTCGAACCGATTCTTAAATATTTAAAAATAAAATATCTACTCAATCAACGGAGCCTGTCAGTCGATCCACTAACCTGCAGTCAGTATTTAAGATGTCTTCACTTGTGCCAGACAAATGTTATCTTAACATAGTACGGAAATATTTCAAGGCAACACACAATATACCGTGTGGATATCGCAGAACACCTGATAAACATCCTAATGCATTCTTGCGTCAAAGCCTTATCACAATATTATATTTTATTGCATTTCTTTCGCAACGCAGTTAAAATTCTCTAGAATGACCGAAATATCCATCAGGTAGGATTGTCAACTAAACACTTTTTAGTGTTTAACACGTATATATGTGTTCATACGAACTTATGCCGGGTTCTCCAAAAACACCACGCATCTCCATTTCATATGGGTAAAAGGCAATGAATTATACCTGCTCCCGCCTTAATAGTGTTTTTTAAGGGTTTTAAATATGGGCAATGTTTTTAGCATCGCCGTGATTAAAAAATTATCTACAAGTAATCGTGTCAAAAAAGCCTAAAGGATGTTATGACTGCGCTGCGCATAAGTGTATTGTATTCCATTACAGTACAACTTGACAAGTTCATATCTACCAGTAATCATGTCAAACAAGCCTAAAAGACGTTATGACTGCGCATAAGTGTATTGTATTCCATTACAGTACAACTTGACAAGTTCATATCTACCAGTAATCACGACATTTTGTGAACGTCGGCCAATGTTTTTTCATGTTTTCAGCAATCAAATTTCAATTACCACTTCTTCAAATTTAATTAATTTAAGCAATTGGCTATGAATATTCTTATTTTTCCGATTTTAAATCGCACATTTTTACATGTGTATTGAATACACAGCACCGGAAGGGAAAGTTTAAATAATGGACATAGTTTCGTAGATACAAGTAAATAAACACGATTACCATTAAAACAGAGCGTAAGCATTCAAACAGAATAACGGATCCACGTTCGGAATAATTCATGACGGAGGATTGATCGCAAGACACGGACAAATACGGAAGATATTCATATAATTATTGCAAGTACACAGGTCCACGCAGCAAAGCGGAGCATCCAATACCTGCGAGGGTTTATATTCAAGACGTTTGACGCCGACACGTAGATTCTGTTTCATAAAAAATATAATTCATTATGGCAACACTAGGGCAGTTGCATAAAACGCAACTACCCTTAATAAATATTATTCTAATATATTGTACATATTACACAGTGGGCACTTTTTATTCCGTGAAATAGGAATGTTTCGATATTTTATAAAATTTCATAGTTCTGAGGAAGATATTCCACATACTATATATACCACGTGAAATCATCACAATTTAGAACAATTCTGTACCCTAAAGGATAAACCATGGGGATAAATAATGTTGCATCATACAATTCATGTATGATGCAACGTCGTTTATCTTCTAGGGTAAAATGTGACTCCCGTGGTTTATCCTCTACGGTACAGAATTAATAACCCATTTAGATTTTCTCCATTTACGGTTTGCACCTATACAAATTGTTTTTAACCTTTTCAGCCGCCGGCACCCCTTTAATCTTTTTAATTCTCTAAATGTCTTCTCACACCACCAGTAAAAAGATTTTACATGACAATGGTGGAATGAGTATTCCCCCATTGTCATGTATAATACTGTACTGATACACTGGAACCTTAGTTCTCCAACAATTCGATTCTTGAGCATACAGTTTTGATTCTAATCAATTACATATATACATATATATTCTAATCAAAACAATAGGTTCGCGAAAATATTGTTCCAATGCAAAATCCAATGTTCAGGAAGCGATCGTGTGTCTAATGTAGGTTAAAAAATTCTGTGATATTGATACGAAACCCCAAGGTGTGATGCAGGAATAGATCTTGTGTCTAATGTAGGTTAAAAAATTCTGTGATATTAATAGGAAACCCCAAGGTGTGATGCAGGAACCGATCATGTCTAACGTAGGTTAAAAAATTCTGTGATATTGATACGAAACCCCAAGGTGTGATGCAGGAATAGATCTTGTGTCTAATGTAGGTTAAAAAATTCTGTGATATTAATAGGAAACCCCAAGGTGTGATGCAGGAACCGATCATGTCTAACGTAGGTTAAAAAATTCTGTGATATTGATACGAAATTGTGATGCAGGAAGCGATCGTGTGTCTAATGTAGGTTAAAAAATTCTGTGATATTGATACGAAACCCCAAGGTGTGATGCAGGAAGCGATCGTGTGTCTAACGTAGGTTAAAAAATTCTGTGATATTGATACGAAATTGTGATGCAGGAAGCGATCGTGTGTCTAATGTAGGTTAAAAAATTATGTGATATTGATACGAAACCCCAAGGTGTGATGCAGAAAGCGATCGTATGTCTAATGCAGGTTAAACAATTCTGCGATATTGATACGAAACCCCAAGGTGTGATGCAGGAAGCAATCTTGTGTCTAATATAGGTTAAAAAATTCTGTGATATTGATAGGAAACCCCAAGGTGTGATGCAGGAACCGATCGTGTGTCTAATATAGGTTAAAAAATTATGTGATATTGATACGAAACCCCAAGGTGTGATGCAGGAACCGATCGTGTGTCTAATATAGGTAAAAAATTATGTGATATTGATACGAAACCCCAAGGTGTGATGCAGGAAGCGATCGTATGTCTAATGCAGGTTAAACAATTCTGTGATATTGATACGAAACCCCAAGGTGTCCGTTCTGGAAGGCCGATTACTGACAACGAGACAAACGCATCGATCAAGAATAACCAGTATTTTACCACACAAGAGATATTGAAAATACAGAAAACCACAATCCAGAATCAAGGTGCATCGAAATATAAAAAAAATGTTCGAATTTGATCTAAACACATGCATTTACATTCTGGACAACCCGATACATTTTTCGTCGATAAATGTATAGAAATATTCAAACAACTCGTTTGAATACAATTCCACAAAGAATTTTCTCAAAATTTACGTTTCTGTAAAATTTCAATCTTTATTTTATGTTAAACTTGTACTATGTTCGTAGTGAACCGAGTACACATTTCAAAGTGCATTTCACAACATCTTGGAAATGTGTAGATATCCTCCAATTGTTCGTTCCACTATTTGTTTTTATTCTCTTTAAATAAATTTGTTTCACTCTTTTTACGTCAATTAATTTATAAGAACATTTTGATATTTCTGATATAAGTTTACGGTATTGTAATTTGTTTAACCTTTCCTTCCCTGTGTTGGGTATCTTCTACACGTTGTTTCTAATAACCATCAATATCTCTATAAATATTATAAATACAAGGTTAAGATTTTAGGTATTCCTCCATAATATATTTACGCAATGATTTAAAAAATAATAATAATAATCAGAATTTATCGACTACATCGTGGGTATTTTGTGAAGATATCGGAAACAAATTCGCATTTAAACGCTGCGAGTGCCTCGTCTTGACGATAGGTGAATAGTATGCGGGAAGCGCGACACTATATTCGCATCTCACTCTTGCATACTAGACTGAATTTTCTCAACGTCGCAAGCAAAGGCGTATGTGCCGGGGTATGCGACTGACGTTCCGCGCCACTAGTTGCCTCTAGGCTTCCAAATAGGTTAGACGTACGCCCGTTCCGTGAGCATTTTTTAATGTTTTCAGATGGTTTTTTAATGTTTTCAGCAAATAAATTTCAATTATTATAATTTTTAACTTCAATTATAATTAATTAAGGGGATTATCTATGAATGTTCTTATTTTTCCGATTTAAAATCGCTAATTTTTTATCGCGTACTCGCTACCCAACACCGTAACACGCGTATTATTTTTATCACCGTAAGGGAAGGGTTAATCAAACACTGTTTATTCCACTTTATAAAGTCTAATAAACAGTGTTTGACTGAACAAATAATAATGTCTTTAATCCTCCAGTGTTAATGCCTTAACTAATAAATAAATAATATAGTTTATGGTATTTTTATATTTGACAATCCAAAATGCCTATGAGCGATAAGATCAATTTGTATTCGCTGCTCAAGATGGTTTCAAGTGGCCTAACTGTGGGATACTGTCATAGCTAGAAGTGTAAGGGTATATAGCCGACGTGGGCAAATGTGGCTCCCAATGTCTCTTATAAGAAATATAGATACTTTCTTTCCCCATTCTACTTGTATTCTCACGATTTTCCTTTCTAATTGTTGTGACAAGATGCGCATGTATGAATGCAACTGTCAAGACATGCAAGTATTGATGTATATGATACGCGTGTACTGTGATTTCAATATGTAGGGTGCGCGCGGATCTCCTGCCTCTTTATGTGCACAAACAACGGAAACCGTATTCTGCGCTATTTTAATATTTTCTTATGTGTATTTTTGATACTTGATATAGCAATTAAGATTTGTGTAGAATATGTAATAAATTAGAATTAGTGTATTTAATACGTGAGAATTGGTGTGGACTATGGTGTGGCTCTTTATATATATATATATATATATATATATATGAAAATCCAGAATGTGGCTCTCGTTGACCTTATGTATGCCCACCCCTGGTATATAGCAATACCCCCTGAATGCCTGATATCACCTTTTTAAGAATTTTAACTATGGAAGATACAAAATTTTCTTTGTATTTAGTCTTCCCTAGATAAGTTTTCTGCAATTCTTTACCAAATATATTTTTCTAAACATATGCATATGTGGGGGAAGTACCTGATCTAATGGCCGCAGCCTCCACTTTCCTATCCTTACTCAATTTCGATCTATTATGTAATATTTTTAGTCCGTCAATAATAGTTCGAATCCCGAAACAGAACTCCCTTGAGGAGTGTCTGTTCTCTAAATAGTGCTATAAAAATTATTTTATTTTTAGAATCACTAATTTTAAAAGAAATTATTCAACAATGTGTTTAATATGAATGTTCACTTCATTTCGTGAGATAATTAAAAAAAAAATTGACAGTGTTTATAATAATTCCCATAATCTTCAAGTGTTCTTGGATATTTTTCAAAAATATATAATTCCATTTCAAATCTAGAAATTCATCACTAAATTGAAACCAAAGTATTCGAGATGGCATGAGTTGCTTATCGATTTACGAATTTCCGCATTTATCTTGAACTAGCATATATTGGTAATCTCTGGTCACATACCAGGTCCGTCGGAACCCGAATCCGAATATCAGGAGGGAAAACAACAGTCCACAAGCTTGTGACCGACTCTGTACCCTAGAGGATAAACGTTGTATGAGTCAAACATGAATTGTATGACGCAATGTTGTTTATCCTCTAGGGTCGAGTGACTCCCGTGGTTTATCCTCTAGGGTCGAATGACTCCCGTGGTTTATCCTCTAGGGTACAGAACTATATTATCAGTCCTCGACAGCGAACACTCTACATTCCCTCCCGTAGAGATCCATTTTTTTCCTTCCGGAACTTAAAATCTAAGTGACCACTGTATAAAACACTTTAATGTAAGTGGTGATTAAAAAAACATTTATTTTTTACAATATATGGTTTTGATCAGACGCTAGCGTACTCCAGCGTCGAATTTACCACTTATTTGAGATATTTCAAGTTTATTTTTTATTTCAACCCTATCTTATGCTTCCCTTATTTGGATTTTCATTTAATCCACATATGACACCCCTATTTGTCTGGATTAGCGAGAGTTTACTCTAAATGTTTCAAATAGTTGTAGACTGAAACTAAAGACAACTAAATGCGTATTCAGCGACCACATTAAAAATGCTACAATCATTTTCATGAATTTTATTTCATCCAAATGTTTATTCCATCAAATATCCCACGTCCGTTTCATAAGTCCGATGAAGATGTAAGGTATCCTTAAGATGGATGGATACTTCGAGCACAAACCGTCAACAGTGTGAATGACATTTCTATCGCCCAATTAAAATGGTGATATTTTTTTTTCTTTTATCAAGTCAGTAATAACAGACCCTTCGTTTCCAACAGAATAAACGAACACATACGGGAAAACTAATAATTATTCGTAAAAGAACCTTCTTTTTTTTAGAAATTGGAAATATCTGGCAAGACGAAGGATTGATAATTCACAGAAGACTTCAGTGTTGAAATTTAAAGGGTTTCAAAGCGTTTTTTAAATGGAATAAGAATTCATTTTAGGAAGGAAGACAACTATTGATAGTACCAACTGGAATTGAACCAGCGTCATAGTTAAAAGATTGAAACCAGTTTTAAATCAGCTGGAAATCTAAATCACGATGCCAGAATACTCCATATTAAGCATCAACAGAAATATGACGTAGAAAAGATCCGAGATTGAAATCGGATTTAAAGAATCGAACCCCGAATGCCAATATCTACGAATATGTAATCTCACGTTTTAGATGCTGTATTTTTACAATGAAGTTGAAGATTTGAACGAAGACCAAATAATAAAAACAACACTTCATATATTCTCCAATAATTTAAAGGCAAGGAGAGATCTCCGAAACCCAATTGGTCCGACACCTGTCTTCCAATCCAGGTATCACAGATTCAATTCTCATTGAAATCCACATTTTTTTTTAAATTAATTCTAACCTAATTTTCACTGAAAGTTCGTTTAACATCTTTTTGGTTAGTTTGAAGAGATTGCCACGTGACACTTAGTCCCCGCCAGGTTGTACCGTGTACAACGAAAGTCTAATACAAATCGGAGACATTTAGGAAAGGTATTTGAGAGCTGCTCTTCTCTCGAGGAATTATCAAACACCATCGATAGATAGTTCAGAAAAGAGGAATTGACCATCATCAATCGGTAACGACTACTCCAGTGGATTCTGAGGACGGAGGCCACTCGCCAGGCTGAGTGTGGACAGTTAGAGGGGGTGGTATGGTAGACAGAAAAGCGTTATTATTATCAGCAAACACAATTATTTATTATATCATTATATTATATATATATATTATATCAGATACTATATTTATAATAGTATGTACAATCACAACTACATACTCTATTATTCGCCATTATCGGAACTACATTACAGTTTAATTATGCTCTGCAACCTGTTGCCACAATAATTACTATTATATACAAAACAAGATAACATTTTGACACTCGCAAAGAACAATATTTACAATCCTTATATTGCAGAATAGAAAAAATTTACTGGAAAATATCCAAACACAATTCTAACACCAGATCAAATTGCGTTATTCACAATAAAATTATGAATAACACTACTTTAAAATGTTTTTCAGAGGTGTTGCCGCCGCATTGAATTAATTTAAATCAGTGCTCTTGAATTTTTTAAACCGTGTACTAAATTAGTTTTGACAAATATATATTATAAGGCTTTCACCAATTATGGCGAAGTGGACTACAAACAAGCTTTAAAGATGAAAATTGCAGCATTTTCGAAACGTAGACACAATACAAGACCTCGGAATACCTTATATACAAATAGATTCCTTTTGATTTGCGCTAATTCTGAAACTGTTACTTTTTACACACAGTTGTCCGGGATTTAAAAATGATTTTTGTACATTTGTAACGTGTCGTATGTTATTATTGCGTAGTGTTCATCTTGAAAAATAAAATCGCAAACGCGAAAATTTAAGATCACGACCCATAGGTTAGTTAAGAAACTACAATATGACTTAAATGATGACATAAAAAGCATTGCCAAATATCCTATACATTGCTTTAAGGATGAAGGTTTCAGTTCAGATCAGTCATGCTGTTATGAAAATAAAATAAGTCACTATCCAGCGCGATCTACACTAAAAGATCCAAATATTCCTTATTTATTTAGCGCAACGTCGTAGCTTAGTGACAAAAAAAAGAAAATGCCTAAAGGGACTCCTCTAGTGACGACACACTCGAGTGTGAAAATAGCAGCAACGCTTAAATTAAGATTCAACATCACGAAAGAAAGACAATGACTCGGAGCGCAGCAAATTCGGCTCAAGACCTATAGTTCAAAAATTCTAGAATGGGTCATGTGACGTTTTAAACGTCATGTCTCAAAGGGATGGGGTAAAATCTTTTTTTACAAATTGAAGTTTTTTTGTAAATTGAAAAATTGTTTTTCTCTAAACCGACGGTTTAATTCCTAATTTTCATTATACTGACTTTCTAATGTATTGTATGATTTGTATCTATCTTTAAATAGGCCAAGATCCACTATGGGTTAATACTAATTACGAACATTTCATTTTATGTATAAAATAAATCTGAAATCCAATTATCGTATGCCCCATCCCTAGCCGATGCGGACTAACGTAGTGACTTTTGACAAACGTCACCAAATATTATTTGATTTTAACAAACTGCCACATTTTTGCTAATTTGTAACAAGATGTATTAATTTGTCATTATTGTTAGTTTTATGTAATTTATTTACCTAAATAACTTGCTATTTATTAGAATCGAGGCTTATATTAAAGTTGATAAAATAATTAAAATTACTGAATGTCGTTACAAGGTCGTATTGGGGCAAGTTTGTCAACTGTCATAGGGCCCATCCTAGAATTTCTGAAGCATAGATAGAAAGTATCAAGGCCACAAGTGCCTTCTAAAACATCGGCCATTATTTAATCTAACTCGGCCGTGTAAATCTTGGAATATATCTGAATAAAGGTCTAATTTTTTTCTCATTCTCAAGAAATTCCGATTATGCAAATAAAATATTAAAGTTTATTTTTTTCTATTATAAAATAAAAAGAACTGCAACTTTATTCCTTTATTTGTGATTATTTTTCCTCAAGAGATAAATGAAACCCAACCTCAATCAATATGTCCTAACTATTAAAATTTATATTTACATGAGATTTATTTATTATCGTAAAGCGATGAATCTATATCTCGGTAGAACGGTACGTTACGGGCAATGCACTTTTATTTTTATCCATCTGTCCATTCATCAACTGCAGTTGCAGTCGAGTGATATTTAACAATGTTCAACTTAAGTACACCCAGAGGCCATATTTACGTTCCATTTAATTTACAAATTTAAGGACCATAGTTAAATTTCTCTTCAAATGGTAAGTTATACGAGTATTAGGGAATTAGGAAAAATTTGTTGGCATATTAGAAAAATTGACCGCAAACACAATTTAGAAAATGTATATTAATGCATCATCAAGAACTCGAAACTGTCCCGTTTTCTTTAAATCAGCATCTTTTTACAATCTCGTTAAAAATTCTCAAACAATGGTCGCAATATTTTACTTGGAATAACTCGGTATCGTACATCATCGCCGTTGCTAGGCCTCGTAGTCAAGGATCCCGTCACCACTCTCGAGCTACTCTTCCACGTAGATCATGAGATCTTCCGTGAAAGACAGATTTTAGTTGCACATTCCTTCACGTGGAAAATCAGACATGTGGATCCTGCCGACACATATTCGCAACACGCCGATTGTCTGAGAACAGATGTCACTTCATTCTTTACGATTGTGAGCCCCCTCAGGCGCCCCGCACAAAGTCAGCGACTCTCGCAGACTGTCCTTATAGCGCTTCCTCTGCCCACCAACTCTTCGCTTGCCCGCCACTTCCCCGTACAAGGCGCGTTTTGGGAGCCTATGATCGCCCATGCGTATAACATGCCCGGTCCACCGCAATTTCCCCTTTACAACCATATCTTCTATAGGTTTACAGTTGGAGCGTTGCAGAACCGACATTTGTAACGTGCTTTCTTGTAAAATATTCCCAGCCACCGGTCGCAATGTTTCACTTGGAATTCTCGATTGCGAGACATTGACATAGCTTGACATCTACTTTTAAGATTTCATTCATCTTTACAACTGTACATACATACATACCTATCACACCCTGTCCCTTGCAGGGTAGGCAGAAAACACAGATCTCCAAACTTTTCTATCCAAGCACACAACTTTTGTTTTCTCCATATTACATACAATATTCACTTTGCCTCGTTCACATTACATATAATCTTCTATTATTTATATTTCTCACTTTACCTTCGTTCAAAATCTGCTCCAGTCACATTTTCCTCATTCTACCTCTTCCACACGCACCTCGCACTTCTGACTTGTATATATTTGCTTGGTCATTCTTCCATATTCATTCTCTCGACATATCCGTCCATCCATCTTAAACCTCCTTTCCTCAATCTTACTTGATTCATCCATTTTATACAGGCATTCATTTTATTCATGCGTTCAGTTCCAATGTCTTCATTTCCCACCTTTTTGCCGATGTCGCACGGTTTTTGTATATAACATTAAGTGCTCCATTTACCTTGTTCCCTGTCGCTACCCTTCTTTCAACTCTCCCATTACACATAAACATACTACCCATATAACAGAACTCATCAGCTTGTTCCAGTTTTTCAGAGTTAACCCATACACCGCACACACTCTATGACCATAATCTTTGATTGAATTTCTAGTTTAACTTCCATACATCAAGATGGGCACCAACACACTATTTATTATCTTGAAAACTGTGAAATTTGAATCAAGAAATCCAGTAAAATAATTTACAAAAAAAAAACAGGTCCGCAGTTGAACAATGTCATACGGTGTAACACTAGATTTAGAGTTTGGGGATTCCGGCATATATATTAAGTGAAAATCTATCCTTCAACCAGTCAACACAGCAGCATCTCAGTAACACTATTATGTAACACTCTCTCAAATCATTCTTACACATGTGTCTAAACATTAGAACAATGTATCAAATCATTTTAATACAATATATCAAATCAATAAAACACAATGTGTCAAAATCAATGAAACACAATGTGTCAAATTATTTCAACACAATGTTTTTAAATCATTTCATCACAATGGATCAAATCATTAAGATACGCCAGATTAAAATATACAATGGGTTTCATTAATAAAATATACGCGTGTCAACGAAACATCAATTTGACCTGATAAAAAGTGCCCGCTCTGTACATATATGTTCCTATTATACAACATAACGTAATATTTACATGTAAATGTACAATACAATTCATTTTTATACCACTAATTTGTAGTATTACAATATACTTTTCGCAAAAGCCTCACACGATATTGATTGCTCAGTTTTCTGGTCGAGATTTTAAATAACAACAAAAAAAACCGTACCATTCCGGAAGTTACCAGAATTATCACATTTAAAAACAAAAAAAAGATAAAACTATAAATGAGACATTCATGATTGTCATTAAATTTATTTATCATATAATTTTATTAATTACCCGCATTAAGAGATTTAGTCACATTTAATGAGTCGATTCAACATACGTACGATTTACGATACAAATAAAATGGAAACACCAAATATTGCTTTCCAATCGGCGCATTACAGAATGGTACGCTTTTCACATGTATAATTTTATTCAATGGTTTTTCTATACAATTAAATTTTAAATACATTTACATAAAGGAAACAATTTGATTTGCATGAGATAACAAACAAAATGAAAAAGAAAAAACGACAAAAATTGTAAAATTTTAGGACTTTGCGCGCTTTTTATTTTTTTATAACAACACAACCGCTCCGTACGACGGAACGATACAATCACACCGTCAGCCATCACTCTCGATAATCCAAATAAGTCTTCGGGAGAAAATCTGTTGACGATAAAAAATGCACTGATCACAGCTGTTTTCGAAAATGCGTCTTACACAATATGGAAGATAATAGCTCTTGTATGAGATTTAACACAGCATCGGACGTTGACCACGTATAGCGGAGCATTTCACTTCTTTTTTAGCGGACACATATGTTAGAACGGAACATTTACGTGCCGTAGGGGAATATCATCGTTGATACTTGGCTATTTTAGTTTCTGTCGCTCCTTGTCAAATAAATATAGATAAAAGGTCCGAACGGGGCACAATTTTTTTTTTTCTGCTATTATATACATGGATTAAGTCTTGTTGTGTGCGTTATCGATCCAGCAATGCGTACGAAAGTGTTCAGTGGTCCCCTTCGCTGAATCGTTGACAATTATTATTTACTTTCAAGTTCAACTCTCCGTCGCTGTTGAACCTTGTTATCATTAGATTTCCATTCTATTATTAAAAAAAACTGACTTTCGTCAGGTGCTCCGAATACTTGGCAACTCAGATTCTTCATCAGCCGACGGACATGTGTCTCTTAAGCGCCCTTCTCGACGGTGGCTCCCAAGGACACCGGCGGAATGTTTAGCAGATTATTTCCCTCACTCAGAATCCCGTGGGTTCAATTCGCAGCCGTCTTTTAGACTTTTAGAAGTACGTATCACAGTATTAAATAAATCATCAGTCTCATAACTGTCGCACATTTACATATATTTTTCTCTCTCGTGTTCTCTCTGCACACTAATAAGACCCTGGTAATTCTATCAAACTCTCGTTAACAAACGTATTCAATTCTAAGAGTCCATTAAACGCTCATTTAAATTTTGTCATCAAAATAAATCTTTGGGTCTGAATGCAGTTCTCGTACATAACGAGAGAAAAATAAATCGGGTGCTGATATCAAATAGTCGGGACATCTGATCGTCTGTAAAATATAAAGACGTTTTACACTGTATCGTGTCCGAAAGCTATTTGATTAATTCTATATATTCTTATTATTATATTTTCATGAATCGTCGTAAGACATCTGATCGATCGTATGGTAAGATAATTGTACTTCAAGTATGCCGAAAAACGAGCACACTGTATTGTGCCCACGGTTCATTTGAGATTTAATAACCTATATACACATCCATTATGCATCGTTGGAATCACCGTAAGACATCTGATCGGTTGTATTATAATAAAACATATTCGTACTTCAAGTACCTTTACGTGCACACTGTACAGTGTCCACGGTTAACTTGATTCTTCAATTTAACATTCATCATCGAATCTTCGTAAGACTGATTGTATGTATAAAAAAATACACATTTTTATACTTCAAGTGCGCTAAACACGTCCACACTGTATCGGTCATCAGGATTCATTATTTGTATATAAATAAATTATCGTTCGGATGCCGAGTGTCCTGCGTGTCTCTCGTTGCTGCGGAGCGCCTACCGTAGTGGCGGCGCGTGTGTGACGTAGTTCAGTCTCACGTGATCCTACGAGTCAGTCTGCGGGGTGGCGGGGTGCTGCAGCAGGCAGTATGTCGTGTACGGGCGGTACGGCGGATGGGAGCCACCTCCGCCCCGCGACACCGCTCGGGCCCCCCGCCTCAGCCAATCAGCACAGCCCCTCGACATGGGGCTCGTCACGTTGCGCGTGCACCATGACCGGAGCCATGACTGCCAGCGGGCATCCAGTCTTAACGTGACACTCTTGTGACTCTAGAAAAAGAAAACAAATTATTATTAAACACATGGTCAAGTATTACTGTCGTGATAAGGAGTAAATAAATTAGATCCATTGTATTACATTTGAATTATAAAAGGTTTTGTGTGTTTCTAGCAGGAACATTATAAAGGAGCTATCAATGATATTGTGAATAACCTTACAGAGGAATATCAAACTGAATATTGTGTTATATTAGTTCATATGAACAGTAAAACCCAGCAGGTTTATTATTGCCACGTGGCAATCTCTTCCAATCAACCAAAATATGTTCTGCTTTCGTATGAATTGTTTTTTTTTTATATCCACTAAACACGGATCTCTCCTTTAACGCAAAGATCAGCTAAAGAAAGAGTATCAGCAGACTATTCTCATACTGCTAGGCGGTGCAGACTATATCCACAGTGTCACTCAGTTGGTTCAATATCTCTATACCACGCGTGACTGAGTGTTTAGCCATGATATTCCTTCAGTAAGTTGGTATGTATTCTAGAACAGCAGGTGATTCCTTGCCCTGCTATATTTATCGGGAACACAAACTTAGTATTGCGGGACATTTAAAGCAAGCTTGGTTCGGGCTCAAAAATTATCTCATTTGTTAATTTATTTCTTGTTACCTTGTGTATATATACGAGGGTCATCTAGAAAGTAAGGTTACATTTATGTAGGATCGAAAGATGCTTGTATTTAATTGAAATCCACAAATATATTTAACTATTTTTCAACGTAATCGCCGTCGAGACCGAGAAATTTCTATAGTCGGGGCACCAGCTTTTGTATGCCAGTCATAGACCTCCACCGCCAGCTCTCTCAGCCACTTCTTCACAGCTTCCTCGACCTCCTGATCGTTGGAAAATTGTTGGGGTGTAGTGACACACCCACGTCTCATCCCCCGTCACGAGAGTCCAAAAAAGCTTCTCCCTCCCGTGCAAAACGTGTGAGCATTCTGGGCACTCATCTTGCACACAACTTTTTATAACCAAGTTTTTCCAACACAATATCACCAAGGACATTTCGAGAAATGTCAGGGAATTCTTCGTGAAGGTCATCAAGCGTCACACGGCGGTCATTTCGCAGTTGTTCTTCAATTTTTTGCACAAGTTCGTCAGAAATCACTGCCTTGCCTCGTCATGAGTATCAGTATGGCCTTCTCTGAACAACCTGACCCACTTTGTGACATGTTGTCGACTCATCACATCACTACCATAAACTTCCACGAGCTTCCGATATTCGGGGCGGTATTGTGCTGCAGTCAAAAAACGGATGACCGCGCGGATCTCACACGGACTGGAGGTGGCGGGAGCGCGCGACGACCTCTCCATCGGAAAAATTTACTGTGACTGAACAAAATGGCCGACAAACACGCGGGACCAAACAAACAGACCGTTATGATCCCCTTTACACGCCAGGTGCGCCAACTTCTAAACAAAAAATTTCCCCCGGCCTCAGTAGCCCTTGTAACCTTAGTTTCTAGGTGACCCTCGTATATTACTCAAAGCTTGGAATGTAATTGGGTTTAACTCGTTTATATAACCTTCTTAACCCTTTTAATCCTAGCATATTTTGCATAAAATATGCAAAAAATCCCAAGTATTTTTTTGGCAAAAAGTTTATATTTTATTTTTTATCTTTTTGTGGAGACCTCCCTGTAGAGTAAAATAATAAGTAATTTTCATATTTCATAAAAAAAATGGCCCCGTGGGATTTTTCGCATACACCAGTTAGGGCCGATAATCGGCCCCGTGGGATTAAAATAGTTAAATAATACAGTAGAGCATTGATTATCCGAAACAATTCGGGACTGGAGGTGTTCAGATAACCGATCGTCACAAGTGAAGGCTCACGCTCCACTAACGACGCGGGGTTGCTGCTAACGTAGGCCGGTCGGCAGGGAGGGGGAAAGCGGTGCAGCACCACAGCAATTTGAAATACTATACATACTATAAAACACGATAAGTTTTCATAAAATTGAATTTCTATACTAGCGGCCGCAAATTTGAACTTTCAGTTAACCGATGTTTCGGTTGATCGGTATTCGGAAAATCGATGCTCAACTGTGATGACCAAGCGTTGGTTTTTAGTTTTTCATTCATATCGTACCCAAGCAAAAATATCTAAATTAGTGATTCAAACATATTGAAGAGGGAAGTCCGGAGACACCATTGTCCTCGACTCCCGTAATAGAGCCTTGTGGTTTATAAACACAGTAGGCACGGAACTAGCCGTTCGTCATTGCACCTATTGGAGATACTAGCAACACACACTCAGGGCTTGGGAGTATTGTTACCAGATAAACTCTCACCCGATTTAGGATCCTTATTCTTTGGTACCATGGGAAATCAAACCCATAACCCAGTTGGAAGTCACGCATCTTTCCAACCAAGATGGAGGTCTTCTAGAAAGGTGTTAAACAAGTCTTTTGTGAAAACCACACTGAACCTTTTTTCTTTTTAAATTTAGGCACCAATGGGAATCAAACCCGCAAAACCCCCGGGGGGTTGGAACACGGGTGTCGAGAGTTAACTACCTTGGTCTGTCAAATAGACCAGCCACCTCCTTCCTATTCTTACATTGAACTTGTTTTTTTTTGTGAATATTTAATAGTGGGTTTGATTCCTGTAACAGCACTATATAAATTGTCCTTTTAATAATGTTGCGGAATGGTAATGTTATAAAATGTTACTTGTAAATGAAATATTCACAGGGTTAACTGCTAATTATTCCTATAAAGCTATAAAATATCAATTGACCAAATAAAAACCACATTAAACACTACAATAGCATCCCATGACGTCACCCGACAGCTTAATGACCAACTAGAAAATTTATACTCCTGATTATTATTTATTACTACAATATGGTATGCATAAACCGAAATAATAAATTTTATAATTTAAGTATTACAGCCAATGCATCATTTTATTTACAAGTATGAAAATAATGCGACATCTATTATTACCAATCGCAACTATATAAATTATTGGCAATATGTACTTTGGCGACATCTGTTTTTACATTTTACAACTTTTTTCCACTTCAGTTTTCCATGTAGCTCTGGGTAATTAATATATTGTGTTTATAACAAACAGGAGAGCACGCATATTGAGACGTATAAATGTGAACGAAGGTAAGATGCAATTTTTTTCACTTACTTTTCTGTAAAAATCCTACTTATTATATACATACAAGATAAACAGGAGAGCATGCATAATGAGACGTATGGACGTGGACAAGGCGAGAGCTGTAATTTATTTCCACTTCAAGCATTTACCAAATAGATCTGGGTTATGTATATGATGAACATTAGAGCATGCATGATGAGATGTATGGTTGCGAACGAGGTAAACTGGATATTTTTTCCGCTTCAAGTATTTACCGGATAAATCTGGGTTATTATGCATATGATGAACCTTAAAGCATGCATGATGAGATGTATGGATGTGGACAAGGTGCGAGTTGTATTTTTTTTCCCCTTCAAGCATTTCCCGGATAGATCTGGGTTATGTATATGATGAACCTTAGAGCGTGCATGAGATGTATGGTGGACGAGGTAAGCTGGATTTTTTTTTCCACTTCAAGCATTTACCAAATAGATCTGGGTTATGTATATGATGAACCTTAGAGCATGCATGATGAGATGTATGGTTGAGAACGAGGTAAGCTGGATATTTTTTCCACTTCAAGTATTTACCAGATAAATCTGGGTTATTATGCATATGATGAACCTTAAAGCATGCATGATGAGATGTATGGATGTGGACAAGGTGAGAGTTGTAATTTTTTTCCCCTTCAAGCATTTCCCGGATAGATCTGGGTTATTATGTATATGATGAACCTTAGAGCGTGCATGATGAGATGTATCGTGGACGAGGTAAGCTGGATTTTTTTTCCACTTCAAGCATTTACCGGAAAGATCTGGGTTATTATGTATATGGTGAGCATGCATGATGAAATGTATGGTTGTGGACGAGGTAAGCTGAATTTTTTGTCCACTTCAAGCATTACCAGACAGATCCGGGTTATGTATATGATGAACCTTACAGCATGCATGATGAAATGTATGGTTGTGGACGATGTAAGCTGGAATTTTATTCCATTTCAAGCATTACCAGATAGATCTGAGTTATTATGTATGTATGATGAACCTTAGAGCATGCATGAGATGTATGGATGTGGATGAGGTAAGCTGTGATTTATTTCCACTTCAATCATTTACCGGATAGATCTGGGTTATTATGTATGTATATGGTGAACCTTAGGGCATGCATGATGAGATGTATGGATGTGGACGAGGTGAGAGCTGTAATATATTTCCACTTCAAGCATTTACCGGATAGATAGATCTGGGGTATTATATATATGATGAACCTTAGAGCATGCATGATGAGATGTATGGATGTGGAAGAGGTGAGAGCTGTAATTTATTTCCACTTCAAGCATCTATGGGATAGATCTGGGGTATTATATATATGATGAACCTTAGAGCATGCATGAGTTGTATGGATGTCGACGAGGTGTGCTGCTTTTTTTTCCACTTCCAAGCATTAACTGGAGATCTGGGTTATCTATTATTTATTATATGATGTGCCATAGAGCATACATGAGATGTACAGATGCGGACGAGGTGAGCTGTAATTTTTTTCCTCTTCAAGCATTTACCGGATAGATCTGGGTTATATTTATATGAATGAGCCTTAGAGCATGCATGAGTTGTATGGATATGGGTGAGCTGTAATTTTTTTCCACTTCTAGCATTTACCGGATAGATCTGGGATATTATTTATATGTGACATAGATCATGCATGAGTTGTATGGATGTGGACGAGGGAGAGAGCTATAACTTTTTTCCACTTCAAGCATTTACCGGATAGATCTGGGTTATTATGTATGTATATGATGAACCTTAGAACATGCATGAGTTGTATGGATGTGGACGAGGTGAGAGCTGTGTGCATGGATGGAGTGGAAATCTGTCCTCTCTGCTGAACCCAAAAGGGACATGGTTTGATAATGGTATGTTATAATGAATAACTGTCGCCCGCCCATTGGATTATGGATATTGGGCAGTTCCAGCTCTGATGTTGAATTCCTCAGATTAACTAAACGTAAATGATCAAATCCATATCGGGTCTCTCACCTTCCTGGCTATTCTGAGTGCGTCCCTCTTGTAGAGTAGCCTCTCTCTATTGAGCACAAAGAGTGCCTTGTAATTGCTGTTCGATAGCACGCACTCCTGCGAATCCGCATTCAGGTATGGCACTGGCGGCACTGGCTGCACCCGGCTGATTGGCGGCAGCTCTACGCTGGTCGTCCCCACTGAATCAGTCGAAGAAGTAACCCTTCCGTTCGGTCCGTTAGTATTAGTTATCCCGTGCCGCCGCTGGATCTTTCTTATATTGCGTTGAAGGAAGACTGCCTTGCGACCGAGCCACGAACTCTCTTTGTACAAATCGGTGTCACTGTCCGCCGGATTAGCGTACCGCTCCCGGTAGCGCGACCACTCGGCGAGACGAGCAGGCACGTGCGGGGGCGCAGGAGCGTTCCCAGACTGTTCCCTACCTCCCGTAGCATTGGTGATGGATGATGATGATGGAGGAGGAGGTGAGCAGCCGCCGCCACCAGAGCCCGAGCACGCTCCACCCGCTAGACCGGCCCCACCTGCACTACCGCTTTCCAAAAGCTCGAATGTCACCCGGCAATCGTCTCCTCCATACTAGAAAAAGAAAACGATTATTGAATAAGCATATCACTTGACAACAACAGTATGAATGCCAGCAGTCGTAAAATCAGCAACTTCCATTTACACAGTATATCTTCGTAAATCAGGAATTTACTTCAATACATGCAGTGTATATTCATAAGTTAGCAATTTTATTTAATAAACGCAGTCTTTATTGAAATACCTGATTTACAAAGTTCCACATTCTATATTCATAAGTCAGAAACTTCAAAAAAAAGCAGTCTATCTTCGTAAGTCAGCAACTACAACAAACACAGTATATCTTTGTAAGTCAACAACTACAATAAACGCAGTATAGTAAGTCAACAACTACAATAAACGCAGTATAGTAAGTCAGTAACTACAACGCGGTATATTTTCGTAAGTCAGCAACTACAATGCGGTATATTTTCGTAAGTCAGCAACTAAAATAAAAGCTTTATCTCAAATAGTTTGTTTGGTTGGTGGTGTCATGTTTATTAATTTTTAATATTAGGAGTACAAATTAGATCGGTCCGTTTCCAAAAGATGGCTCTGGCTGTTATGAATGGTTCATAGTGACAGCCGATTTTGGCGGTTTCAGAGAGGTTAGACATCTGCCAATAATATTTAGTTTATATCGCTTTGAGTTTCATGCAAAAACCTTGTTTTGTAGTGTTGAAAATGTCGAATTTTGTGTTAACCAAGCAGCATTAGCGGGAGGTTTTAATTTTCTGCTTTAATTGGAAGAAAAGTGCAGCTGAAGCCCATCGAATGCTTGTCGAAGTTTATGGTGATGCTGCTCCAACTGATAAATCATGTAGGGAATGGTTTCGACGTTTCAAGGATGGAGATTTCAGCGTCGAAGACAAGCCTCGCTCTGGACAGCCAAAAAAATTTGAGGACAAAGAATTAGAGGCATTACTCGAAGAAGATCAGAGTCAAATGCAAGAGGAGCTTGCAGAATCATTGGGAATGACTCAACAAGCCGTTTCCATACGATTGAGCCATGGGAATGATTCAAAAACAAGGAAATTGGGTGCCTTATGAACTGAAACCGAGAGACGCTGAAAGGCGATTTTTCACTTGCTTGCGAGCAGCTGATTCAAAGGCAACAAAGAAAAGGTTTTTTGCATCGGATTGTAACTGGAGATGAGAAGTGGATATTCTACGACAACCCCAAGAAGAAAAAATACTACGCTATGCTCAACATCAACACCAAAACCGAACATACATGGTTCGAAGATCATGCTTTGTATCTGGTGGGACCAAAGGGGTGTTGTTTACTATGAGGTGCTGAAACCTGGTGATTTCATTACGGGCCATCGGTATCGGCTACAATTAATTCGTTTGAGCCGTGCAATGCGAGAAAAACGGCCGGAATACGAGCAAAGACATGATAAAGTTATTCTTCTTCATGACAACGCTCGGCCTCATGGCGCAAAAGTCGTAAAAAAATATTTGGAAACGCTCAAATGGTATGTTTTACCGCACCCGCTGTATTCCCTGGACATTGCTCCTTCTGATAACTGGTTGTTCCGAAGAATGCAGCCCGATTTGGCAGGTCACCGGTTCACTTCTTTCGTAGAAACCGAAAATTGGCTCCAAACTTGGATCACCTCAAAAGACGAGACATTTTTTCGAGATGGAATTCGAAAATTGCCTGAGAGATGGGAAAAAGTAGTAGCCAGCGATGGACAATACTTTAATTAATCTGTTCATTCATTTTGTTTAGAAATAAATGCATTTTTGAACACAAAAAAACGGGCCCAACTAATTTGTACACCCAATAAAATAAATGAAACACTTGTTTTTTTCCTTTTGTATGCGCCACTGTTTTATTTTTGTGAGTTCACAACCGGTTTCACTGACCTCCCTATTCTTCATCAGGTGAAGATGAACTAAATTACATGTCTAAAATATATTTTCTAATTGCAGCAGGTAAAGGAGAGGACCCCCTCTATTTTGTTGCTATCTTTGCGGATTCTGCACACGAACCAGGGGGATTGCAGCTGGATTCTCGAGATAAGGAAAAGAGTAAAATATCAACACTATAAATTTTAAATGTTTCCCTTTCAAAAGCAATCATTTTGATGCCTACCTACTCCCCTTCGTTTATTAGCCCCCACCCCCCACCCCCTCCTCAAACCCTTTACCGACTGCAATTAGAAAATATATTTTAGACAAATAATTTAGGTCATCTTCACCTGATGACGAATAGAGAGGTGATTGAAACCGGTTGTGAATTTATTTTATTAAATAAACAATAAAAGCAGTCCATTTACATAATTCTAATTGTCTAATTGTCTTACCAACGATGACACTGAGGTAATCAGTAGCACGGGAAGTTATAATAGATAAAGATAAATATACTCACAATGCACATCTTAAAGGCGTGTTCCTCTCGCAGTAACCGCTCCGCCTTACGCTGGTACGAGGCCAACGAAGAAGGGTTGAGAGGGGCGCCACCGGATCGCGCCCGCTCCGCAGCGTGCAACTCCACGCAACGTGTCGCTAAGCGCTCTTGCACGCATTGCTGCAGCTAAAATAGACAACCAACGTTAGTTCATTACTTTAAAAGTGATTTAAGAATGTTAAAGTATGCATCACATAAGATACAGAAAAAAAAACAGATGTAACACGGTATAAGTAAACAAGAACAGTTTGGAAGTGATTCTGCCGAGAATAATAAAACCTGGGGCTTCCTTCTTGTTCAGCTTGCACGCTAACTGTTGTTAGACCGTGGGGACACCAAATTGGTTATGTGGACAAATTGACAAACGAGCGCAGCTAGAAAACAAAATTATCTTTAGCCCCACGAACCAAACATTGAGGTTAAGAACCACTGGAGTAAACATGTAACTTGTACATTATCATATGCAGGCTTGATAAACCCACAGCCCGCATGCAGCCCACCAGGATGTTTTGTGAAGAGATGACGATAAAACTTAGTTTTAAATAACAGCGACGCACTCAAGATTTTCGATATACAATTTTATTGTTACTGAAGAAATGGCTGCTTTAGTCCCGTTAAAAGGCACCACAAAAGTATAGTTTTCTGCTTTAGTCCCATTAAAAGGCACCACAAAAGTATAAAACACGAAACATGAAGAAAGAATGTAGGTTAAATCAATCTTAATAGGTTGCTGCAGCTGAGTGTGAAGTAAGAGGTCCAGCAACGAGACAGATTACTTGACTGAAAAATGCCACAGCACTCGCTACACTAGTCGACAGTTTGTTACAAGATACCGCGACTCGGGAAAACATTTCGGCAGCTGTGGAAGTGAAAAATCATTCAAGGTAATCACCTGAAAAATCATTAAAGGTAATTACCTGTCTGACGGCATAAGAGACGACCTTGTCAAGAGTGAATGCAACGAAAGCGTGTATCCCGAACATCTCACGAAGGCCATCCTCATAGGCAGCCGCCTCCATATTGCCATCCAGCACGGAGCGGACCATCTCCAGCAGCGCCGAATAGTACTGCGTCACCGATAGGGAATCTGTAAGAAAAAAAAAGCAATATATCCCAATTGGTACATACATACCACCATGCTGTGTCCCCTTGCAGGGTAGACAGAGAGAGAGCAAATCTCAACTTTTCTATCCAAGCACACATTTTTCGTCTCCTCCATGCATTTATCTTCAATTACACGGGGGAATCAAATCCCAGGTTGAGACCAATTAGATCAAGGAAGATAACGTGAACACCAAGAGTTCCCAAAGTGGTCAATCTGCCCCCTAAAAATCAAACCGACCGCCTGGAGTTGATTTGATTTTTCTAGGGGTTGATAGTTTCAATAAAAAAAATTGGGGATTGACGACAGCAAAATATAGACCCCCCTTACTACTGCTATTTGTTACTTCAAAATATCTACGATTTCAATAGGTACCTAATTTGGAAGTAAAATAATTCGAAAAAATACTTTTTTGATAAAAAATACATTACATACCAAACTTGTGAACGAAAAGATAAAATGTGTCATTTAGAGTATTTTTTTGCTTTAATTTTCGTCAGCGCAGATTTCAATATTAAATGTTGCACAAGATAATGCAATGCATTATCCGTAGTCCTTTTATCTTTTTCAATCCTTAATTACAAGTGATTAAAATGAAAAGTTTGATATCTAGTGAAATATTTAATATCGAGTACTGTACAAATTTATTAATTTGAGTAAGTAAATGACATGGGGATCAAGGGGTCTGCGGCTGAAAAAACTTTGGTAACTCTCGGTGTACACCCATACCTCTCGATTTACATACCCTCTTAATAGAATTTCACTACAGTAGAATTAAAAAAACAATTAATTCCCTTTAAGGAAAAAATTACATTTTCAAATTTGAGTTCATATGAAGATTTCATATACGTAAAATGGAAGCAGATTCAACTTTAAGAGAGAGAACAAAGTTTCTCGAAAACTGACAATGTTAGTCGGCGCTTTTCCACATTTTGAAAAGGAAATTAAAAATAATCCCAATGAAGAGGGAAGCTCAAGTTTGTGGAAAAATGAATAAGATTATATATGGTATAAGCAGTTTGAAGAGGAAATCATTGGATAGATATTTCCAACCAGTTCCTGCTTCCCGATCCACTTATTCTGATATGGAGCTTTCTAATTCTTACTTAAAACATCCATGTCTTTGTTCCGTTTCCGTTCATATATTGACACTCCATAATGTTTTCTTAGTGTACGCTTCTCTACAGCATTAATATTTGCTACTTTCGATATAGCCTGATTGTTGTTTATCACATTGAGTGGTCTGTTTAATTTATTCCCTAATGCTATCCCTCCTTTCAACTGGCTCATCACACTTTCCAAAGTATAAAAGGGTGGAGGAGGGTCATGGAAGATAACTTGGGAGGACAGTAATAACAGATCAGGTCCCTTATTTAAATAAAAAGATAAGTAAATTAACATTTGCCTTTATGCTCTTGTGATCATGGATGATCGTCAACCATTCTAGGAATGGATTATGTTTTTTGATGTATTTATTTAATTTTGTGGAAGTGGAATCATGACGATGCCATGTCTCACTTCAGAAGATTTAAAATGCAGGAGTGAGACAGAAAAGAGAATGAGCCCCTAAAGGAGTCACCTGACGTTTTTATGCAAGGTGGCTGACTCCCTTTTCAAACATTAACATCTCTCCTCTCCACCTGTCTCACCACCTTCCACTTACGCCATCAGTTCTACTCAGTACAGATAGTGCTTAAATTTTCATTTATTTAACCCTTATCATGACATTGTAACACAGGTGTTACACTTATTTAGGGTTTTTTTTTTTTTAGAATCCAGAAACTGTAACGTAATTTCAAATATGGCAACAAATACTATACATGCACTATTATGGCAGTGGTATCATCTAGTCATAAATATTGACAACGCTACAACCTTTCAAACGGCATCGGGTCAAATAGTCTGGACAGCGTGGGTGCGTTTTGAAAATTGGGGTAAACAATATAAATATCTTATTAATCACTACATGTAGAGAGAAAATATTCAAACCATTTTATTTGTTGATAATTCAGTTATGTAAGTGTTGTTCTTGTTTTAGATTATAGAATCATTTTATAGCCCTTTCTGTAATTTCTTTGTCTTTAATAAAAATTGATATTTTGGCAATGTAACATGGGTGTTACATCTAAAAAAAACTATAAGGAAAAGTTGTGATTTTTTTTCCTCATAACTTACCATATAACAAGGAATGACCAAAGAAAAACTTTAATATTTGAATAAATTGAACTTGGCCAAGATAAGGGTTAATCTGTTAATCTGTGTGTTGCCTGCCCGCGTTGTGTATTTGTCTTATCGAACAGAGGTTCACTGTATCTGTCTGTTTTCTCTGTTCTTTATTCTTCATAGCAAACACATCACGCACATTTCATATGGAAAAAATTAATTCCATATCTGAATTTTTCGACTTCAGAAATGTATCTATCTCTCCCATAAAGCGAGAGACAGGCCATAATGTTAAAATGTTCAAAATAAAGACACTCACTGTCGGGCTTGAGTCTGAGGGCCGTGGCGGTTGCGGGCCGTCGCAACCTGGCGTCACCAGCCTCCTGCCGGGCGAGGCGCTCCGCAAGCTGCCGCATCTGCGCCAGACGCTGGCACAGCACCGCGTGCAGCCGCAGGAACACATACCAGTGCCCGCTACCTACGAATACTACTGGCTGCGTTGTCGGCGCTGTCCACTGTGTAACGTAAAATGTACAAAATTTTATTATATTTGAAAAACATGATAATTAAATATAGATTTATTGATAATGGTGAAGAAAATACAAGAGAAGCTATCAAAAGGACTGGGCTCATCTCATCTCCCCAGTTGAGTTACATTCCCATATATCAATAGAAGTTGACCCCGCCCGCGAGGACATCATATGTTTTTATGCCCCGTTAATAAAAATGTTAAAATTGACATTGGGTTGGCAGACTAATAATTTATATTAAAATCAGTCATGCTAAAAATTTCCCATATTTAAATCAATAGTAAAAGGTGAGAGTTGCTAGCTATACAGAGAGCATCGCCATTGTCATAGACCCCTTCTAGATCTTGTTTTTGAAACCATCCAAAGAAATTGTGAATAGAACAGCATTTTAAACAGGGTTGTGATCAAAGTCGTGGAGTCATGGAGGCAAAGTCGTCGAGTTAGGAGTCAGGAGTCAGAGTCGAGGAGTAAGGATTCAGAATCATGGACTAAAAAGTCATCATTGTGGAGTTAAGAGTCAGAGTCGTGGAGTTAGGAGTCAGAGTTGTGGTCAGTCAGGAGTCGGAGTCGGTTCGTTTTTGTTTGAAATCAGGATCAGAGTTGGGAGATGCTAAATTCGCCTCAGACTTACATTTTTTAACTAATTGGCTACAGCAAATAATAGGAGTCCACTTGTTTACGAAAGAGTGTAATGAGAGTGAGTGTTACCTTCTCCCGGTGTAGCGAGGGTAGTGCCCCGATGGTAATGTCTGTGGCGGGCGTTGTGTCCATGGGTTCCGCCTTGATCTTGCCCGCGCTATCCGAAGAGCCCTCCCGTCGCCGGCCCCCCTTCACGCTGGTATTACTTGACTCAGATGATTTCGACCAGCCAACTGTATCTATAATAAAAAATAAAACTGAATATACATATATCGAGATATATTAACCTGTACACCGCGTTAAAAATCAAATTCCACGAATCATGTGCGCGCGGCACAATTTCGGCGTTTTTTAATTTCTAAGTTTAAACGCGTATTTTGTTTAGAAGCACTGATATTTGATTACACCACCAAGTAAACATGACATTCGAGTAATTTTCTGATAATAAATAATAGTCATTACTCTTAAGGAGATAAACTAAACATTACGTAAAATACACAAAGGAATGCTACAGATCAGATCACAGGCGTTTGTGCTTCCCGCGAGGAACACGTTAATCCCGATCACGAAGCAGTATAGCAGCATGATCAAACGCAGTGTGGATCACAACTAACAGCTCACTTTAAGAGATATAGCAGTAATGCTACAGACTGTAAAAAATGGAAGGTGCATAATTTTTTCCGCAGTTCAGGCCATTGGCTCACAGGATCAAGTAATAATATATATGATCACCACTGTTCTGTGAAAAGCACAACGAATAAGAACTATAGCTTATTCTCTGTTAATGCAGACTCAGAGTGAGAACAGGATGACCATAAGGTCATCGCAAAATACTTCAAGGAAGATTAACTCCTTTCATTGTATTTTTCCGTTCACCCATTAGACACTTTAATATTAAATACATCAACTAAATTAAAAGGGAACAGAGGAATGACAGGACTGGAAAGCTTTCCAGTAGACTGCTTAAATTGAACTGGTTCACAAGTGTCCGTAGCTTAGTCGGTGAGATGCTGGTCTTCCACCAGGGGGGTTTCGGACTTGATTCCCGATGGTACCTAAAAAATTAAAAAGGGTCTCACAGTACTTACTCCAGTTTCCTTAATCAAAAGGCACAGTTACTGGGGCTGAAGACAATATTATCTCCCGACCGCGATCTTCAATTTGACCAAACCACCAGTTCGAAAACGTTCAAAGAAAAATAAGAATTAGATGGCAAGAAGTCATTTGAACGGGGAAATCTTTCAATTTTCTAAAGTAAAAGATGTCGAGGACACACGTAACATACCTTTGTTGTCCACATCATCGGCGCTGTTGTTCCTGGTGGTTTTGAGATTCTCCTTGTTCTCGCGGCTCTCCCGGCTGAGCTTGTCTCCCCGCCGGCCCCCCGCGCCTGTCCCGCTGCCTCCTGTACAGCCACTTTTCTCCGCAGGGCCCGTATTGCTATCTGATTCTGATGATGCCTGGACAACACAAACCAAATATATTATTTCTTTGTAATTTATTTTATCAAACACGGTTTATTCCACTTTTTTGTAACTGTATACCTAAATATATTATTTTTTTGTAATTTATTTTATCAAACACGGTTTATTCCACTTTTTTGTAACTGTATACCTCTTTTGCCCAAAGGCAATAATGCTTGTTTGGCTCCCATGACATACAATGGCGTGCCGAATTCAATAAAGGTAAAGGGAGGAAAACCATTTAGACAGTCGATCGGGGTGTGGTTGTTATTGCGACAGGATTTTGAGTACTTGGGCTTTGATGATGAATGACATGTGGAAAAGATTTGTGTGGGCTCTTGACTGTGGGTTTCTTCTTGTTGTTTTAATTTTTGTTGTTTTGTATTTGTGTTTCTGTATAATTTTGTTTTTATTTTTATTCTTATGATTGTGTGCGATATAATGTGGGATGAACATTTGTGGTCTTTCTGGAGTGATGATGTGTGAGGAGTTTAATTTCGCATGTTTCCAGTTGTAATTGAGTGTCACTGTTTGTCAGGTTGATGAAAACGTGCAACGGGGTTTTGTTTTTATGTAATCAAAAAACCGGAAAGAAGTATCTATTTATTTTTTCATGCTAAATATCCTCAGTGAGATACAGGCAAAAGCCTAGTTTACTGGGGATACGACAAATGAAAGGCAACAAACCCAGATCCATTAAAATTGTATGTCTAAATTAAATTAGTTTTTTCGCAAATTATGTATATTTCTTATGCGTAATAATAATAATATAACCCTACCGGTTTCAAGGCTTTCACCTCAACTCTTAGGGGAGCACAAACAAGACTAAATTCTGTTCGAACTGGTACCGACATACACGCTTCAGCGGTTGGGGACTATGGGGTAAGGGAGGCATGGGAAAATTTCGACCAGGAGCAAAGAGATTGATGGGATATATGTGTTTACTAGATGTTCGGCTCGATGTACTGACTCAGAAATTTCTAGGGTCTCTAATCTGTCCAATTTATTTCCGTTACTACTGATATGCAAGAATTTGGCATCATCGATAGAAAAAGTATGGTTTTCACGGTGACGATGATTAGCCATTTCAGAATAAATTAGAGGATTTGTTAAGGCGGATTTGTATTCACGAAATATCTTTTTAACCTTTAAGTCGGTATGCCCGTACCGGTACGGTCTGCAAACCATTGCAAATCGGAGTGTGACCGTACCCGTACGGTTAGGTATATAGCGATGTAATTTGAAAGTAAACACCAAAAAAGGACATTCCGGTGACATCTTTGGAATATTATCTATAAGATTTACAAGCAAATTTGCAGTTTACTATATTATCAACCTTTCGGGAATGATTTCAAAATTTGTATGACTTCACATTCATCTTACGCTTGTCTTTTGTGAGGTTGTCAACTAATCGTGCGCGCGCCAATTTCTCCACGTGGTAATAATGCAAACAAATTGTGGTTTTGTGAAATTTATCTCAATTTGTGCATTTGTTTATCAATTTCGAACTTTTTTTTATAATTTTTTTGTGTGAGGAGGCATTTAGTGACAAATTTATGTGTTCTATATGAAATATTTAATAAATTTTATGACGATTTCGTACAAAATTGTGTAGTGAAATTTCGTTTCTTTATTAGAAAGTGACAGTTATAATTTTTGAAGTGACTTTTTTCTTTGACGTTCTTTTGTGTACTTTGTTTTTATATTATTTGATAGTGACAATAATTTATTATAGTTATAATTGAAAGTGACTTTTTTATACCGTAATTGTGATTCATAGTGACAATTTATTTTTTACTTCGATTTGGTAATAATTTAGTAAAGTTTTTTATATCATCATTATGTCGCATTACTTGAATGAAAAAGAAATTTATGATGCTTTAGTTGAAAGTGAAGATGAGGAAGTATTTGAAAATATCGATGGCATTGAAGTGGAAGGACAAGAGGGAGATAGTTATGTTGACAACAAGGCATACAAACAATATGATCACAACAAATAAAATAGACTACAGTACGGGACAAAATAAAATAAAACCTGAAGCTGTCGTGGAATATACCAAAAATATGTGAGCAGTTGACAAAGTAGACCGAATCTTGGGTTTTGTTGACTGCTCTCGTAAATCATTCAAATGGTATAAAAAATATTTTTTAGGTTAGTGGACTGCTGCACACTAAACGCTTTTTTCTTATTTAAGCAGATAACGAAACAAAAAATATCATTTGGCGATTTTAGGGAGAGTCTCATAGCTCAAATAACCAAAAAATACCACAGACCAAGACCTTCCACATCGAGGGGAAGAAGAGTCGAAGATATCCCTACATGACTAATAGAGAAACACTTCCCTTCCCCTGTTCCTCAAACAAAAGCACAAGGAAGCAGAACTCAAAGAACGTGTCATGTCTGCAGCCACCCAACAAAGCGTCCAAAATGTCGGAAGGACACTAAATTTATGTGTAAAGAATGCGATGTTGCTCTTTGTGTTTATCCGTGTTTTACTGACTATCATTCAAAAAAAATATTATTAGATTGTTTATTGTTGAATTTGTTTATGTGCTGTGGCTTGTTTCATTTTTTTATTATTTTTTATTATGTGAAACTTTTATTTGTTGTGATTTTGTTCAAACGTTTTATACTGGTACCAATGGTTGGTGACACCTGAAAACCTCGTATATATTTTATTGGAAAACCTTGGAAAATTGTAAGTTTTTCATATTTTTTTTCATATATTCATCATTATTTTACTAAATTCCACTAAACACTACTAAATCTAACACTTTTATTTATTTTTTATAAACCTTAAAAACCTCACTCCAACTGGCACGCGCATACTAAAATATCTCACTAACTTAGGTTAGTGAGATATTTTAGTATGCGCGGTTAAAGGATCTTCATGTCTTTCCTATATAGAAATTATCACAGTCAGCACATAAAAGTGTATACACACCACTGTTGCTAAGTATTCCATTTTTGCCTTTCCCGTTAAATAAAGCCTTAAAACTGGTAGGGTTATACAGTTACAAAAAAATGGAATACAGTAGTTGATAAAACAAATGACAATGTCTTGAAACCTCCACAACGTTAATGCCTTAACTATAAACAAATATATGAGCATAATTGTTGTTATATTGATTTTTCTAAATGATTTTTGCTAAATTCAAAAACTAGAGACATGATTTTCTGTGTGGATGATGGCTTAGAAATACGAAAAAAATGTAATATGTTATTTGTAATGTGTTCCTTCGGAGAGGAGTAATTGCATCTTCAATCAATTGATTTTTTAAATAGATACAATAGGGCAGGATATTATGACAGGACTTACACCGTTGCTGGTCGTGTGGCATCGCATGGTCTGCTTCTCACTGTTTGAGACATGGGTGGCATGTGCAGCTTTAAGAATCACTTGAAGGCAGTCCTTTTTGGGAGGTCTTATCAAAATTTATAATCATATATGAACACTACACTACACCTAAAGCTGAATGAGTTACTATCACATAAAAGAAGATCTACCAAGATTTCTTTGTAGTTTGTCTTCATATACAACCATTAATTTTGATAAGAACTCCTAAAATGGGTTGTCTAAGTGATTCCTAAAGCTGCACACCACACTCGTATCTCTTAACACTTAGAGGCAGACCATTCCATGCCACAGGACCAGCTCAAGTTCTATTATGATATATTAAAATTCCCCTTTAAATATTATAGAAAACATATTTTTGGGGAATCAATTGACTGAGATTGCGAATATATTTCATAATCGGTCGAGCTATAAAAGTAGGCTGATTGCCAAGTTGATAAAATACTGTACTATTCTTTTCCAATTAAAGGCAAATTGATATGGTGAGATGTGGGACAACTAACTGGGGACGGGGATGGCCCAGAGCCGTGTTCTATTCTAATGCATATTTTTCAGATGAACTTGCCTCTCTCTCCTGTTTAACAGTGATGGGCACGTGTCCGTCTTGCTTGGCCGAGTCGGCCCCCGTGTCCGTCTCCCTCTCCCTGTCGCTGGAGCCCCGCTTTCCCTCCCGGTCTCGGCTCTCCCGGCGGCTCTCCCGGACGTCCTCGGGACCCGAGCCCGGGCTGTCCAAGTTCAGTTCGAGCTCCTTATCCTCTGCACGATACAAATGTACACTTGTATTAAAAACATTTATTAAATTTCTTACCTCAAAAGCTATTTAGGTTGTAATTAAGTAAGAAACAGGATTATATCATTCCCATCCCTTGATTTATGCACGATACATTTCAAAACAAATTGCATAAATCAAAATCACACAAATTGAGGCAAGAATCTTATAATTAGAAGATACATTTCATAATATCGAAATCTGTTTCCGTTGAGGTCAGGACTCGCATACGAGTAAATGTAAAAATATTTCTCGGTACACTCGACCACAGACATCTTGCACAACTCTCCATGTCCAAACCATCTTAAAGCTCCTTTCTTCACCTAACATAAACCATCCATTCTATCCATATACTCATTTCTGATGTCTTCATTCTCTCCTTCTTTCATACATTAACACTCCACTCATTTTTCTTAGTGCACACATCTACACAGCATTAATCTTACTATTATCCTTCTTTTGCCAAGTCCAGACTAGTAACAGTGTTATACTTGTCACTAATAAATTATTTTGAGATATTTTGTTGATGCAGTTGGCCAGCATTTTGGTCCCACTTGTCAAGAGAAAAAAAGGGTCATAAAGAAAAATAGAGAACTATTTTTCTTCTTTTTCTAAAATATTAATCTTGACATATTTTGCGTGTGGCAACATGTGGACGATTTGAAAGAGGGATTTTTTATTTTATTAGTGTACTGTCCTTCTAAATTCTTTAAAACTTGGTCATGGATACATCTCCGCAGCATTAATATTAGTTTTATCCTAATTCTGTCAAACCCATGTATCACTTCCACACATCAATCAAGGTGGGCGGGCGGGCAGTCACCAACACATTATTAAGTGTTGTCACTTTTGCTTCTTATGATATAGGGTGGTTGTTGTATATTACATTGAGTAATCTGTTTATCTCGTTGTCTTTTTCAACTGCCCAGATTGACTTCATTCAATGTCCTTCTCAACTGCCCAGATAACAGAAATCAATCAGCACCAGTTTCTCCGAGTTAACCCATAATTTGTTTCAGTAATATAACGTGTTTCATTCCTGATTTTTTTCATTCCTCTCCACCATTCCATCGATTGATATCTCACTTAATATGAAAAGGAATGTTCGGGTGATTGTCCGTCTTTGTGGGGTTTGTAGGCGTATGCTCACGTATGTTTCATGGATTTCATGGGGATGAGTAGTCTTTGAATGTTTTTTGCGACCATATAACTTGCTTCATTTACTTTTGTCTGGTTGGTTGGAAGAGATTGCCACCTGGCAATAAGCCCGCCAGATTGTATGCACTTTCTGTAACCACAACCTTTGATTTAGCTCCATTCAGTTTCAAACCTTTTACTAGACCTCTCTCATACAGCTTTAATTAAATTCCCCAAGTTGTATGCTAAGAATAATCCTTTCTTACCATCGTCTCTCTCGTCGTCGCTGAGCGGCGTCCTGGGGTGCGAGAAGAGATCGGGCAGAAAATGCTTCAGCAGTTGCTTGATCCGCTGCTTCTCCTGCTTCTGCACGGCCGTCTGGCGACGTACGTGGTGGATTAGCAGATCCGCAGCATCCGCGAGCAACGCTGATCCTCCCCCGCCTAGCCGCGCCATCAGCTGCGGCCCTCCCGGGATTGCCATCCCTTCGGACACAGCGCTCGCTGTCTGATCTCGCCTCTGTTACAATACAATACATAATGTTTCATTTGTTCCACTGCACTGATAGTAATAATGAAAGGACAATTTAAATAGCGCCATTAAGTGAGTATTAACTCGCCATGGACATTCTAAATTGAGAATCGCGCCCACTACAATCGAGTCCCAATTATTCGACCTTTTATTACTCTAAATTCAGATTTAATCCAGCCAGTCAAAATGTAAAAAAAACATTGAATGCTGATTATAAGAACATGTTTTATAGCTCAGTACACATATATGTACACAAATATTTTTTCCCTTTTATGCATAGTGCTGTTCCTTATCAATTTTTGTATTACGTACAAAATTCATGACAGCCTCCATGGCCTAGTTATTAAGACGTTTATCTCCCAACTCGGAGGTTACGGGTTTGATTCCCTTTGAAACGCAGATGTTTTTAAAAAGGATTCCAGTTTTCACATAATGCCTTTTTTTAAACATCTTTATGATTAGTTGGGAAGATATTGCCACATGGAAACTAGCCCGCCAGGTTGTACTGTATACAACGGAAGTGTAATACAATACAATTTTATAGTTTTTCAATATTTTAAATGTAAGATACATACTGCGAAAATATGTTTCTGTTCCACAGGCATACATTTTAAAGCAATAATCAACATTTTTTTAGTGTATTAACTTGATTCTGGCAGTTCTCGGTTATCAGTCATTCACGGTTATCCGACCCTTCCGAAACCCCGTTTAGGTCGGATAATCTGGACTCACCGTATTATTGAACATTTTTAAATATTACAAACCATAAAATAAGGTAAGTATAAGAATAGGACGGTGGCGGCTAAAGCCATTAGATAATGTATTTACTGTAATCTGCATAAGAAGCCACAGAAAACGATCAACAAAGAAACCCCCGAGGATCTTCCGCTGTGTGATAGTAGCACATTTGGCTTTAGGTGGAGTGTAGTTTTTTTATATAATCATGAATTTGGATGAGACCTCCTAAAAAGGGTGATTTATGAGGCCACACTTAACAAGGCAGACCATTCCACTCAACGGGATTAGCAATGATAAAATCACTTTGGTTTTCAGTAAAATACAGGCAAAAGCCAAGTTTACTTGAGACATGACAAATGAAAGGCAACAAACCCAGATCCATAATATTTGTGTCTATATTAAATTACCAGTTGTTTTTTCACAAATTTCTTGTCACATATAAATAACCCTACCCTACCCTATTGAGTCAATTTGTAGCTTAGCATTCATTACCATTACCATTACATAACATTACATGAGGTGAATGATTTAATTAGTGTTTTTGTTACACAACACCGGTGATATTCCAACTGGGTTAACTTTGGGGTTCTGTGCGACATATTCAGTTTTGTGAATTTACAAAGAAAAAAACTGGAGAGAAATCAATACAATCATACATATCATCCCGCCATGTCCCTTTCGGGGTACGCAGAGAGAACTGATCTCCAGACTTTCCTATCCATGCACAAAAGTTTTGCCTCCTCCACATTAAAACATCTCATTAAGCGCAATATTTTACTATTCATACTCCTCATATGACCTTCTTTCAAAATCTGTACTGTCCATTTGTTCAGACACGTTTGCTTCCGTATACCTTTTCCACGCACACCTTGCACTGCAGCTATGTATATTCACTTAGGCCGAGGCCACACCAGTGATTCGCTAGGTGCTACGTGACTAATAGTCAAGGTGGCAAGAATTTAAGTTTAAAATTTCCAACATCTCAAATTCCAACTTGTTGGGTGCATAACATAATGTTAATGTTATCTAGAAGTATGGAGTGGAGAGTTTTAACTTCTCTACAAAGTATTGCGGAAATACGATGATAAGTTTTGTAGTTATTTGAGATGTAATATTTGATGAAAGTAAGTTTATTTAACACATTAATTGTTTAGACATGGCAGATTCTAGGAAACATTCAATAACAATAATGGAATTTTTCAAGATTAAAAATAAATATAAATACAAGTACAAATAAATATAAGTACAAATAAATATAAGTACAAGTAAATATAAGTACATTTGCTTGATGGGTTGGTTCCACAAAGGCTCCCTTTTATACACAGCTGCTATTAAAACTTCCTCCATCTTGTAAAATCACTTGGTGACACAATAAAATTAGCCAACATGTTTGTTCGCTAGGAGATTCACTAGGACCAGTGCTTCCTAAATTGGGGGACCCCCAGGGGACCACGGGATTTCTCGTGGGGGTCGCGAAAATATTCAGTACAAAGTACAAATATTCATGTGAGTATTAAATTGTTTGATGTGAGTATAGTTTTTATTTAAAAAAAAGTTTTTAAGCAAGTTCCTATAATTTTGTGTTGAATATAAATATGTGTATTTTAATTGTAATAATTATTGCCAAATAAATCAACTATAAAAAAAATGTTTTTTTTTGGGGAGGGAGGGGAATTAATTACTTCAGATTTAGGGGGCCGTTTCATGAAAGTAATTGGGAAGCACTGCACTAGGCAACTATCGTCACGTAGCGTGGTGCGAAGAGTGCAGTGTGACCATTGCAATAGTATGGGGTGCGTTAGTTCGCTAGGATGTCACCTAGCTCACAGTGTTGCTCTAAGCACCGAGCGAGGCTCCTACCTGTGTGGCTGAGGCCTTACTTAGTCATTCTATCACCATTCATTCTCTCCACATGTCCAAACCATCCCAAAGCTCCTTTTAATCATCTTACTTAACCATTTTATCCATACATTAATTTCTAATGTCTTTATTCTCCCTTCATTCAAACATTGACACTCCACAAACGTTGAAATGCACACATCTAGGTCCTTCCTTCATCTCACATAAAACATTCCTTTTATCCACGTATTCACTTCTGATGTCTTCATTCCACCTTCTTTCCAACAATTTTCATCTCCACATTCTCTATTCTTTTTTCATCTCCACATCCACACTCTATTCTTATCCTTCTCTTCTGCAAAGTCCAAGTTTCACTACCATACACCAATATGGGCGGCACCAACACACTATTATGTATTGGAAAGACAATAAATAGAAAGAATCTTAATGTTAGTATATAACTTACCTCATCATAGAGCGTCTCTATCTCGTTGAAGAGGCTCTTGGATCGAAGGGACTTGAGGTCGTTCTGTTTGAAGTTAATCCCCTGGTGGTCCAGGGACTTGAGGTAATATTTCTCATTTTGTTCTCGCCACTGTTTGTTGAATCCCTGAACACAAAACGTAACATTGTTCATTAGCCTAACGTAATACATAAGAATCATAATATAATTTAACGGACAGGTTAATTTCTAAAGCAATTAACGTTAACGACTGCAAACAATTTTAGATAATTAAATACATAATGCATCCTTTGGGAAACCGTTTGCTTTCGTTTTGAGCTTTTCTAATATAGTTTACCATAGTTTGAGGTAAAATAGTAGGTTAATTGCAGAATTAGTCAAATGTTGAATTTGTACTACAATATTCTTTCCACATTAATGTCAAATTGGTGTAGTGATGTGCGGGCGGCTGACTCCAGACGGTCTTGTGTCGTATAATCAACTGTATGTATGGGAACCAATTATGTATGAAAGATGAGGATTGTCAGTACTTATTTGTGTTACAAATGAGCTTTTTTGGAGAAAAAAAATGGAGAAATGCAATCAAGAGCTTATGAAAAAAAAAATATATGATGAATAGATTTAACAGAAAAATGTACTCTTCTATAAATAATTTATAACTCAGAAATATTATAAACAAATCGTTCATATACTGAATGCGTGACTTGATGGGTAAAATGTCATCAAAACAGTGTCGATCACGGTGTGTTTTCAATACTTGAAGTTTCATACAATCGATGACCTCCGTGGCCTAATTGGTAAGACACCTCTCTCAACCCAGAGTTTGCGGGTTCAAATCCTGCTGGAACCCAGATATTTTTTTAAAATGGATTCCAGTCTGGTTTTCACTGTAAGCCTCTTAACATTTTCTGGTCGGTTGGAAGGAAAATTGCAACATGGTAATAAACCCGCCAGGTTGAACTGTATACAAGTGGAATACAATACAATGCTTTTTTTTTTTAATTCCATTTTTGTTGTATACACCTTACATAGGCTTATCGTCAGATGGCAAAAACTTTAAAAAAACAGAAACATGTTCGAGGTCTAAAGTGAAAACCAGATTAATCCTTGTTAAAAAATCTGCGTTCCAACAGGTATCGAACCCGCAACCCCCAGCTCGGAAGACAGGTGTATTACCAACTAGGCCACAGAGGTTGAATGTTAAAATATATTTAAGAGGAAAGTACATTTTAAAAAATAAGTAATATTGGAAACAAGCTCATACAGTAAAAGTTCATTGATTCGAAATTCTGGGGAACAAATTTCAAAAAAAATTCTCATTACACGATCGTGAAAAAAAAGAAAAAAACAATTTGTATTTGAGTGGCACTGTTGAAAACATTGCGACCATTTATTATAAAACTGCAAAAATTATAAATCAAGTAAAGGCAACATATTGATTGAGACATAACATATTAAATGGTAAAATAAATAAATGAAAATATAGAATAAATAAAAATACATACTACTAAAAATACATACATGGGTAACCAACACTTATAAAAGCAATAATTAACACTGCATTGTCACTCATTTCACGGTCACTTGTTTACGTCACAAGTAATATAAATATCTCACTGGTTTTTTACTTACTTGAGCATTTGACAAATTAATGTTCACAGTTATGAAATTATTAAGGTAAAATTTAAAAAAGAACTTTACCTATTAATGTCACTTATTTAGTGTAAAAGTCACTTATTTGGAGTAAGTCACTTATTTAGCGTAAAAGTCACTTATTCGGTGTAAAAGCCACTTATTTTAGATTGTTTTTATTTTGGTGCGCACTTGACTGCAATATGATCTACCACAAAGTCCAATTTACACATTCAACGGTATGTCGAGTTTACTACACAAGTATTTCTGGATGATCCGTCTTCTTTCACTTCCGAAATGTCTTCCTCCTCTTCATCACCATCACCGGCTATTGTTGCATCGGTTACATCAGTAATGAGCCCATCATCAAATGTGATGTTTAAGGACACTGACCCCATTCAAGGATCACAAAAACACTGGTCGCATTGGTTACATCGGTAATGAGGCCATCATCAAATGTGACGAACACATTTAAGGATACTGACCCTATCCAAGGATCAAAAAACACTGGTTTCCACTAATCTCCTGTATTTTTGGTCCAAGGATTAATTTACCTTGGTCCTGGATGTCGCAATCGCCCGACAGGCATCCTATTCCGAAAGATGAACATGAAGCAAAACCTATGTGGGGATTTATAAATGAATTTTTTTACTGAAAGTAAAAAGTAATTCTCCGAGATATCAACAAAGAACTGATCGACATTTAAAATATAAACAGTAAAAAAACATCTAAGATCGAGCCATTAGAATTTCATTTCATGAGAGAAAATTTGTTAATTTATAGAAAGGTTAAAATGACAGTTAAACAAAAAATAGTGAAAATATTTTTATTACATTCCTCATACATAATTATACATACAGTCTTATTTAATGCTTTTTGTCAATAGATTCACATGGATCTTTTCAAGAGGTACAGTACCCAGCGGTAAGTAATACACATCGGGCTTAAGAAAAAGACAGTCGGCCATAATCGGCTAACTTCGGCTTTGTAGAGCGTCATCTGTCATTCATACATGTGTTCCGTCGCCATTTGTCAGTCAATCGTGAGACAGAGACGACGCTCTACAAAGCCGAAGTTAGCCGATTATGGCCGACAGTCTTTCTTAAGCCCGGTGTGTATTATTTACCTCCTCATAAAGATGTCTCAGTTACACTAACAGAATATATATACACTTGATATCAGAAACTTGAGCTGTTTTCTACGAAGATACATACAGTCTTATTTTATGCTTTTTGTCAATAGATTCACATGGATCTTTTATCTTTTCAAGAGGTATTTACCTACTCATCAAGATGTCTCGGTTACACTGACCGAATTTATATATACTTGATCAGAAATTTGATCTGTTTCAACGAAGTTACATTTTGTTTGAGAAACGGAGCGAATGTCCCATGTTGCGTAGTGGTTTCATTCTTGCGGTCGGTTCTCTTGGTGGGCGGCTTCTACATACTTGCGATAATAATCTTGATATATTTCGTGTTATTGAATCTATAAAGGGGGGCCCACGGGAATTTAACTGCTTGCCAGCAGGTAAAACACCGGTCGTCCTACCGCCAAGGTCGACGCTACATACAAAATTTGGAATTATTAAAATTCATAATTTTTGGCAAAAAAAAAAACATTACGAATTAACAGTCAAGTTTACATAGATTCAATTTCAGAAACTAGAAAATAATGAAGAGTTTTTTCAATCACTTCTTAAAGCATGCCAAGTAAACATTTTCTATGTATCAAAAACTATTTACCCATAGGTTGTATTAAGAAATATACAGGTGATATGAAGCACTGATATTGACATAAGAAAATGAATGAAGGACAAATGAAAAAAAAATCTATTAAGGCCTGAAACATGAAATTAATAATTTTAGCATTAAATAAAGAAGTGACACGGTTTCATTACTTTTAATGTTTGGCGAGTATGAGATCCCACTCTGAATACAAATCCCAAAATCTAAAAGTTAAAGTATTTATTTAACAGACTATGAATTCAGGCCTTCATCAATAAAGAAATAAAGAAAATTTAATTAAAAATTACTTATTATTATTCCACTAATCATATTAATCCCGGCTACATGTGTTTCTACATACTGTCCCAAGGCTATCTTCAAGCGGAATGATCTCAGTTTGTTACGAGACCGGCGCTTAGGTTAGACTGGTGTGTCATGTTACTATGGACCAGCCATATGCATCGTAAGTGTGTGTGGTCTATTGATACCGAGATTTCAATTTTAATCATTAACCCTTATCTTGGCAAAGTTCAATTTATCCAAATATTAAAGTTTTTCTTCCGTGATTCCTTGTTATATGGTAAGTTATGAAGGGAAAATTGAGGGGAAAAAATCACGACTTTTTATCAGTTTTTTTTAATGTCACCCACGTCACATTCCCAAAATATCAATTTTTATAAAACACAAAAAGGGCTATAAAATTATTCTGTAATCTAAAACAAGAACGTTTACATAGCTGAATTATCAACAAATAAAATGGTTTGAATAAAATTCTCTCTACATGTAGTGATAAATAAGATATTTAGATTATTTACCCCAATTTTCAAAACGCACCTACGCTGTCCAGACATGTTGACCCGATGTCGTTTGAAAGGTTGTAGCGTTGTCAATATTTATCACCAGATGATACCACTGCACACAATAGTGCATGTATAGTATTTAAATGTGTTGCCATATTTGAAATTACGTAACAGTTTCTGAATTATTTTTCTTTAAATCCCTAAATTAGTGTAACACCTGTGTTACAATGCCATGATAAGGGTTAAAATAGATTATATATTTTTAAATGAATTTGACTATATTAATGCAAAGGAAAAACCTTTGTGGTGTGAAACTCTGAACACTTCTTTCCTTATGGAATAATAAAAGCAATTTACTGTACAATATTCTAAAATGGAGTCCCACAGCGAAAAAGAATTGTCATTAAGACAATTCTTTAACCTTTGATTAAAGAATTGTCTTAATGAAGTTTCTCTTCCTCACGTGTAAAATGCTCGTGCTTGAAGATTGTGTCTCGTGTTTTAAACAAAATGATATCTACTCACTTTTTGTGCTTCCCGCCACTCTTCCTCCTTGGCTTTGAGCCTGCGCAGGACCACGGGGACAGCCACCAGAGGGTTCTTCTTGAGGCCCGCTATTATGTCTGGCGCCTGCAACCAACACACACCACCGTGAGTATACCTCATCCTCGGTCAACGGCACTACTAAGGGAGAGAGGTATGAGAGGGAAGACAATGTCTAGCCTCTTCATTTTCTTGCTAATGAATCTCACCAACACGCGAGCAACTGCCCCTGGGTGCACGTAGCACTACTCGGGTACTGTTGACTAGTATGTACGTGCTTGCTGCGATGTTGTGTGTACGCAGACAAGTCATTTATTTATTTTTATTCACAATACAGACTTAGATCAATAAGTCACATTGGAATTTCCAATTTCAAGAGAAATAGCAATAATGGGAGTTCTTATCAAAATGTATGATTGTATATGAACACATATTGGAAGATCTACAAAGATTTTTCTGAACATGTAGATGTGGGAGAAATACCAGATTTAATGGCCGCAGTACACTCAACTTAAATACATTTATTTTGTAATATATTTTATCTCTCAATAATATAATAACCTGACCTGGAGTGTCCTAGTAAAGAGTGCTCTCTAAATGTCACTATATAAATTGTCTTTCTATCATAATTACCACAAGTTAATGAGTGTTTTCAAACATTACCAGCTTTAGTTATTTGACTTTTAACAATGTGATATGAAATATGTCAATATCTAAAGCAGTCCTGGTTCAGAAGAATTCAGGCCCTTCCAACACTCGTAGCAGCTGGAAGAGTGATGTTTCTACATAACTAGCATGCCTACATACACCAGCATACGCTCCAGATTTCTTCACATCCGATCATGCCTAGCAGAAAATGAACGCAATACGAGCACAGGCACTATCCATTCATAGACTAAAAATCTTATAGCTCATAAGACACGAACTAGAAATTGGGTGCAATTCCAAAATGATGTAATTTTTTTAACAGATTAATTGATATCTAGTCACTGTCGACCTCATAATAAGAATCCACTTATTTTTTTCACAATCATCCAATGATATTGAAACTGTCAAAATACAAATTGTACGGAATATTGTATCAGGTCCAGCACTTTTACGTTAGATACGGTGGCATTACCTTTTCCCCGTATATCCGGCGCAACGCCCGCTGGTGAATAGTGGGACTGGAGCCGCCGAGGCAGTCATCCAGACGGTGTCGCGCGGCCTCCTCCGCACTCATACGGCACAGCTTCTTGTGAACGCCCTCGAGGGCTAATATTGTGGAAGCGTTGGTTTCTATTACGACATCCAACTGGAAGAACAAAACATATACAATATTAGTAACATTACTCGCAGAATAATTGCACAATCTCGTTTAATTCACGTTATTTGACAAGACCATTTTTTAATTGTACCACCTATGAAAGTTATGGCGAGTTGTGTATCACTAGTATACAGTACAACCTGGCGGACATGTGGTGATCTATACCAACTAGCCAGAAAGATGTTCAAGTGACTTTGTGTGAAATCCAGACTGGAATAATCCTTTTTAAAAAAAACTGGGTTCCAGCGGGATTTGAACCCGCAACCTCCGGGTTAGGAGGCAGATGTCTAGCCAACTAGGCCATGGAGGATGTCATATACCACGGTGCATAACTGAGCGATAATGGTAACACACTGGACTTCTCCGCGCGGTGCTACTCCCTTCAATAGTTCCGCCTAGTATTCAGGGGTATGAGAATATTTGACTCGTCATGCCAGTGTGCTCCGACCACTTGGATGAGCCATCAGACCAAGTGCACGGGTGTCGGCCGGTGAGCTCACTTTAAGAGAAAACTAACTCTAAGGCAAAGGCACAGCGTCGCTTTCCAACTGAATTAACGTGGGAATACTCGACTGTGAGGCCCGGCCCGGCCCAGCCCAGCAATGATAACACACAAATATACCTCAGAATTTGAGTTCAGCAAGTTTGAGTAGTGTCAAATTATTCTTATTCTTAAACTCTAGTAGTATTGTTGCTAACAACTCAAAAATAAATTTTTAAAATGACAGGTTGAGAATGAACCAGATATTTTTAACATATAAAGGGTCTTTCAAATTGAGCGGTTTTAATAATGCTTAGATAAAACACAGATGGTGTCGCGAATTTGCCTGGGTCTTGTGACATTTGAGAAGTGTAATGTATGACATTTATACAATACAACAACGCATTCTAACGTGTTGAATTATTTTATGCATTGTAATCTCTGGAAACGGTGATGTTAATTGGCCACCAAGATCATGTGATCTGACACCGTTGGATTCTCTGGAGTTACGTGAAAAGCCAGGTCTATAAGAATGACCCCCGATCAATTCCTGAGCTGTAGGACGAAATTATTCGCGTTATCGGTGAGTTAGAACCGCAATTATGCCAAAATATCATCGAAAATTTTGACAAAAGAATGGACATCTGTGGAGCTGCAAGAGGTGGACATTTGGCGGATATTGTTTTTTTGTGTTTAAATGTCATACATTATAACTTCAATGACCAATAAAAAGTTTTTTGAAATCAAAGCAAATTGTGTGTTTTATTCAAGAATTAAAGAATTGAAATAAAAAAATTTTATTAAAAAAACTGCTCAATTTGAAAGGCACTTTACATATAGTTTTTCATTTTTACAATGAAATATACAACGCACCCACTTCCTAACTAAATATATGCAGGTTAGGCAGGTTACCCAAAACAGAAAAGAATTAAACAAACATATGCAGTCATCATAAGAATTAAACCCCATCACAATCGCATCACAACAAAGAAAGATCAATAAAATCAAAACGTTCAATTTACTAAGAATCCTTCCCTGATTTGTCGACACAAAAAAGCATTCATAAATCCACAGAAACCGATCAATTTGGTTTTAATTTGTTCTTTCGAGAAATTGTGTTTCTACTAACCTCAAAACGCTCATCTTCACAGCGATAAATGTATTCTTCGTATTGGGTTTTGCGACTGGTGACGAATGTGGAATCCTCCGCCCAAGTCGGGAAACTGACCCAACTGTCGTTGAGCACCTCCCGACACAAAGCCGTGCGGCCGGAGCAGCGGCGCGCGGCACTCTCTGCACTGCCTCTAGGCAACGCGCAGTATGAAGTACCCAGACGCTTGCACGTCGACAGGTCTGCAATGAGCATAACATGTTATTTAGAGCTGAATGACTGATACAAAGTAAACTTCTTTTGAAGAGGGAAAATTACAAGGGTATTGGTGTTTTTTTTCTGTTTAAATACTAAATATATGGAAAAATTATTCAATCAGAGATAGTTTTTATATATTAGGGGGACCGGAAAGAAATCAAAATTTTCGGGAGTACCACTTTAAGGTCAGTCTGCGTCGAGACACAAAAGAGAAAACACGTGCTTTTTGGTGCTAGTAGTTTGTGAGGGTTGTAAATTCATTATTTTTGCAAAGATTATTTTTTCCGTCGTTTGTGAAGAATGTCAAGGCCGACTATTGACGAAGAACATTTACGCCACTGTATGTTGTTTTTATTTGACCGGGGATTGAAGGCGAAAGAAGTGACAGAAACAATTACTGCTACATATGGAGACGTATTAAGACTCAATAAATGTCATAGATGGATAAAAAAAATTAAAAATAATGATAGGGACCTGAAGAACGCCCCTAAAACTGGAAGACCAACAAAATTGGATGATGATGCGCTGACGTCATTGGTTGAATCTGACCCTCGTCAAACAATAGCTGAATTATCAATTAAACTCGATTGTCCATGGTCAACAGTGCAGGAACATCTTAGTCGCATTGGAAAAATTCATAAACAAGGAGTTTGGGTTCCGCACGTGTTGACGCCAGCTGCGCTCGAGCAGCGAATAACGATATGCACGTCCCTTTTGTCCAGGTATAAAGTGGACCCATTTCTTCGAAGAATAATAACTTGCGACGAGAAATGGGTCTTGTACAATAATCCCACACGAAAAAAACAATGGCTTTCTCGGGGCCAGTCGGCTGTTCCTACACCAAAACCAACGTTGACTCTAAAAAAGGTTCTCCTCTGTGTATGGTGGGATATCGAAGGTGTTGTTCACTATGAACTATTGAAACCAGGAGAAACAATTAATGCAGCTCTTTATTGTCAACAACTGGAGAGAATGAAAGAGGAACTAAGAAAAAAACGTCCACTTTTGGTCAATAACCAACCCAGGATGCTTCAACAGGATAACGCGCGGCCACATACTGCGATAATCACCCAGAATAAAATAATGCAACTTGGACTGGAACTTTTACCTCACCCCCCCTATTCCCCTGACATAGCCCCCTCAGATTATCACCTTTTCAGATCATTGGAACACTCCCTCCGCGATAAAACATTCAAAAATATTGATGAAGTAAAAAATCATATCGAAAAGTTTTTTAAGGAAAAACCATTTTTTTTTTACAAAAATGGAATTGAAAAGCTGCCTGATAGATGGAGAAAGGTCTTGGAAAACGATGGAAACTATTTCATTGATTAATTTCTTTTTGTATTTTTTTTAAATAAAATTTTTAAATGTATTACTTTTTTTTTGATTTCTTTCCGGTCCCCCTAATAGTAACAGTTTTTAAATATAATATGTGTATTTCATGAATTAAATTGAAGCCTGTAAGAATTATTTTTATATGCAATCGACCACTGAAATAAAAGTTGTCAAAAGATAATGCTATCATTTTGATATCTTGCAAATTATATATGAAACAAGTAAATAATGCTATCATTTTGATATCTTGCAAATTATATATGAAAAAAGTAAATAATGCTATCATTTTGATATCTTGCAAATTATATATGATAAAAGTAAATAATGCTGTCATTTTGATATCTTGCAAATTATATATGAAACAAGTAAATAATGCTATCATTTTGATATCTTGCAAATTATTTATGAAACAAGTAAATATTGCATTGTATCACACTTTCATTGTTTATAGTATGACTTGGCTGGTTTACTAACACGTGGAACCAGAAAGTGTTTAAGAAGTCTTCAGTTAATATCAGACTGAACCCCCTATTTTAAAGAATATGGGTACGAATGAGACCTGTAGTCCCTGGGGTTAGAAGACAGGCATCTTACCAACTATGCCATCCATGGTGGTCATTGAAATATTAGCCATTTTTAGATTGTCTATCATTCAGAACTGTTCCAGTCACTTATGTTTTCAATCATAAAACCTCATATCTAAGATATTTCATTTAATACATAACCATTGTCCCAAATCTCTGCTGCGGTAGGCAGAGGAATCGAATGCCAAACTTTCCTATCTCAACACACATATTTCGCCTATTCCACATCGATACACCTCATAGTTTCTATGATATCTCTTACTTCTTTCAAAATATCATTCACTTGATCCAACCATATTTTCCTTGGTCTTTCTCTACCACGCCTACCACTCGCATTTCCACTATATATTTTTTGTTAGCCTTTCTTCATTCATATGTTCCACATCGCCAAACCATCTGAGAATGCTCTTCTGTCCCACATTGCATGCATTTCTACACCATTATTTATTTGGCTCTTAATATTTTTCCATGTCCACATATTCCCATACATTAAAATTAGAATATACAGATCAGATATCTCCCGCATAACTTCACACATATATATTTAAAAAATTATTTGGCAAGGCAACAAACAAGATTGTATACTGACCGACATCCATAGCGGCGTCGCCCTGTGGACGTTCTTGCCTGAGCTGCGCCCCCAGTGCGCCCAGCGTGTCCATCTCTCCTGTGTAACGTTCACCACCCATGCAAAACAGCCCGGAGGCATAACCTAAAAGAGAAAAACGAACTGTAACAATCGGAGTCTACACACCGACAGAGCAATTTATACATGAGCCTCGGTATCTTATTAGACAACTCAATGACTAACTATTGATATGGTCCCTTTATCACTGGTTTTATTTTCAAAACAAAATAGAATGATTAGATATAGTAAAGAGTCTATATGTTTATATTCGTAAGAAACTGAATTCGGTAATGTTTTGTATCAAAATTATAATGAATGAAATGTATGGTCAACTTTGTAGCATAGTTGGTAAGGTTTGATGGCCAATGATGCTTCTATGTTTTGCTCTTTACAGAACAATTGTGACCAATGGACTTGATCTTGTGAGTAAATTGACATAGCAGAAAGAATAATACACTTCCTTAGAATGAATGGATTGTGGCTAAGTCAGTAAAGTTTTTTCCCCTTTATTCTTTCATTAGCATGGTTAAACACGGTAATTCTGATTGGCTTACTGCTAAACAGCAATTTCTTCCAATCAACCAGCTCATCCCTGAGATACAATCAACTGTTTTCATCATTGTTGGTGGGCCTCACAGTCGAGAATCCCCTCACCATTCCAACGTCAATTTAGCTGAAAAGCAAAGCAGTGCCTTACAATTTTTATTTTTTCCTTCTTTTCTCCTCTTTAAACGAGTCAGCCGTTGCACACCAGCAAAACTCAAAGCAACACTGTATTGTATTCGATGACACCAAAGTATTTTTTCCCTTTTTGAAATAAATGTTTTTTCTCTTTTTGCAAAAATAGATATGACCGAAGTCATAGGTATCATTATAGCCCCGAATACTCGATGAACCAAATATCTGTGTCATTAGACGGGAGAAGCACAGCGCAGGGATCAAACCGGCAACCTTCCGCACAGAAGTCCAGTGTGTTACCAAACAGCCGTGCACCTCATTTAACTGTTTTAATTCGTAACTGCATTAACAAAAAAATCTTCAAATTTAAAAAAAAAACAAATATCCCACTCAACCAACATGTTGGGCATACTCACTGTGAGGGGGCGTGTAGTGATGCGGACCATTATGATGAGCAGCAGGGTGGTGCTGTAGTGTGGCCGGCACGTGTGGCGGCGAAGGTATTGAGGGTGCAGCCTGTTGCGTCTGCGGGGGTGGCGGCGAGGCCGGACCCAGGAAATCATGCAACCACCGCTGCAGCTCCGGGTGCCGGCTGAAGAAGGGCGCCGTCACCCCCAGTAGCTCGCTCTTCGAGATAATTTCTTGTGTGAATAGCAGGAGGCATCTGAGGACATCATTCCATTAAGTATTTTTTCATTTATAAACAAGATTTATAGCGAAAGCTATTTAGATATTTATCCTAACACCAATGAATAAAACACCTTCACAATGCTCTTTTATGGAATTGAAGAGTGCACATCACAGAGGCTCCAACCTTTTGAGATTTGTATATACAAATAGATCCTTTATATACCTTGGAAAAAATCATACAACAACTGTTTGCAGTAAGGTGATGGCTGTGTGTGGAGTGGCTTGAAACTTCAGGCAAACAACAAATGTGGCAAAGTTTGCTAATACAGAGAACGACAGGATGGCTTGAAACTCGAGGCAGGCAACTAATGTGTCGATATTTGCACGTACGAGGAAAGACAGGATGTCAAAAATCAACTCGATTATTTGGAGCAACATGAAGATTTTTATTATAATTTTTCAATCCACTTTGCACGGATTTCTCTTGTTACACAAAAAGGGTCTGTTTCTAGCGTTAGTTTATTCGTTAGGAATAATATCAGCCAGAATTCTTCTCATACTGCTAGACGGTACCGAGACTATAACAGTGTCATTCAGTTGGTTCAATATCTCTATACCGTGCGTGACTGAGTGTTTAGCCATGATATTCGTCATGTAAGTTGGTATATAGAACAGAGGGTGATTCCTTGCACGGCTATATTTATTAGGGACATATAAACTTAGTGCTTCTAGAATCGCGGGACGGTTAAAGCAACCTTGGAAAACCTTAAGTAGGAATATCGCAATGGATTCTTGCCTTCTTGTTTCGAGGCTTCTATAGTTCCACACCGTGAGAAGTTTGGCATGGTGAGTATATTTTGGGTAATCACCCTTTGTTCTGTACCAAAGAAGTTTTTTTTTAAAATTTGTTCTTGTTTAATGCCACTCCCTGTATAGTATACTGATAGTGGATTGGTGAAAACGATCGACTATAAGATACACACACATTTATTAATGTTGAACAGAAGATGATTTTGCTCACTCCAGGAAAGTAGGGAGTCTAGGTCCTGATAAGATAATACTTTGACAATAAGCAAATGTTGCAAAATCTTCGTAACACCATGTCAAAAAAGAAATTTCTTTACTGTCACATTTTCAATAAATCATATAGGATAAACAGGGTTTTTAATCCGGGTAAATATTTTCCTAGCACCCCAGATCATGGAAAATCCACTGCATTTAAGACAGGTGCAATAGATAATAATAGTCACCTGAGGAAGTTGTCATAAACCTCGGGACTCCTGAGCGCCTTGCGTACCCTATCGAAGTAGCTAAAGTCGCCCAACGAGCCATACTTAGCTGCTTCGGCATAGGATACATCACGCGGAGCATACAGCTTGTGTTTCTTTGGTGGTGTTGCACCCGAACCACCTGTGAAATTAATACAAATTTTTATTGACAAAAAATAAATGTTTGTATGGAATATAGCGAATTTGGTGTAATTAATACCTTCTAAGTTTAACTTTCTATTATTTTCTACATAGATATTTTTAATATAAGTATAAATAGTATTAGCCAGAATATCACAACAATATTTAGGAATAGCTACTAACTTTGTGCTCTCCTTTATTAATATAAATAACGTAGTATAAACGAAACATTAATTACAATATTTTGTCACTGGAGTTGATTAACCCTGCATCAACATGTGGAAGCTTTCGATTCTGCAAAGCAACTTGCATCTCGTTCTACAAGTGAGCCCGTGTGTTTTCTATATCTCAAGATCTAGCCATAAAATTCTCAAAAAATCCAATTCTTGTTCTATGTAAGCGTTGTTCCACTAAAAACACATCTAAGTTCTTTATCACTATAAAATAAGTCTTCCAGTTACGTAAGACTTCATGGCAAAAAATGGTAATATTTTGGAATATACATACATATATTGAATTTAAATATACATATTAACATTGAATAATTTTAAACAATGACTGTAATATATTATTACTACTGCTTGTTGTATCTCCTGTACATGTTAGTTTAAGATAAAGTTTTCTATTTGTTGTCAATAATTCTAAGTACTTGTATAACTTGTCAAATGTTCATCATGGTATAAATAGGGCAAAACCTATACGACGGCTGTCGCCAAAGAAAGAATACGAGAATTGAATTTTGAATACAAGAGAGCGAGAGAGGAATACTTGGATTCTCTACGAAAGTAATTTGAAATTTGAATCTCGGTGGGTCCGTGATACTGAACTAATTTTAAATACCTAGCTAACAATTTTTGAACCAGTGTAAAACGGGACGATGTATAAATGATATATATATAAAAAAAAATTACATTTATGAATATATATTTTCATAAATGTAGAATTTGTTTTACTTCCGTGAATATTTAACAGGTTGCAACTAGTTTATATATAAAAACACTTGTGTTGTAAATTAAATAAAATAAAAATTTTAAAAATAAAAAATATATATATATATATATATATTGGGTGTACAAATAAGTCACCGCCGTTTGACAAAAGTTGGCGCCACCAGTGAGTTATGGTTAAAATTGTCAGATGTAAAATGTCATTGTCGTAAGGTTGGACATCTGTCAACAACATGACCTTGAAATATTAGTGAATTTTTATCAGTATAACATATTTTTTTGTGTTCGAAAATGTCAAGTTTTGAGCCGAATAAGCGTCATTTGCGGGAACTTTTGATTTACTTCTTCAATTTGAAGAAATCTGCAGCTGAGGCGCATCGATTGCTTGTAGAAGCATATGGTGAGGCTGCCTTAAGTGAGAGAAGTTGTCGTGAGTGGTTTCAAAAGTTTAAGAACGGTGAATTTGACATCGAAGACAAAGAACGTAGCGGAAGGCCGAAAGTGTACGAAGACGCGGAATTGGAAGTATTATTGGATCAAGATTCGTGCCAAACGCAAGAAGAACTTGCACTTACATTAGGAGTGACTCAACAAGCAATTTCACATGGGTTGAAATCATTGGGAATGATTCAAAAACAAAGAAATTGGGATTCATATGAACTGACACGGAGAAACTTTGAATGCCAATTTTCCACATGTGAAATGCTGCTTGCCAGGCATCAACGAAAGGGTTTTCTGCACCATATAGTCACTGGTGATGAAAAATGCATCCATTATGATAATCCAAAAAGGAAGAAATCATGGGGATCCCCTGGTCATGCTTCAACATCTACGGCTAAGCCAAATATTCATGGAAAAAAACTCTTGTTGTGTATTTGGTGGGATCAGCTTGGTGTCGTGTATTATGAGTTGCTCAAACCGAATGAAACCATTGCTGGGGCTGTCTACCGAACATAATTGATGAGATTGAGTCGAGCACTCGAGGAAAAGCGCGCCCACTACTACGCCAGACACGACAAAATTATTCTCCTGCATGATAATGCTAGTCCACATGTTGCGGCACCGGTCAAAACCTATTTGGAAACACTCAATTGAGAAGTTTTACCCCACCCGCTGTATTCACCAGACATTGCTCCTTCTGATTACCTCTTGTTTTGATCGATGACGCATGGCCTGTCTGAGCAGCACTTCACATCATATGAAGATACCAAAAATTGAGTCGATTCGTGGATAGCCTCAAAAGATGATGATGATGACTGACGCGGTATTCGTATGCTGACAGAAAGATGAAGAAAAGTAGTGGCAAGCGATGGGTACTACTTCGAATAAAACATGAGGTTCCGTTCTTTCACAATAAATGCCCATTTTTTTATAAAAAACGGCGGAAACTTATTTGTACACCTAATATATATATATATATATATATATATATATATATATATATATATATATATATATATATATATATATATATATATATATATATATATATATATATAAATTGTTTGACTCACTGATAACAATGGATTTGCAAGAATACTGTTTACGGCTATATAATCCGAATGTCTTATCATTGTCGAAATGACCTCCGTGATCTAGTTGAATTCCACCACAATGGGGGTTTAGCATGCTATTTCCCTGTCCGAGTAGTCCAGTTATCTTCTCGCCACTTGAATATGGCTATCCGCTACCTGATATGGTCAACAATATATGAAATGGTTACAGATAGATCGGGCACTCACCAAGCTGTGCGCTGGAGAAGCTGGACGACCTCTTGAGATGATGATTTGTGGAGCCCAGCCCCGAGTTTGTGTGATGAGATGAGCTCGAATGCTTCTGATGGTGATGCGAAGAGACCTGCACATAGCGCAATCACATTAGTATACTATATCTCGTACAAAACTATACTTCAAGCTAGTGATTCCCCAACTTTTTCAGAAAGTCTTCTTTACATTGGGTAAACAAAACATTAACTGCAAAGAAGAGTATATGACAAATGAAGAGAGGTCAGTAAAAAGGAAGCAAATAATACATTTGATTTATTGTCTATTATTTAAAACTCTTGAAATATTAATCAGCTTGAATGCCACTTTTTACTTGTTCTGCGAAATTTTATCGATTTTAGATTTTATAAAGGTTGTTTTAGCGGAATCAATTTGATATAAATGTTACTGATGTGTAAACTGTGTGCTCCCCCTTCCTTACTCACTTTATGGTCTTAGCTTCGTCACATCAGTAAATCCTAGATTTTGCATAACAAAATGTATGTTGCACACAATTATATTAATACATATATTACATATCTTACTCTTGCACCTATTGATATAATATTTGCATGTATCAATAGAACAACACTTGCACATACCAATAGAACACCTCTCTCACACTTGTACATATCAATAGAACACCTCGCTCACACTTGCACATATCAATAGAACACCTCTCTCACACTTGCACATATCAATAGAACACCTCTCTCACACTTGCACATATCAATAGAACACCTCCCTCACACTTGCACACATCAATAGAACACCTCTCTCACACTTGCATCTATCAATAGAACACTTCTCACACTTGTACACATTGATGTCTTACAAATCTGCACATATCGATAGAACATCTCTCCCTCCATCAATACAGACTTTCACACAGTGGCACACCCGGGGATATGGCAAGGTATGGTATGGCACCTGTGACGAAGGGTGCTGCGGAGTTTGCTGCTGCTGCTGCTGAGTGGAGGGGGGCTGGCCGGGCTGCAGGGGCGGCACGGCGCCCAGATAGCCCAATGGGGACGCGGGACGCAGCGGGCCCGTGTGGTAGCCCGCCTCGCCCTCCATCAACATCGGGTCGAGGCCTCCTCCTCCCCTCTGTAATACAAAACATTTGCTTTTATGGGTGGCAAAATCTTAAAAATGTGACGAGACTTAAGCAAAGTATCAATCAATTAATTAATATAATATATGTATTATAATTGAATAATCCTCCTGAATGAAACAGCTTCAAAAAATTGACTGTGATGTATGTCAATGGAAAGAGCCAAGAGCTGAATGAATACGCGAGATTATATTAATTATACAGAATCCTTTATTTCTTATATAAAAATATAATTATAGCTAAGCACCATGAATAGTGTTAACATCTACTACCTAGATCAAAAAGTTTTAGGAGTTTATTCATAAAATCGAAAATACAAGTTTATTCATCAAAATCGATATGGTCCCCTTCAAAGTACTCCCCATCGACTGCGACGCACTTACGCCAGCGCTTGATCCAATCCTCAAAACACCGCTGGTACTCAATTTTCGGTATGTCCATCAGAGCCGTCTTCGATTTTTTCATGACATCCTCTCGGGTGCTGTAACGCGTTCCGCGAAGCGGTTTTTTAAGTCGGTTGAACAGGAAAAAGTCGCAGGGAGCCAGATCAGGTGAATTCAAAGGCTGCTGGATAGTTAGTAGTCGTGTTGTTTTTGGTCAAAAACTCATGGAAATAATGTCTTTCGCAATTTCAACGCGGTCCTTTTTTTGCATAAAATTGAGGTCTTTCGGCACCAGTTTTGCAGCGACACGTCTGAGGCCCAAATTACTAACCAAAATGTCTGGAGCGGATCCATAAGCGATGTTCAAGTCCTCTGCCAGCTCTCTGATGGTCAATTTGTGGTTTTCGGCCAACATTTCTTTGATTTTATCGATGTTTTCATCGGTTTTCGACTGCCACTGCGTTCGTCATCCTCGACCGACTCACGGCCACTTCTGAAGCGTTCGTGCCACCGAAAAACACTTCAACATTTCAAAGGTCTGCGGACCGTTAAATCTGTTTTTCACACAAAATTTAATGCAAACTCGTTGATGCACAGTTGATGCCATTTTCAAACTTGTAAAAAATCTAAAACACGCACAAAGATAGATGTACTCAGTACAGCGTAACTTTTACAAATGTCAAGCTATGACGCTGAAATTTGTAGTGAAGTGTCAATGATAGATGTGGTACCCTAACAAAAAAAAAGAATTCCAATCGGGTGAGTGACAGCGCCACACGGTGGCCGGTCCTAAAACTTTTTGATCAATGTAGTATATACAATTTAACTGTCATATATTCATGGCTAGAAAGCAATTCTGGGTTTGTGTATGTAAGAACTTATCCCAACCTCTTGCACCGGATCAATGTCACCACACTATTGGGCAGTTTGTTCCAATACATACAATCTGGTTAGCAAAACCATATTTGCTTTGATTTTTGTGGAATATAGTTATGGAAAGTTTTAATTGACATCCTCTCAAATGTGTATATTAAGTTATAAGAAAATTATTGGAGGAGTTCTGAGCAATCATAATGACTGCTGGAGATCTTATAACAGTCAATCAAGTCTCCACTTTGTTACGGAGTAGGCGCAACTTCAATAGATGCAGTCAATCTTCATAAGTCACACATCTTAGAATATCATTTTGTATTGCAAATATTACGGTTGTGTTATCAGTAAAATCTATTGAAAAATTTTATTACCATTGGAAATCAAATACATAACCCCCAACTTAGAAAACGGGTGTCTTGTGTGATTTTAACATGTTATATAAAAGTTGTTTAATTAAATGAGACTAGGTTCTGTACCTGCTGCGATTGTGTGGCGGCTCTCGGTCGCACGGCCTCCTGGCTGCGGTTGTTATCCAGCGCAGCCGTGGCAGACTTAATGGCCGCGCCACCCATACCGCCACCCATCCCTCCTCCGGTAGCATCCGGCAGGAACTGACCGAACTCCGTTAAAAGGTCTACTTGATTCTCAAACAACTTAGCGACCTGTACAAAGACAATACATATTAAAAGGATATCAACACTGTGTTGATCTGAACAATTAGGTTGTTAAAGAGACAATGAAAGTATAGCAGGCAGCAGCATAGCATGATAGTGACTTTTATTCCGCCATGGTACAAATGGCATGCGGTTCTCGGATCAGAATTGTTTGTACGGAAAAATATCTAAATCTTCTGTTTTTTTTACTTTGATTATAGAGAAAATAAGTTTCAGAGCACAAATTTCTCGATTAATTCATAGTCTTCTCGGCTAAATTGATGTTTCTCTCACGTGGTCTTTCCCAGTTGGATGTTCAGGTTTCCAATCCATCACACAGCGTGAAGAGTAGCCTGTTGAATCTCCCATAGATTCCCGAAGACACTCTTCCACAATGCGACAGTCTGAACCAATCCACAAACACAAGGGGGAATCAGTGAGACAATGATCGTATCGTGCGGATGGATGCTCTAGATCCGTGTTTCCCAACGTGGGGCCCACGCCCCACAGGAGGGCAATTTGATTTTTAAGGGGGGCAATTTGAAAATTGACTCGTTCAGAGTTTAAGTTCACCATATTTCTATATTTGGTTCACGAGCATGATACAAGTATAACAGATATAGCAATCCGGATTTGTTTTACCTGTATACTTGTATCACGGTTCACGAGTACAGGTGTTTCTTTGTACTGGCAACAATGGTGATCGAAATCTGGCAGTTATTGTTTTGGGATAAAAGAATTCCAGTTCTCCATTATATGTTTTGAAAATTTACTTCCTATGTTTGCTTATTTCCTAGTGATTTCTTCCTAAAACCCATCATTTAAGTTTCTTTAATGAACAATTGTCGCGGCTGCTTTGTCATATTTTGATCGCTTTATCGCATCCCCGTTACGTAGGGGGGGGGGAGGGGGCATAAGAATTTTAAACTTAGGTGGAGCATAGCACAAAAAACGTTGGGAACACTGCTCTAGATACTATCTACCACAAGATGTAACATGCAAATATTTTTGGAACATGTAAAAGTAGACTTCTGAACATGTTGGCTATCTTTGGTTTTGAAAAATATTTCTCCTCACTGCCTTATACTAATTGCAATTTATTTAGTCAAACACTTGTAATTTGTTCTATCAAACACTGTTTATTCCACTTAATGTGGAATAAAGTGTTTGATGAAACAAATTACAGTGTCTTCAACCCTCCACAGTGTTAATGCCCTAACTATAAATAATATATAGTCAAACACTGTTTATTCCACTTAATACAACGGTATAACGAGGGTTTCAAAGGGAGCAAAAACAAGACTGAATTATGTTCTAACTAGTATGTAGGGTTATACCGTTATATAATGTGGAATAAACAGTGTTTGAATAAACAAATTGTAATGTTTTTAAACCTCCAGTGTTAATGACTTAACTATGAATAATATATATCCTAATTGATAATGCAGACCAATAAAAAAACCGTGATCGGGATAAAATATTTTCTTCGACCCTGGTAATTTAGCCCTCAAGTTAAGACCACTGGTGTAAGCAAGTAATTCAGCATTTAACAACAATTCAAATGATTAATAAATTATAAATGAGAATTTTTTTTCAATTCATTTAAACTCTTGAATTTTCCAATTATTCCCCTGGCTTAAATATTTTATATGTTTGATAAAACAAAACAAAAATATTTAAGGAAAAATATGTGATAATGGGGCACCGGATAGAGAAATATTGTTACCTGCGCGTAGACCTCCTGCTCCGTCTGCTGCTTGACTTGTGGTTCCTTTAGTTCCTTCTGACCGCGCTGGTACGCGTGAAGGATCTCCAGGAACCTCTTGTACTTCTCCGGCTGACGGTTGAACCGGTTCTGCAATACAAACATTCTCATTAGAATTAATTACCTCGAGACAAGTTGCCCCTGGCAAGAGAAATTTTCCTCATTTATTTGCCTTCATGATACAATACGACAAACTATCCCTGGTGTCACTAAAACATGGCAAACTAATAAATGTGAACAATTTATCTGTAAATAGATAGATAGGCTTTCCCTCGTGATCGAACACGATTGTCAGCCATCTTGAGGGTGAAAAACATGCGTAGATTCGTTTGTGTAAGCTGTTGCCTTTCAACAAGCCCACTCTTGACAGATTAAACCTAAAATTGCGATGGCAAGGAGATTGAAGCTCTAAAACGAAAGGCAGGTTGAATTTGCTGCAGCCTTTCATTAGGCGTAGTTTTAAATGGCATTATTTTTGTTGGTTAATAAAAATTTATAAGCAGCATAACACATCGATCAATAAGTCCCGGGACTAGCCAACAGATGGCGCCTCGAATTGCTTCCGCACCCACCGTATTCTCCAGATTTGGCCCCCAGCGACTATTGGCTGTTTGCATACCTCAAAAAGATGCTCCAGGGAAAGAGATTTGGCTCCAATGAAAAAGTGATTGTCGAAACTAACGCCTATTTTGAAACCAAAGATAAATCGTTCTACACGGCCGGCATAGAAAAGTTAGGAAAGCGTTGGAATGAATGTATCGCTCTTGAAGGAGACTATGTTGATGAATAAAGAAGAATTTTGGCAAACAGATGTTGTTTTATTAGTTAGTTCCGGGACTTATTAATCGATGTGTTATGTAGATAACTTCACAGGGAAGTACGAATCATGGATCCTGTTGATATATTTTAAGACTTGAATCTATTGTTTTATCTTATACTATGTATTTTATTTGATGTTAGTAAGGACAGTTTCAAATATCTAAGAAGCCTCAGCACTATTGACTTCGATCCAAATAGAGAAATTGTTGCCAAATTGAATTGGCACATGCAGGAATACTCAAAATGAGTACATTTTTATAGTGATAACATGAATCTTAAACTACGGTAATGAATGATTAAGTGCTATATAGACCATGAAGACCAGAATGCTAAATAAGTTGGAAGCATTCGAAATATAGATTCATCGGAGAATTTCTTGGTATTGTCGTACATCAAATGCCAAGGTACTAAAGCAGGCATAGAACAGAGTTCTTATATATGAAAAAAAGTCCAAAGAATGGCTATTTGAAAAAAAGTCCAAAGAATGGCGAGATGGCGCCTGGTTACGGAACATTCACAAATGGACTGGTATCCAGATATCTGAAAAGCTGTTACGTGCAGTCTAAGTCAGGAGACACGGTCCACGTAGGAGAATTGGGTTAAACCTGTATCGCATGCGAAACTATTTACGAGGGTGACAGTACCTTAATCTTGTTGACATACTCGATGGCGTGATTGAACTCAACAGGCTGCTGAGCGGGGTGTGGGTGAGGCGGGTGCGGTCCCTCAAGTTGCTGGTGTGCCTGTGAGATATGATGTAATGTATTGGCTATGGCGGGCGCTTGCTGCTGCTGCTGTTGCTGCTGCTGAGGGGGCGCAGTCACGGCGGCCCCGTGCTGCTGCTGGTCTCCCACCCCTGGCCTGCCGGCACCCGGGCCTGAGGGGGCGGCAGCCCGGCCACTGCCAGCTTCGGCCGCGACTGCCCCCGGACCCGGGGACGGTGATGGGGCCACTTGCCCGCCTGATAGGCTATGCATTATCGAGCCACCCGTTGAACTGGAATTAAAAAGCATTAATAATTATGTGTAACGGGACTAAAATAGGACATTCTGACTCTTGTAACCCAGATTATATAGATTGCGTAATTAATGACTGCATGATGTTGCAGTCTTCGACATTTTGGAGTCTGTTTTAATGTCTTTTAAAATTCTCTAAGGGGGGAACTATAAATCAGGCACCACTGCATCACTGCGTTGAATTTTTATTTCTTAACATTATATAATCGCGATACACGCCCTCCAATACAGGGGGTGTACCTCTGTTGTAATATTTTTTTGTGAATTAAGATGTTAAAAAATATTTTTAACAAAAAAAAAGTTTTTGAAGTTAGTCAGTTTCTATGTCGCAGTAGGCAGAAAGAAAACAGCACTAGATTCTCCTATGATGATCAAATCTTTCGCCTCTTCTACATCAATACTATTTCTCATTCAATGTTTACAATCTCTGACTTTTTACTTTCCTTCTCTCAAAATATAATTTACTTGATCCAACCATATTTTCCTTTCCTCAGTCTTTTACTCAACTACAACACCATCCATTCACATTTTCACCAGTTAGATTTTTTCATTTTGTATCACATTTTTTATGATGAAAGAAACAGTCATTCGATTATTAGTTCATAAATAACAAAATTTCCTAAAAGAAGCGTTCTATTGATCACCCTAGGCATACATCATGAGTTAAGTCAATAAGTTTGGCCTTCAATTGACTGGTAATACAGTAATTACACTGGCGCAGGACACGGCCAGAGCGACTGATCATGTCGCCCCAAATCTCCCGAGGATAAGGGTATAATTGAATGTACTCGACTCACCCCGGCATTATCTGGACGAGATGATGCTGCGGATGTGCTGGCTGCGATGCCACAGGCTGCGGGGGTCCCACCAGGATACCTGCAGTGCTCAGCAGCGCTTGTCCACCTGTATGGATAATCGATACATTCACTAATTAGTGGATAATGCTAAGAGACCAGCCCTCCCTCCAACAGGCACAAAGTTTGTTATTTTACTTATAGACAATACTTAAATATTGTATTAACGTATCATATTACATTTCCATTGAATACAGTACAACCCAACAGATTTATTGGTGGCATGTGTCAACTCTTCCAATCAACCAGAAAGGTGTAAAACAAGACTCAAATGAAAACCAGACAGGAAACTTTATTTAAAAAAATTGTGATTTAACGAAAATAAAATTCATAAATACGGGGTCTGTAGTTTAAAACAGCGGTCGCCAAACTTTAGGACCTCACGGACCACTAAATTCATAATTTAAAATCCCGCGGACCACTAATAGGATTTTTTAGTGTTATTTTACACGATTACATGTTAATTTCAATTTATACACACAAAAAACTTAGTAAAATGATGACAATACAATATTTAAAAATATATTTGACCTTTTGACCAGCATTCTTCACCTTTACAATTCCTGAAAGATGTCCCAGTCATATTAGCGGCACCATCTGTGCATATCCCAATACATTTTTTCCATTAAATTTCTTAACAGGAGAGTGAACACACGGATGAACAGAGAGCATAGAAAATAGGATGAATATATGCAAATTTCTGCTTAATAAAGGGAGTCGACGATATGTTTTAGGTGTGCATCCACGTGCGGGAGCGTGGACAGAGAATAATATTACCTATAAAATATATAAAGAGCCGCACTGTGAAACATTAGAAGAGTGCGAAACGAGGCGAGAGTAAGACAAAACATGTGCAATGCAGCTATGTTAGCAACACGTCTTACGAGATTGTCATGATTTCATGCATCTTGCATCGTTCATCTGCGCAAGTCACTTATTTTTCCGAATTGGTTGGAAATTTTCTCGTGGCCCACCACTTTGGCGACCGCTGGTTTCGAATAAAGGTGTCTAACCAACTAGGACACAGAAGACGGACAGTTTAGTCAGGCTGGGAACATTTTTAGTAGAATGTTAGGAATTGAATCCAAACCCCCTAGTAAGACAAATAAATATCTTGCCAATACAACTACCCTAAGATAATATGTGATGTAATGCATGTTAAAGGATCTAGACTCTAAGACTCATGATTGGTTTCCCAGGCTGTAGGATCTATTGATAAGTTGAAAATATAATTGATTCACGGGTTCAGCTAGGTAAAATTCCAAGTTCTGAAAGCTTTTGCTAGTACAACTTGGTACATCTCGAAATACCAAAACTTTCCGATTGTGAATGAATTATAAAATAAATATTTACCATAAACAACTTAATAAAAACCAATTGAAACTAACACAATGTTTTTTGAAAGTCTGATGTTTAATAACTTGAAGAATATTTCATTCAAAATGTATCAATTATTTTTTATTCACCCTACTGCATTAATAATAATAAAAGGACAATTTATACAGCACCCACTTAGAAAGCAAACTCTCCTCAAGGGCACTGGAAATCAGTATTCTAATCCACTTAAACCTCCCAAAAAGGATCATCTTTCAGTGATTCCTAAAGCTGCACACACCACCCATATCTCTGACACTAGGAGGTAGACCATTCTACGGACACAGGACCAGCAATCGCAAAAATCTATCACAAACCCCCCCGCCCTATTGGATTGATTTGGAACAGCAAATTTATTAGACGAAGAAATCGGCCTCAAAGTTCTACTTCTCTCAGAAAGAACATCAGATTTTTAAAAAATGGGATTCCGTCTGGTTTTCACTAAGGGCCTTTTAAAACATCTTTCTGATTGGTTGGAAGAGATTGCCACATGGCAATAAACTCGCCAGGTTAAAAAAAATCATCCCCAAACAAAGATTTGAAAGATACAAAGGAGACATTCCATTAAGGGACTTGAATACAAAGAGACAAAGTTCGAAATCAATCTGTTCGCGATACTCAAGCCAGTGTAGACTTTAAGCAAACATCACCGAGCCAGGCTGCAATGGAATTGTGTAAAGTTTACTAACCTTGGTGGGAGATGTTGTTATGCCCCTGCTGATGCTGCATGGCCGAGTTAGGAGAGGGCATGGACACTGACACTTGGTACGCGTACCCCTGTAAAGCAATCCATACAATCAATATCACATATAAATATCTCGGCACACATGGTATGGGCCCCAACACAAAATGTACTTGCCACAGTATATATGTTTTTCTATGTTAGCTCCTAATCTAATAATGACCACAACCACAGTCTTCCTATACTTATGTATATTCCACTTATTTTATTTTAATATTATTTATCTATCAACAATAGTGGGGTTTGATTCAGTTCTAGGGCCCTTGAATAGTCTACTCTCTCTAAAGGATACTGTATAGATAGTCATTTTATTTTTATTATATAAAATAGTATTAGAATGTTTTCATGAAAAATGTGATTTTTTTTACAAAAAAGTCGATTTAAACAATGGTACTACTAGCCATATAAAAAGTTATCAGTGGCTCCATAGTCGGACCAATATGGTAAAAGCTATGTAATCAAGCCATGAGATAAACAATTTTACATTCTATTTATTATGGATCTAAAAAACTTCCAATCTTTCTACCAAAACGCTGGTCCGTAGTGTAGAATGTAAATGGATTTGCCATTTTAATGCATAATAAAAACAATTCAGTCCTCAAGATGCATAGAGCCATCTGTTTTGGTCAATTCTGGAAGACAGCGAGTGTCAAAATCCACTCTGTATATAATTTTATTTGCATTGTATCTGTTAAAACTTATTATGGGACTGGTATAATTTGTTTTCCAAGACAAAGAGTTGAAAATATACCACGTTAACATAACATTAACATTTCAAGTAGTTCATCATAATTTATTCAAAGTGAGAAAGTCTTCCAGAGCTGGTTTCGCATCTTACAATCATTTCATCACACATTCATTGTAGCTACGACGCAATGAAAGTCTTCCAGAGCTGGTTTCGCATCTTACAACCATTTCATCACACATTCATTGTAGCTACGACGCAATGAAAGTCTTCCAGAGCTGGTTTCGCATCTTACAACCATTTCATCACACATTCATTGTAGCTACGACGCAATGAAAGTCTTCCAGAGCTGGTTTCGCATCTTACAACCATTTCATCACACATTCATTGTAGCTACGACGCAATGAAAGTCTTCCAGAGCTGGTTTCGCATCTTACAACCATTTCATCACACATTCATTGTAGCTACGACGCAATGAAAGTCTTCCAGAGCTGGTTTCGCATCTTACAACCATTTCATCACACATTCATTGTAGCTACGACGCAATGAAAGTCTTCCAGAGCTGGTTTCGCATCTTACAACCATTTCATCACACATTCATTGTAGCTACGACGCAATGAAAGTCTTCCAGAGCTGGTTTCGCATCTTACAACCATTTCATCACACATTCATTGTAGCTACGACGCAATGAAAGTCTTCCAGAGCTGGTTTCGCATCTTACAACCATTTCATCACACATTCATTGTAGCTACGACGCAATGAAAGAAATTAACTAATCTTAAAAAAATATCTTATGAAACAATTTTTTGTGCATTCCGCAGAAACAAATTACTATCCAAAAATTAAGCAATTCTCGCAATGGGTGAGGCGAAAATTATGCGTCGAGTTGATATGGAATAAATCTCATGTACAAAATATACATCAAATATTTTTTTTATTTATTTAGATACTGCAAAGTTTTTTGAATTGGAAATAAATGGTCTATCAAAGTTGAAATGAACTGTACATGGAAGGTTAAAACTAGGGATTTTAATTACCATATACGATTGAAATTTAATTACCATATAAGATTACCATTGAAATATTTCAATGTATTACATGATAATATAAATCTAGGTTTATACAGTATTTTTTAAATCAGCACGAGAGACTTAAATTACAGTCAAAAGTGAATCGTTCATAAAAAGCAGAAGACTAATTACAATTTAGCAACGGCTGTACAGTGTCGACGACAATCATAAATGTCATGTTTCTTTTTTATACTGCAACAATTCAAATTTAATAAAGCCATATCTGTGTTGGACAATTCTTCCAACTGACTGGGATCTACATAACCAACCATCTTAATTTTGTAAGATGATTTCATTTTATTTAATATTGGCCCAACTATAGGGTTAAGTTTTAATCTAAAAAATTTACACGAATATGAGCCCGAAATAATATTTGAGTCCTCGAGCAAAGGAATAATAAATGCACTACCGTGTGATGATTGAGACCAGACCGCTATATTAACCCAAATACTTCTATTTATTTCCCACTCACAATATTTTTAATAAGCTCGTTCAACAGACAGCATTGTTTATAAACTGCTAGCGTGCAGCTAATTTGAGTTTTTTTTTCTTCTATTTTTCGTGCTATGTTTTTTCACATTCCTACACCTTTGAAAATAAGATGAGTGGCTAGAATGGAATGAGAAGCTTGAAAACATAAAAACCAAAGGATTTGCGGGAGCTACGATTCCAATATCAAAGATATTTGTAGCTTCTGTACCGTTGTAGTGCCACGGTACAGAAGCTACAAATATCTGTGCGGCCGCCAGAAAATTTGGAATTACTGAACCATTCCGTGAGTACCGCCCCAACCGTGGGGCCATGAAATACTGAGTCAGATAGTGTATGGCCCCGCGGTTGGGGCGCAGTGATTATTTCTCGAATATTCCTAGATTATGTCGGGATTTGGACTACCAATGACATCTATTGATGAGACCACACAATTAAATCATTTATCGGCTAGTTACATGTTTTACCAACTGAAGAAATGATGCTTTAACATTTTCATTAATATCTTACTACTCGAGGTTAAAACAATGTTAGATGTTGGAAATTACAGAAACAAGACCTAATAAATCCACGAAAGTCGGTCTTGAGGGCCTAAGAAAGGACATCTTGATTCAATTGATATAAAAGTATACATATTATTCAAAACAATGGGAAGTCACCCTATAATCTAGTCAATACAATAATAAGCAGTTACGCATCGCCTTGATAAGGATGCTACGTATATAATTAGTGACTCGTCTCAGCACACATCAAGCAGGTATATATATTTCTATGCGAGGCTGCCAGCAAGTGGCGCAACTGACCTGGTCGTTGGCCTGCACCTCGATCTTGTACCCGGGTGGCAGAAAGGTGTTGAAACCCACGATCAGCTCCGGGTGACCCTTGAACAGGTTGGAAACGCGCGCTATAACGCCCGGCGTGTCAATACTGCAACACAACAAACAAAACATTCAATAAAATAAACACTTAACATACTCTATTTTTCCTATTCTACACATAAAGGTTTCCTATTATACACATAAAATTGACGACCTCCGTGTCCTGGTGGTAAGACACTTGTCTGCCGATCCGGAGGTTGCGGGTTCGATCCCCGCTGGAACCCAGATTTATTTAAATAGGATTCCAGTTTGGTTAACACTTAGGGCCTATAAAAACATCTTTCTGGTTGGTTGGAAGAGATTGCTACATGGCAATAAACTCGCCAGGTTAAAAAAAGGTAAAAAAATTGCTTGCGAACGAGAATGTTCAAGGTGTGGTAGATAAAGGACCAAGGAATGTATGGCGGGAGGAAGTGAATGATATTTTGAAAGAAGGAAATGTTAAGTCAGAAAAATGGTAGGAATTGTAGGGATGTAACAGAGGGGAAAGATATGTAGCACTATAGGAAATTCTGGTAATATGGTCCTCTGCCTACCCCAACAGGTAAACGGCGTGAAAGTATTGTATGTATGTATTCATTCTATTTTTTTATATGATAAAAATACATTAAAAAATAAAGAAAGTTTAAAAATATATACACAAACTTACCACCATGCCATCTCCCAGATGGGGTAGGCGAAGAAGATAGCTCACCAGATTTCCCTATCTCGACACATCCTTCACCTCTTCTACATCCATACACCTTTTCATACAACTCCTTTGATATCTGACTGTTTCCTAGATCTAACCATACTTTTCTTGGTCGTTCTCTCCCACGCCTTCCCCAGGACCTTTACATTATATATTTTATTTTGTTTTCTTCAATCATTGTTCTACATGACGAGACCATCTCATCTCATCTCATCTTACTCCACATATCAGCGCTTCATCCTATAATACATATATCATACATTGTCACCTCGGTGGTTCCTTCCTATCAGTCATTTGATTCCATTGATCAGAAAAAAACAAAATCTCTACCCCTCTCAACAATACTGGAAATCTTCAAATGATTATCCTCATAATATCCTCGTGTCTTTCGAGGACTTTCCAAGAAGTTTTTTAAACTGCTTTTTAATTGATTGTTTTTTACTATTGTAATGATTTTTTTCCCCCATTCTGAAGAGGATTTGTGAAGTTAAACCTGTCAAATTCCGTATTTTATAATTTGTTTTTCAATGTCTTTTGTGTCTGTATTTTTGTTAGCAGTACGGGCTGTGCGCCTGTGGACGGCCCCGTATTGTGTTGGTAAAATGTGATTTTGTACAATTTAAAACCTGTTTCTCTCCAATTGTTTTTGTTGTAATTGAGTCAAATTATTAGTATATATTCCGTCCTACTTAATGTGTTGAGCTCTCACTACCGACTCTTTTATTTTTTATTATTTTTGTTACAAGGCACACTGTACCATTTACTAATATAAACAAATAGAGTGGATTCAGACTCATTATCGGGGTTGACCGCAATGAGGGACTGCGCGAGCCTTAACCCGATTGTGCGGGAGATCTTCTCTCAGACCGACAAGATAAGAGCTCGGAATAATCACATCTACTTCCGATGGATACGGGGCCACTCGGGGAATAAAGGCAACGACCGAGCCGACGAATTGGCAAGGCAAGCCGGAACCCTGAAGGTACAGCCTTTATACGACAAGTTTCCGGTGAGCTTCGCTAAGAAAACACTCAAGGAGATAACACACTGGAGCTGGAACGAGCAATATCTCAAAGACACGGCAGGAAAGAACACCAAGTGTTTTTTCAATAACATAAGCGAGGCAATGTCATACGCCAAAACACACTCCCAGAGCTTTGAGGTGACACAGGCTCTCTCGGGTCATGGTGCCTTTAGGTCTTACTTGAAAAGATTTGGTCTGTCGAATGTGGACGGTTGTCCGTGCGACAATAGCGTTGCACAGACGGTTGAACATGTGCTGCTAGAATGTCCGGCAACGGAATTGGAGAGACACAAGGCAAGGTACCAACTAAACCGGGGAATACTAGATGTCGGAGACATTGGACGGATGCTGGGAGACAAAGAGACGTCGACAACGGTGGCAGAATATATAAGAAAAGCAGTGAAGACAATAAAGGCGATGAACGAAAGGGATCTCAAAAACACTACACAGGGAACGCAACAGGGACAATAAAGCCGAGGATTTAATAATCAAATCGGAAGGCCAATGTGCCGGCCACCCCGACTGAGTTTGCTGCGATTTCTCAGTCATAAGGCAAATGCCGGGGTGGGTCCCAATCAAGTCGTGCGCAGACGCTCTCCTACCCATCCTAACACATAAACATGAATGATATAATACAAATAACTCAGGCAAAACACACTGGGGAAAAGTTCCACGCGAGTAAGACCGCGCTGGAACCAATTAAAGGCGCTGATAAGCCCTGTATGCAATCACAGTAGGGCACTCACTTACAACTCAGTCCAAAAAAAAAATATAAACAAATAATAATCGACGTGTAGAATTGAAGTATTTTAAAATAATTTCTTCCGGTGATAAAACAAGGTGCCAGCAATTCTCTCACAACTTAACGATACCTGTGCAGCTTAGCTTTACAGCTGGCATGATAAAGAAATAAGTGATATGCATATACGCGCGCTAACGCATGTTTCTTTTTGCGATTAGTTCCGGGATATAAAATTTTCCAAGTTTAATCAGTTACAGAAAAACTTTTACAACACCATTTCAAGAAGAATTTTGTAAATAACGCGATACGTGGAATTAATCCGTACCAAAATTATCCACATTTACTGTGAACGGTCATCATCATCATTCACAATCGGATCATGTCCCTACTATCCCTTCTATCCTGAGACACGTATTTCGCTTCTGCCACGTCCTTATTTATTTACCTCTAACGTTTGATACAGGTTTAACCCGACCATCTCAAAATAATGCTCAGGTTTAAATATAGCACAATGACCAACAGGAACAATGTTGCGAGTGAACGTAAGAGGTTGACAGAGAAAAACATGGCTAGATAAAAAGTATAATATAAAATGATGCGGCGGAGGCCAAAGTTGGAGATCTTTTCTCACAACTTGAAAATGATGTATGTATCTATTGGGTTGATGCAAAAGTTATGACCGTTTTTTATGATCCCAGGTAAAAAAATTCTCAGGTAACAAATGATGAATAGTATCTTCTTTTAAATGATTTTATTGTATAAAGGATGCTTTCCCTCTGCTTTCTATTCAGTTTTGCCCTGGCCAGAGTACAGTGAAGAGCCCTTGTATTGTTTCAAAATGTCGGTCGATAAAGTGCATTTACGTCATTGTTTACTTTATGAATTCCGTAAAGACAATACCGCGAGTGTGGCAACCAAAAACATTTGCGAAGTGTATGGAGCAGATGTCATCAAAGTTCGACAGGTACGAAGATGATTTACAAAATTCCGATCTGGGGATTTTTCACTAATTGATAAACCAAGTACCCGGCGGCCATTGAAGTCTGATGACGACAAGTTAAAAGTCATAATTGACACCAATCCACGTCTAACCGCCAGGGAGATCGCGTCGATGATGGGAGTCAACCAAACAACCGTATTAAGACATTTCAAGCGTATAGGCATTGTTTCGCGGTACGACGTTTGGATACCTCATCAATTGTCCGTTGCCAATTTATTGGATCGTGTTTCAACGTGCGTTGCTTTGAGTGCTAGACAAAAACATGAACCTTTTTTGCATCGTTTGGTAACGGGAGATGAGAAATGGGTCGTGTACAACAACGTGACAAGAAAAAGACATTCAGCTATACCTGGACAAGCCCCATTAACAACTTCGAAGGCCGAAATCCATCAAAAAAAAGTTATGCTTTGTGTTTGGTGAGATTGTAAGGATATTGTGTATTTTGAACTCTTGGAACGCAATCAGACAATTACAGCAGAACGATATTTTCAGCAATTATCCAAATTGAACATCGCCCTTCAAAAGGATAGACCAGAATTGGTAAACAGAAAAGGGGTAGTATTTCATCACGACAACGCGCGACCACATGTGGCTATGATGACCCAACACAAGCTAAATGAGTTGAATTGGGATGTTATCAAGCATCCACCGTATTCTCCAGATCTTGCTCCTTCCGATTTTCATTTATTCCGATCACTGCAAATTTTTTTAAATGATAAAAAATTTGATACAATAGAGCAGGTAAAAACATCCCTTACTACATTTTTCTCATCAAAATGCACGGAATTTTACACTAATGGTATTAATAAGTTGATAGAAAGATGGAAGAAGGTTATAAGAACTGATGGAAATTATATAATTGATTACATAATACAAATCTAAAAAAAAATGTTTAATTGTATATGTAAAAAACGGTCATAACTTTTGCATCAACCTAATATATGATGTAGTACATATTTGGCACTCACCTCTGACTCTTAAACTCCTTCATGATGTCGAGAAAGTCATTATAGACTTGAGGCTGGTTGTTGAAACGGGACTTGACTTGATCAAGATAAGAGAGAGCGTCCTCCACCTTGAGGCGCTGGAAGGTGCCTCCACCGGCACCTCCGGCACCGGCCACCGCTCCGCCTAGCCCGGGACCCACGGACACCTGTAGCCCCGGAGATTGCCCGCCTACGCCCACAACTCCTCCCTGGATAATATCAATTTGACAATTTAACACATTATGGTAAAGAAAAAGGCACTCTGGAGAACTCCCTTTATATGTTAATTCATCAGTGGCATTAAAATATCTGCCTCATACTGATATGAATTAGATGAATGGAAAGTGAAGGGTAGACCGATGAGTGTAAATAGATGGGAGAAATTTCAACTGAAGAAAGGTAAAAAGTACACATATGTATATGCAGATACAGGGAAATACCCAATCTAATTAATGACTACAGATACCATCCCATCCTTCTATTCTTACATTGAATTTATTTTTTCGTGATAACTGTTTTTATTAATTTTTTTTGATAGGCAATCCACCCCCCACACTCGGATGATTTTTGTCACCAAATCAAAGCCAGTATGCAAATATAATTCAATACAACAAAATTTATTTTTAAAAAATTACAATTTTAGACAATTTCAAGTATAAACTGATTCAAGTGGAAAGTTCCTAGAAGAAAGAAGCGCAAGTTTAGATACGACAAAAATAGTTTATTTAGTAAATCAAATAAATATGTCCCGCAAAGCCCTTTTATTATTATCACTAGATGATTATACCGTGCTGTGCACGGGGATAAGCTATTTTTTTGTCAAGCTTTTGAACTGTTATGGATGTGGGACATGGGCATGGATAAGAAAGGTGCGGAGAACAGACCTCTCTCCCTTTTATGCATGTATATTGATACAAACTACAAAAAGATCTCTATATTACCAATGTTAATAATAATAATAAAAGGACAATTTATACAGTGCCGCCGTTTAGAGAGCTCAAGTGCGAACATAAACATCGCAAGAAGTGAACAATATCAGTTCAGAACAGTCCTTCCCATTGTTTTGAACTCCTCGACGATGTATGAGCCCATGCAGTCTCCACCGTCGTTTGTTCCGTTGCATCATAGATGCGATTCTTAACACTTTGAAAAAGTGAAACATGTCTCTAAATAAGCACAAAACATGTCTCGACACCACTAGTGAGACTAAATAATCACTCAAAAGATGTTTTTGAAATTAAAACAAGCTATTATAATTTATTTAAATCGCGTTATAGCGAAATGGTAAAAAACAAAATAGGAAACCATATAATATAACAAGGACTACCTGTATTGTGATATTTAAAAAAAAACTAATTCTAAAAGTGGACAAATACAAAACAAATGAATTGCAAACTGACAGGAGCTTTTGGAAAAGAATAAACATCCACCGGGATGAATGGCCCCTGCTATTTTTGCCCACAAATTGTTTTGAATTTAATTTAGGATTTACCATGTTATTTTACAAGCTGATTTGAAATACTTAGTGAATTGATTATTTCTGCGCACTGATTAAATGAATATTTAATTATGAAAATATTTATTTACAAGTCTACCAATCAATCCATCAAATGAAAAATTTCTCTAATTACCGGCATTGATCTTCCAATAAACTAATATTTAAAAAGTTTTCTGATTCAAATATGACTCTACTGTACACACACACGTATCTTTCAAAATATTAGAATGTCATAAAAAACTTCCATTTTAGTAAATCAATTTTCAATAAAACAGCAATTATATATTCACCATTATTTGCAATGATTTGTTGCCATTTATCAGGTAACTCAAACGCCTCAACCACACAGGAACGAGCCTCGCTTGGTGCTTAGAGCTACGCTGTGAGCTAGGTGACATATCCTAGCGAACCAATGCACCCCATACTACCGCAATGGTCACACTGCACGCTTCGTGCCACGCTACGTGACTATTATATTATAGTCACCTAGTAGCGTAGCTCTTAGCACCAAGCGAGGCTCCTACTTGTGTGGCCGAGGTCTTAGATATTTTTCGAGTAGAATTCCGCTGGCTTTGACAGTTTTCAAACCTGGTTTTCACTATAGAAATTTTTCATAAATGTATTTTGCTGCGATCGAAACAAATGATAATCAAATGGGTATGATGGGTGGGAAAGAATAGACCAGCTTAGCTTCATTTTTTTTCCATATCACCAGTAATGATTATATTGAGAAAAGGTCATTTCTACGGTGAAAGAAGACTTCTCATTATCAATAAACAATCAATCTCCCAGCTTGCTGACTTTCCCTATCTTTTTAAGTCGAGGGATATGATGGATTGTGACTTGTATGTACGTACAGTCCACCAATGATTTTAATCAAGTCTGACAAGTGCCCCGATTTGGGTTCATCCTGCCACGAAATATCTTCAGAATAAAATTTCACAAACAAGTTTTGCACTTGCCGGTCAGTTATGACTCCTTCTCCATCTCCATATGCACTGCTTATGTTTCCCCTGCTTAAATGTGATTAATATGCACTTTCAATCACTGCATTTCACTGGCTGATAATTGATTATTTCAATACGATATGTAAGCTGTCAGTGTCGTGATAAGACTAAGGGAAACTTGTTTACTCCAAAGGAGTAAAAACTTATCAAGTGTAATGATTCATCGATCACTAATGAAACATTACAATTTATTTATGACTCGACCCAATGTTTTCCTGGAATTACCTCCATAATGGAGGCATTACTGTTATAATATGCACACGCAGTGCAATGGCACTTGAACTAAGTTGATATTATATGAAAAATCCAATGAAGTGACAGCTGAGATGGTACGGGCACATAAGACGGAGACCATCAGACCATACTGTAAATCAGGCAATGTCTGTGGATCCTCCTCGACAGACGTCCAGAGGAAGACCAAAGAACTCCTGGATGACTCAATGCTCCAAAATCTTGCAGAGAAACGGGCTTGATCAAAGTGACACCCTGAACCGAAGAACATACAGCCTGAGAACGAGGAGAGCCGACCCCAAAAGCCTACCTAGGCAATGAGTTGAGACAGTGCCAGGAAGAAGAAAAATCCAAAGATAAAAAAATAAATTTAGAATAGATCAAGAAGCAACCACTATACACCACTGGAGAATAGACCATCTTTCACTCGGCTCCGGTGATAGTACGAACACACCCTGGATTATCATGTTGGTGGCACATGTTATCCTATGTCTCTATCATACTTGCAGTCCCCGTAGGGTCATAGGGCCCGTACAACTGCAAAAGAGTACAAACACAACAGATGCGCAAGTGACCAAATATGATTCGGTACGCATTATTACAATGCACCCGAGTCTATCTATGGAGACCCTTTTATAATTGGCAAATAGCTAGCGTACGTAAATACTTTAGATCCTCTCCCTTTCATCCAACAGATAGACGATAAGGTTATGGGTCTCTTATATACCAGCGTGTGTAGTGCTATTTTCTGTGTCTACTCTTAAGATTGGATGAATGTTGTTACAATACCTTATGCCTGGGCTGGTGCTGAATCGACGGTGGCTTTGAGGGGGCGTACTGCGCACCCCCATACTGCAGCGTGCCTCCGCCCCCGCCCCCGCCAGGGCCTGCACCACCCTTCGAATAGTTGATTACCTGCTGACTGCTCACTGAAACAACAAACAAACATTCAGTTAGACACGTTCAACTCAATCATATCGTTATGAATGAAGCAATATTATTCATCCCTCTTATGGAATTGCAAGCTTAGAATATTGTGATATTATTTCCCAAGTTCCTATGTCAAGGAGATGAAAGTTTCGAAACGATCGGAGGGTAACTTGGATCCGAGTCTTTCATTATTCCGAGTGTTATAAAGCATTATTTTTGTTGCTTAACACATTGTTGCCAGGCGGTTTTTTCATCAATCCATGCCGTCTATTAATTAAGATTCGTGCGCGAAATTACGTTTCACGTAAAATTACTATAACTTGAGAACTATTGATCATATTTAAATAAAATTTTATCATTAATGAAATCGTTTTTGATGATCTTTTTATAAACTTATATATATTTGGGTCAACAATTATGATATTTAAGGTTAAATTGCGTTTTTACCTAACTGTTCATTTAGTCCTGTAAATGTTCAACATAATATATATTTTGTAAAATACAAAAAAATAAACACTAATATTGTTTTAAAGTATATTGTTCGAAACAGTACCATTTATGTAATGGCGGCACATCACAAAATTTACACATATATCGGGTTTCGCTACGCACTTTGTGGACCGCGCACACACAACATCTCCTTCATCGATTCTTGTTTTATCCAGTGCTTTCAATCTTTTCCAATGTATGTTTTCTCATATCCATTGAAAGTCTTCCCGGAGGATCTAATTTTGAAGATTTTTTTCGGACACCAGATGTCGATCGGTCGTAACATGAAACAAATTGGCAAGTAAATCCGCAGGAAATCATACCTAATGCACCTGCTTGCTTAGCATCAATACTAACAATTAGACAATGCGGCCATCTTACATATATTTATACAACTCTAGTCTGACGGACACGTAATAACATGGATCTGAAGATTGAATAATGACACCAGCCAGCCTAGTTTTCACTATAAGTACTTAAAACGCCTTTCTGTGTCGGTTTGAAGAAATTATCATAAGGCAATAAGCCCACCAGGTTGTATTGCATACAACAGAAGTGGCGTAAAATAATATACCAAATATCAATATGCAAACTTGAAAAAATTGAAGGTAAACTAAGATAGAATCTCTTCAACAATGTGCAGTAACACTGGGTGGAAAATGAGAGAAAACAATGAGTGACCCTTCAGATAACCCCCTTTGAAGAAAATCATTCGGCAGTCTCGGCACGAGTTGTACACACACGTCCACCACCTGGGAAGTAACATTATTGGAACTAAAAAAAAAAGAATTTCCAGTCAGTTGGATAAACTAGTGGAAACCTTGAAATGTCCGGAAGAGCAACAAAATATAAATCTGCTAAAAATGTCTCATGTTGAATAAGTTAACAGTCAAGTCTGACCTGTTTGCATCAAGCTTCAATTAAGTGAACTATGTATAAATACAACATTTATACATTTCAAATAGTTATCATTTTCAAAGATTTGATCGAAAATGTCAATGCCCCTGGCCTGGCGGCACGCCTGTCATACTTTTCATTGAATCGTTCTCTCCGACTATATTATTGTTTCTATCTTAGTGTATCGGACGTATGCGTCTTCATAAAACATATGATTATTGTAATTTATTTTTATCAAACACTTTATTCCACTTTTTTGTGACGGTATAACCCTACCGGTTTCAACGTTAATGCCTTAACTATACGTTAATGCCTTAACACAATGTGAATGCCTTAACTATAAACAATATATTGGGTGTACAAATAAGTTGCCGCCGTTTGACAGAAGTTGGCGCCACCAGTAAGTTATGGTTAAAATTGTCAGATGTAAAACGTCATTGTCGTAAGTTTGAACATCTGTCAACAACATAACCTTAAAATATTAGTGAATTTTTAGCAGTATAATATATTCTTTTGTGTGCGAAAATGTCAAGTTTTGAGCCGAATAAGCGTCATTTGCGGGAACTTTTGATTTACTTCTTCAATTTGAAGAAATCTGCAGCTGAGGCGCATCGATTGCTTGTAGAAGCATATGGTGAGGCTGCCTTAAGTGAGAGAAGTTGTCGTGAGTGGTTTCAAAAGTTTAAGAACGGTGAATTTGACATCGAAGACAAAGAACGTAGCGGAAGGCCGAAAGTGTACGAAGACGCGGAATTGGAAGTATTATTGGATCAAGATTCGAGCCAAACGCAAGAAGAACTTGCACTTACATTAGGAGTGACTCAACAAGCAATTTCACATAGGTTGAAATCATTGGGAATGATTCAAAAACAAGGAAATTGGGTTCCATATGAACTGACACCGAGAAACGTTGAACGCCGATTTTCCACATGTGAAATGCTGCTTGCCAGGCATAAACGAAAGGGTTTTCTGCACCGTATAGTCACTGGTGATGAAAAATGGATCCACTATGATAATCCAAAAAGGAAGAAATCATGGGGAACCCCTGGCCATGCTTCAACATCTACAGCTAAGCCAAATATTCATGGAAAAAACTCTTGTTGTGTATTTGGTGGGATCAGCTTGGTGTCGTGTATTATGAGTTGCTCAAACCGAACGAAACCATTACTGGGGCTGTCTACCGAGCACAATTGATGAGATTGAGTCGAGCACTCGAGGAAAAGCGCGCCCACTGCTACTCCAGACACGACAAAATTATTCTCCTGCATGATAATGCTCGTCCACATGTTGCGGCGCCGGTCAAAACCTATTTGGAAACACTCAATTGGGAAGTTTTACCCCACCCGCCGTATTCACCAGACATTGCGCCTTCTGATTTCCACTTGTTTCGATCGATGACGCATGGCCTGTCTGAGCAGCACTTCACATCATATGAAGATACCAAAAATTGGGTCGATTCGTAGATAGCCTCAAAAGATGAATCATTTTTCCGACGCGGTATCCGTATGCTGCCAGAAAGATGGGAAAATGTAGTGGCAAGCGATGGGCAATACTTCGAATAAAACATGAGGTTCCATTCTTTCACAATAAATGCCCAATTTTTGATAAAAAACGGCGGAAACTAATTTGTACACCTAATATATTAGGATTAGTTTCTTAATTGTTTAATAAGTGGAGATATTTATAATTTGATGTAAATTCTTGATATTTGAAATTCTTGATTTCTGTACGATATATTTATGTTTGTTTGGGTCCGTGCGTTGTCACGACCGCAATGGAAATGTAGACTTATGGACGGTCGTCGAGACTATATCGCTGGCTGGCCGGGCTCCGCATTGCGCAAACCGCGAGGTGTGAGCGCTTGCGATGAATGATTGACCGTTCATAAGAGAGGTCCCTTTCAAAATAAAGCATACTTATTCTCAGTACACTCTACCTACTGTGTTTTACTTGAGACCTGCTACAACCTGCCATAAGAGGAATCTCTTCACCCCGCTACCTTCTCTCAATGATCTACCCCTTTAGAATTGACCTGAATTCTCCAAGCATTGCGTGCAGCAGCCATTTGCCTATGATAGTTCTTTGTACCGGTGCCGTACATTTAGTATTATTAAAATGATTAGGATGTAATTTAACTTTCATCCCACATTTGTCTTCCTTGTATCGTATCTTTGGAAGTGAAAGTGAAACTTTGACTTGGCAGAAGGCTAAAAGGGTGTGGAGATACTCGTACTAAGAAAAATGTTTGCAGTATCAATGTATGAAAGGCAGAATGAAAACATCAGAAATAAACGCAATGATAAAATGGATGTTTCAAGTTAGATGAAGAAAGGAGTTTAAAAATGGTTTAAGCATGTGGAGAGAAAGAATGACTTGAATTAGTATACAAGTAACGTACATACAAGAAGTATACAAAGTGTCAATCGAGTAAAATTGGCTGGATCGAGTGGATCAGGTTTTGAAGGATAAAGTAAGAGAGTATGAACACAAGATGTATGAATGTGGAGGAGTTGAAAAATGTTCTCGGATAGAGCTTGGAGATCTGCTCTATTTGCCTACCCCGTAAGGGTCACAGTAATAATGTGAATGTGCGTATTCTATATTTGTATTTCTCCTAAAAAAGTTCATTTATATTTTCAAATAAACAAAATGTCAATATAGTAAAGGTAGCCAGCCAACTTGAGTGGGAAAACTTGACAAGCCATTTCAACCGTAAGGATATTTTGACATTTTGTTATATTATGCTTTAATTGTATTCAGTATAACCTGGCGGACTTATTGACATGCAGTGAAAAATACACCGATACCTTTTTAAAAAAAATTAGGTGCCAACAGGAATGGATCCAGCAACCTCCGGGTCAAAAGAAATGTATCATACCAACTAGGCCATATGTTCATTTTAATATGGTAAAATAAAAACTGAACAATAATGTGAAGTACAGTAAAGCGCCGATTATTCGTGGCAATACTCACTTCCAGATAATTGAAAAACACGGCAATTCTAATTAAGTTTATATTGAGTTAAACACTTAAGAGTTGAATTGAAAGATAAATTTTGCTACGCAAGAGTCCACGAACAAGCTTTCTCAACGCTTGACAGATACAACTGCTCAACACTGGTATATAACGCGGCAATTATAATACATTGGGAAGCACCGGATCCACAAATTTTGATGTCGGTGTGTTAGTTAGTCAATTGGTTTAACGTAAAACCATATATTTTTGTACTTTTCAAAATATGGACATTCAATTTTTTCCAGGATACAAAAATCATCATTTACAAAAAAAAATATTTCAGGATACTAAAAAAAATTGATCTAGAGGACCGCAGTTAATCCAACTCGCAATAATTAAGACCCGGATAATCGGCGCTCTACTGAATTGTGTATTCCCAGTGTACACTGTACGGCCGGATTGAGCAAAGGAAAAAAAATCACAGAGGCGTCATTCAATTTGAGGAAATGTTTTTCAAATATTGGCATAATGGTATTTTAAATGTTCAATATTCAGTCGCCAACATTATTTGTACATGTATACAGACAGCATTAATCAGTGGTGAGGATGAATCACACCTTGACCTAGACAAGCGTCACTTGTCACTTCACATCACTCGGGACTTAATATTCCATTCAAGAGAGATACGGACAGTTACAGCTGAGTGTTGAAAGTTGCCAGATAATTAATTCCTATAAAAATGACAAGACCCCATTTCGACAGGTTGATTTTCCCATTCAAACCAAACATTTTATACAGCATTATGAAATTTTTAATCAGATTCATGCAAAATTACTTCATTGACTATCTCCGTGGCCTAGTTGGTAAGTTGCTTGAATTCCAACTGAGGGTTTCAGGTTCAATTCTAAATTATTCAGCTACTTGTACGTACTTATGCAGTTCAGTTCAGTTCGATCCCACCACAGCCCACGCAGTTATGGGGACAAAATAAGTCACCATCCTTATTTTGTCCCTCATACTGTATTTTTTTATGAATGCAACATCACGTAGTGACAAAGAAGGAACTGCCTAAAGGGACTTCTCCTCCGGTGGCAACACACTAAATGTGAAAAGATTAGTAGTGACGATGGATTTTTAAGGTCCGATATCACGGGAGAATGAAAATGACTCACAGTGCAGTCAAAATTTTCTTATAGTGGCGCTTATAGCCTGGAGTTTTAATAGTCCAGTAAGTTGCCAACAAGTACTTTCAAAGGAAATTTCAAATGCAACAAAACTATCCTTTGACACTACTAGTACATCGGAGTAGCCACTCAATCGGAAGATGAACTGATGTAAGGCTCAGTTCGGAAATAGCCCTTTGGCGATTACTGACTCGATAATCATTGCAGTATCACAGAGTGTGCTCTGTGGATTGATCCAGATCTTCTTCTTTCTGGCACTGTCCCAACTCATTGCCTAGGTAGGCTGTTGGGGTCGGCTCTTCTCGTTCTCAGGCTATATGTTCTTCGGTTCTAGGTATCGCTTTCATCTAGGCCGTTTCTCTGCAGAATTTTGGAGCATTGAGTCATCCAGGAGTTCTTTGGTCTTCCTCTGGACGGCTATCGAAGAAGATCCACAGACATGTGGATTGATCCAGATGGTCGCAAAAAATACAACAGGGTGAAGAAGGGATAAGATTAAAGCTAAAGAGTTTGCCATTAAAGCTTCCATAGAGAGAGAAATTGTACCCACGGGGAGCCGAGGTGCGCCCTGATGCAAGGAAAGAATTTTAACATACTTATTATACAAATGTTGCTTCTTCATATGCAGTAGTGCTGGCAAAACGAGCAATGACAAACGGTGGTTCTCAGCCTGAAGGCTCGATTACTGTGGCGGAAGACAACATTGTCTCCCAGTCACTCTTCAATATGTCGATCACAAATTTGGAATGTAAAAAGAATCAATGAAGAAAGACTAACAATACAAATGAGATTTGACGCGTGTTAGGGAAGACCAGGGGTAGGATGGTTGGATCACGAATATTTTGAAAGATGTTCAGAGGTGAAAGATATCACGATGAATGTTGCTCTCTCTTCTCTGCTTACCCCGACAAGCAAATGATACCATGATACGGATATATGAAGAAATGTTAGTCAGAAAAAGTATAATTGTAAAGGAACATCAACGACTTCCGTGGCCTAGTTAACCCTTCCCTTACGGTGATAAAAATAATACGCGTGTTACGGTGTTGGGTAGTGAGTACGCAATCAAAAATTAGCGATTTTAAATCGGAAAAATAAGAACATTCATAGATTATCCCCTTAATTAATTATAATTGAAGTTAAAAATTATAATAATTGAGATTTATTTGCTAAAAACATTAAAAAACCATCTGAAAACATTAAAAAACGCTCACGGAACGGGCGTACATCTAACCTATTTGCAAGCCTAGAGGCAACTAGTGACGCGGAACGTCAGTCACATACCCCGGCGCATACGCCTTTCCTTGCGACGTTGAGACAGTTCAGGTCCTCGCAATTCAGTCTAGTATGCAAGAGTGAGATGCGAATATAGTGTCGCGCTTCCCGCATACTATTCACCTATCGTCAAGACGAGGCACTCGCCGCGTTTAAATGCGAATTTGTTTTCGATCTTTACAAAACACCTCGATGTAGTCGATAAATTCTGATTATTATTAATATTATTTTTTAAATCAATGCGTAAATATATTATGGAGGAATACCTAAAATCTTAACCTTGTATTTATTATATTTATAGAGATATTGATGGTTATTAGAAGCAACGTGTAGAAGATATCCAACACAGGGAAGGAAAGATTAACAAGACGCCTGTCTCCCAAACAGAAGGTTACGGATTCAAATCCCACCGGAAACCAAATAAATTTAAAAAAAAAAATTATTTCCAGTCTGATTTTCACTTATCTATCTTTTAACATCTGGCATCATCAGGCATCTATCTTTTAACATCTTTCTGGTTGGTTGGAAGAAATTACCATACGGCAATAAGCCCGCCAGGTTGTGCTCTATACAATGAAAGTATAGTTGCAAAGGTAAAAGATGTGTCAGGTTAAGCAAGACTGGCCCTCTCTCTCTCTCTGCCCACCTTGATAGGGAAACAGCGTAATGGTACTGCTGAATGTTTGTTTTATTGAAAAATAATAGAGATATCACAACTAATTTGACATGTTTATTTCATATGACCACTCTTCGCCACAATACATTTGACAGCAGCGTTTAATTTATTGGTTGATTGCAATAACAAATTGTCAGATGAGTTGGATATAGGTACAGGCCGTGGGGGATAAAAATCAATAAACACGAGAATTCTCTACGATGTATATGATATATTTTATTGTATCGGAAAGATTGCGTGTGATTTTGGGATGTTGTCTGGCAACCATATGGCCTGTTATATAATTTACTATCAGTGATTTTATTGCTTTCACTAGTATTAGTATATTACTAGTAATAACGGTCAATAATGATGGAAGTAACTCAAAAACTTTAATATATTTAAAAAATATCTTTTTAAATAAACTTAACAGTTTTTAGATGACATTTTGTGTGAAACTGCGTGGATTTTTTTTTTAATTTATATTTTCTTTGAAAAAAAAAACATACCCCCTCACACTTAAGTGCAAAAAATACAAATAGTGACACAATTTGTCACCATTATTTTCCCTATTTTTGTTGATCATGTTTGTTGTTCAAATATTACCTATGTTGTTGTTCAAATATTACTTATGTCTGTTATCCAAATATTACCTACATTTATTGTTCAAATATTACTTTTCATTAACTATACATACTTCCAACATGATCATGAATACTCAAAATTATCTATTTGCAAATAAAAGCATTCTCCGCAAAATCAACCAAAAAAAATTACCTTTTGAAACCTTGCTATTGTGTTTGTATCATGAAGGAAATGATGTGTATGATTTATAGATATTTCAGAATGTTTTTCTGACTTATGACACAAAAACATTATTATAAACTGGCTTGCGGAAATCTTTCAAATCAAAGTTAAACTCTTAATTACGCTTGAATTGTCAGTTTTCAATCAATGAAGAAAAATATGTTTTTTTCAAAAACATATGAAACTAAGGTTGATTGAACTGGTTTTAATTGATGGAAAAAAAATAGTAACAAATAAACAAAAGTATTTGCATCAGTAACATGCAAAATTCTCCAAGTTTGTAGATCAGTTTAAGGAGGAATTCTATATTCAAACATGTTTCAGAAAATCTTTTTTATTTCTTTCAACAATTATTTCGACAGCTGTCACTTCTTGATATGATTATATTAGCCGAGATTTATTATCAGGGAATATTCATTGAAAAAGTTGTCATCAAAATATTTTTAAATTGAATTTTAAAAAAACATTTTCAAAATATATTCACATTTTTTTTATTTACTTCCATCATTTTGATTGATGGAAGGTGTTTAATCTGTACACCGCGTTAAAAATCAAATTCCACGAATCCTGTGCGCGTGACAGTTTCGGCGTTTTTTAATTTCTAAGTTTAAACGCGTATTTTGTTTAGAAACACTGATATTTGATTACACCACCAGGTAAACATGACATTCAAGTAATTTTCTGATAATAAATAATAGTCATTACTCTTAAGGAGACTCATTAAATAAAGGAGATAAACTAAACATTACGTAAAATAAACAAAGGAATGCTACGATCAAAGCAATGATTCATTACATTCACCCAATCAAATGCATAGAGCACTAGTAATGTTTATTTACATAAGAGAGGCTCATCGCAGGACTCGATCCGCGCGACAGGTCGTTAGTCGTTACATGTGACGCAATAGCTGGAAATATTGAGAAACCAAAAAAATCCGGCACTGTTTATTCAACAATATCTCAGAAACTAATATATTATTTGACAAGGTTTTCAGAGATGTCGCTAGAATAAAGATTATTTTAAATTTTAGTTCCATTTTCATTCCGGTTTTGTGTCATTCTTTTTAAGTATTTGTGATTTGAAACTTGGATTGTCGTCAGATCACAGGCGTTTGTGCTTCCCGCGAGGAACAGTTAATGAAGAAAATCAGGAATTCAAACGGGTTTTTCAAATTAACAAGTCAAAGAAAGTACAAATTGGGTAATTTTTTCACATTCCTATGATCCAAATATCCAAACTGCTGATTTAGAGATGTTGAAAAGGGTACCAGGAAGCGCCTATATCTTTGGTCCCGTTAATCGTTCTTTCGAGTTTAGAATCACTAGAATAGGCACAGAACTCGAGGTTAGTCCTCTCGCATGTACTGACAATACTACCCAACATATGAGGACCCCACGACGGGGGATGCTGTACTCACCGATGATGGTTGTCTGATGCGAGGCGGGGCTATCATGCAGCTGCTGCTGTGTGTGCACCCCCACCGTTGCTCCGCCACCTACGCCGCCTCCACCCTGCTGCAGCTAGAACACGAGGTAAGTAAACATTAGTCAAGGAACTGAACCAGGCACCAGGAGGAAAGAGGCATTCTCAAGGAAAAACTCGAGCCACTAGGCTAGGCATTAAATAAATAGAAGTTTATTGATGGCAATATAGTATGTAAATATACATTTAAGAGAGAAGCTCATAACACCTTCACTGATATAAGGTAAGCTGTGCCGCGAGGACATCAGATGTCTTTCAGCCCACGCCCAGCATTACAAATATTACTCATTATAACAGTTTCAAATTAATCAAATGACATTGAAAAACGCATAAAGAAAAAAAATCAAAAGGTCAAAACTTAAACTTTGATTAAGTATACCAACAGATGCAGCATCATGTAACACACAACACACTCGCTGCATACCATTAAACCGTGTCTGTTTTGGGGTAAGCAGAGAGAGGATGAATCAACACACATTTCTAGCCATATCCATTAACACGTTATCACAAGTGTTTCGCAACTCAGTCTCTCAATATTGGCCAACTATCTCAAAATGATGTTCTTAATTCTATAACATCTATCCGCAACAAACCAGATGAATACTTACTCTATCAAACATGGCAATAATACAAGACATTCTAATCAAGGCAAGGCGCGTATTACTTTATTTATCTTCCTTTAACTATGTCTCCTCCGAGTCTACTACTTGTGAACAACGGTCAGTAAGCAAAATTAAAACATGTATCCCTTTCATTTAAACAGGCAACCCTCGACATATTTCAGAAAAGTACAGTATCCATCTGGTGGTAAGTAATACACATAGTTTGTAGAGCGTTGTCTCTGTCGCACAATGCGGTTAGCGCATCGTGCGACAGAGACAATACTCTACAAACAATGTGTATTACTTACCGCCAGGTACTGTACTTGATATGTAATTGAGTGTCACTATTTATCGAGTTGGTGCGAGTATGCAAAGTGGGGTATTGTATAATCAATAATTAGAAAGAAATATCAATATATTTTTTCGTGTTATATGTCCTCAGTAAGATACAAGCAAAAGCCTAATTTACAGGGGACACGACAAATAAAAGCCAACAAACCCAGATTTATACAAATTGTGTCCACATTAAAATACCTGTTGTTTTATCACAAATGATGTATTTATAAAATGTATTGTCATGTATTATATAAATAAATACCCCAACACTAGTCGGAATAGAAAGAAACAATAAAATAAGACTTCAGGATTAATAAGATACATCAGAACAATAGTGTCATATTGGTATGCATAAAAATATAATAGTATTATAACAACAATTAGATTGCAGACATGTAATGCTTGGAATAACAAAAGAGATATTGTTTTCCTGATACGGTGCGCGGACTATGATGGCTCTGTGGGCACACTCTGAACCTATCCTCTGAACCTATCCTAACTGTATTGCATACTATTATATCAATATTCCACACTGTTTATTATCTCTTCACGTACAGCAACAACCAATACTTCAGATACTTGGCAGTTCCATTGCAGTCAAGTTAGAATCAACTGTTACAGTAACTCTCCGATAGATAGTGTGTGCATTCATTGTGGGAAGAGTATATTAATGTAATGGATATTATAATCATTCTCCTAACTAACTACCCTGTATCTGTCTGGTATCCTTCAAGCCAAACTCACCCTCCTAATGGTGGGGGTGTATCTTGACTGGGGGGGATGTAGTAAGATGAACCCCGACATTTTGATAGCTCTCTCATAAAGTGTACTATATTGCTATCGAACCATCTATTTCAGTTATAATTTAGATATTCTGATTTGTAATAAGAGATGTCGCACTATTTTCTCCTCTGTAAATAAAACGAGGTGCTCGATGTAATAATTCAATTATAAAACGAAAATCAATTCTTTTTATCCATATCCTGATCTAATGTTTAATAATGATAGTCGCAAATGAAGATTTTAGTTTTGAAATTCAGCTGTTAATTGATGTGTCGAGGCAGTATTGTTGTGTTAAATGAGGTATTTTATTAAGGACATAAATTAGCCCAGTGAATATTCTACATACAAAAATATAGTTAAATAAGTGAATCTGTTCACTTTCTTGTTAACTATTTGTACATATCGTTGTGTTGAAAGTATTCATATTTTATTGTTAACATATACATATACCCACAGGTGTTTACATACATTGAAAAAACAAAATAAATAATGCATAGATGGGACAAGTGGATAGTGTGACTTGCAGTACCAGAACACATTACTAAATGTACTGAGCTCGCAGAGTGTAAGAACATTAGAATCATGCGGAAGATATAAGGATGTTGGAGGAAAAGAGGAAGACCACCATAACAAGAGATAGATTGAATAAGGAATTAACATCTGAGAAATAGATGAAGAGAAGGTGATAGATGTGTTTTATGGTAAGGGTGTCAGTTCTATCTACTTACCCTGACGGGGTAATGGTTTATTGACACATTGGACATTACTCTCATTGACTATTCACAGATGGCACTATTAATATCAATACATTACAAATACTGTCAAATTCACTCGAAAGGTGAAATCAATTTATTTTATTTTGCATTTGATACGAATTTAACCCAATTACATCAAATCACGAAAAATATCTGAAGGACATTTAGCGATAGGAAACCAAGTCAATGGGGCACTAAAACATACATACTCAAACCGGAAAGCATCAAAATCTGCTAAGATGAAAGTTCACGGTACTATAGTAGTGAAACATGGCAAAAGATAGACGAGCCAAATCAATGCTGTAATGTTCGCTTTGAGACGAATATGTGGAAAGACAATGTATGACAGAAAACAGAATCAAGTTATTAGGGATAAATATGAACTCAAGAGTGATGTATTAAGTAAAATAAAAAACAGCACGCAAAAGTGGTTTAGGCACGTGGAACGAGTGAATGAAGACTAACAAAATAGGTTTACATATGAATATAGTGCAAATGTGAGTAGAAAACGTGAGAGAAATACCAAGGAAACGTTGAGTCAGAGAAATAGTAGAAGTTGCACGAGGTGTATGGAGGTAGAAGAGGCTAAAGATGTGTCGAGGTAGGAAGTCGGGTACTCTGTCCTCTCTGCCTACCCCTACAAGGTAATTGCATGATGGTATGTATGTACAAAACTTAACTGAATGATCATGTCTAAATATGGCATAATGACAACAGGAACAAAGTCACTCATGGTTCCCTGTAAAGTGACTCAGATATTAGATGTACCGGAAAAGAATGTCGTTTTTTTAATAAAACAATTTGGTGCATTTAATGTATTTATTTATTAAAACTTAGTTCAAAATATAATTGCCATCGTTTGATATAACCTCCTTCCACCTCTCAGTCAATTTTTTAATACCACGTTCGTAAAATTCAGCTGGTTTCGATGCAAAATACTAAGATATGCCTTTTGTGACATCCTCATAATTTTTGTATTCTTTTCCGTTTAAAAAGTGTTGCATTGACCGGAACAAATGGTAATCCCATGGAGCAAGATCCGGTGAATATGGTGGGTGACATGGGTACAGTTGTCCAACCTAGGTATGCGGTCGTGCATTATCGTGCTGTAAAAACACTTGTCCACGATTAGCCAGTGCTTGATCAATGCACTTTGCATAGTACAACGTTCTTTTGACATGCATTATCTAGACTACGCAAGATATTGCTGTCGACAATGGTTTTTTTTTGTCAAGCTTTTCGTATGTGGTACACCCTTATAAAATAAATTCATGTGAATTAAAAGAAAAGGAATTCAGAGACAGTTTAGCCACAACCCGAGAATGAGTTACGAATGACATTCCAGATTGTGACGAGCAAGGAAGAAGTAGAACTAGAAAAGATCAGAAGAATATATTTAATGTTTGCTTCAGTATGATATGATCGGATAACTATGTTATAAGTAAAAAAAAAAAACAGTAGTATTTTCTCAGATGAGAGATAAAGAGGGATATCGAACAGTGTGTAGAGATAGGAAACAAAGTCAACAGGGCACTAAAACATTTACTTGAACCTGAAGGTTTCGAAATCGGTTAAGATAATCCACAACAGTATTTTAGTGATGGTTTGGTCATGTAAAACGAATTAATGAAAAAAACTAACAAATATATAGTGCAAATGTGAGTGGGGAGCGCGGTACAAAAAGACCCAAGTATGGTTGGATCAAGTTAATATTTTGAAAGAAGGAATGTTAAGTCAAAATCATACGAGTTATGAGAAGATGCATGAATGTAGAAGAGGTATAAGTCTGGTGCTCCATCCTCTTTGCATACGCCACAAGGAAAAGTGTTATAGTATGTATGTATGCAAAATAAACAAAAAATCTTAATATTGTTTGACCACATTGAGAGGTCGAGCTGGGCCGAGAAAAGAATGGAAGGAAAAAGTTGGAGATATTTTAACTGAGTGGTTAAGAGATAACATATATGACAAAATGTATGGGTTTAGACGAGACAAAATTTGAATGCGTCACCTGGCATGATCTATAGCGAATATCACACACACACAGTCTGGGAGAAAGTGTCAACAAAAGATAACACTCTAAGAATAGACTCTAAGATGAATATGCCTGATCAATTCCCACCAAGTTGGATGGTCAGATAACGCTACATCCTTAACCCAACCCTATTCCTTTATTCTGTTGACCACTGCATCACATCACAGTAATGAATCTCATAAAAATACAATCATTATGATGGTGTCAATTTTCAATTCATAAGACTCGGTTCTTTAAGAAAATAAAAATTCAACACTGATAGTTCTATAACCTTTTTATTTAATTAGTAGCAGCTGTTTTGCCACACAATAGAAACTTGTCAAATGTTAGAATAGAATACACATTGTTGTTTATAGTTAAGGCATTAACGTTGTGGAGGTTTAAAGACATTGTAATTTATTTTTAACAAACACTGTTTATTCCACTTTTTTATGACGGTATAACCCTACCGGTTTCAAGGCTTTCACCTCATCTTCAGGGGAGCGCAAACAAAACCTCCCCTGAAGATGAGGTGAAAGCCTTGAAACCGGTAGGGTTATACCGTCATAAAAAAGTGGAATAAACAGTGTTTGTTAAAAATAAATTACAAGAATACACATTTATTTGTGTTGTAATGATAAATAAACTCCAATCGCATCAGGACTGGCGAGAAACAAACAGGATATGGTGCAATTTAGATAAATTAACAAACGCAATTATTTTCATTATAAATACCTGTTGTCTGACAAAATTGATGACACTCGAGTAGAGTAATTTTTTCATTAATCAAATTTTAAAACATTTTTCATTTATCAAATTTAATTTTGTCCAAAAATATTCATTTGAAGTTACATATACACATGCATATCACCACATGGTTTCAATGTTGGGGTCGACAGAGCACAGAGCGTCCGACTTTCCTATTGTGACACAATGCTCACCTCCTCTACACCTTCAGAGAGGAGTCCTTAACCCTTTTAATCCCATTATATTTTGCATAAAATGTGCGAAAAATCCCAAGCATTGTTATATAAAATATAACAGCAGTTATATTTTATATAACATCTCAGTTAATATTTAGTTTTAAAAACTATTTTTTGTGGTGACCTCCCTGTAGAGTGTAAAATAATAAGTCAGTTTCATATTGCATTTAAAAAAATATATTTTTATACTTTTTTTTATTCAACATAAAAACTTGTCTGAAAACTTTGAGGTCGATGATCGATCCCCTGGGATTTTTCGCATACACCAGTTGGGGCCGATAATCGGCCCCATGGGATTAAAAGGGTTCAACTTAACAAATCATAGAAAATCACTCAAAATAACGTTCACTCGATCCAAACGTCCATTTCTTGCTATTCCTCCACTTTCATTTAAAAAAATATATTTTTATGCTTTTTTTTGTTCAACATAAAAACTTGTCTGAAAACTTTGAGGTCGATGATCGACCCCCTGGGATTTTTCGCATACACCAGTTGGGGCCGATAATCGGCCCCATGGGATTAAAAGGGTTAAACTTAACAAATCATAGAAAATCACTCAAAATAACATTCACTCGATCCAAACATCCTCCACTATGTACACAGTACACAACACATTCAACGTGGCCAAGCCATCATATCAATTATTCCTTAATTCTACTTCTTCTTAGTTATCATTTATCCGATCGTTTCTTACTGTATCAAACATTAATCACGTTCTGTAAAACATTGTATCGTGAATCAAACAAACAAATTATCTAGCAATTACAACAACCCTCCCCTGCCAGGTTGTAATATGAAACTCTAATTGTCATCAAGTATGATGGAAATGAAATCCAAAATAAATTGTATCCAATGACTACTGTTTTTAGACAAACCAGAAGGAAAATGGAAAAACATTCACAGACCTAAAATGATAAGAAATAAATACAGCAGTTTCCAACTGACAAAACAAAACAGAGAAGCCAAAGATATCTGGCATCCAGATTGTAAACAAGACTGGGGGAATATTACTACCACAGAAAAAGAACAGAAGAGGGAAACAAGCACTGGGCACTCGGTGAGGAGCTGTACAGAATCTGTTCACGGCGGCACATGGCGGTGCAAGTTGTCGGATATATTTATAGAGTAAAACGCCTCTTAAAACATTCAGGTGAGATGTTACAACAGGTATGCTGTATTTAATATCTGGAACAAGAATAGCACTGAATAATTATTCTATTTCTATAAAAGATTCGACTCGTAAGACACAATCATAAAAAAAGATGCAATGTCATCAACAGATTAAATTAAAACAGGTTTAAATACAAAATAATCGAACCTGACATTTTTTAATAAACATTAACTATTTTTAATATTACGAAGTCCGAGTATAATCAACTTGTGTAAAATTAGAAGCCTGATCCAGGCAGCTCCCTATTTTAATTGAATTGATAGTTTTTTTTAGTTTATTTAAAAAAATTGAAATATAAAAAGAACTTCCCTGCTTAGATATGTGTATGCCAATCCTAAGGTGTAACTTACAAAAAACAAGAAATATATATAGTGCAGGCATTAGTATAAAAAATTCCCACAATATTCACATTACACCAAGAGAGCATTTCAATTAGAAACATTCATTTTACAAATGATCATTCACTGATTTGTAGACACGAAATGTCACTCATACATATAGATCCACAAAAATAAAGAAAAAATAAAAGTGCGTATGAAATATTCCCATTGTACGATTTTAACACAATTTATCTCTTACTAAATCTAGTCATTCTTTAATTTCAGTTTTACATTAGCAGTATCTTATAATAAATATCCTGTGGCTTCAGGTAAAGCATAAAATTACTTCTCTGCCCAATGGCCGTATTTTTTTTAATCTTCAATTTCTTTCTCTTGTTTCAATGTGAAATATTTTCTTAATGCAATCGGAAGATTTTTAGCCTACAATTGTTGACAAAATATCACTGCAGCCTGATGGAAGACCAAATCAGTGTGTTCATCTTCGTTATCGGCGCATCACTTTCAAAACATTCCATCCATGGGAATGTCCAACTATGATACACTCAAAGTGAAGCACTTGTCCAAGTCCAGTGATGGAGACATTCCAATTCCATATTAAGGTGACGGTTGATAACAAACATCAACAAGTGAGCGTGTGATATTCAGTGGCAAAGGTCACTTGCTAATTAAAAACCTTCTTTTAGGCATAATAAATACTGTTGCTTCGAACTTAACACTCAAGATAACCAAGCCATTTTTTTTTCTCTTTTGTACTATAGTTTGTGCATAAAATAACTGTTTGACATTGTACATGTTGAAAGTACCACCACAAATCAAGAGAGTATCTTTAGCTGTCCACATTTCTTTTTTTTTTGGTACTATTTTATGGAAATCGAATCCAAAATCCTCAGTGAAAGTCAACCATCAACTAAGTCCCCGAGGGTAATCAATATCCCTGTGGATGAATGACACCGGTGAGTGTTTTTGTTTTCCATTTTTGAAAGCCTACTGTTAGACCCACCCAGCTGGCCGCTGTCCATCGAGAATTGAAGATCATATACAATGGCAAAGGTTAAAGACAGCTTAACAAGAATTTGGATTTAACAGTGTAATGTACAGTAATCTTTTGCATAGTCAAGATAAATGCATGCCAACCGCATTTATCAAGGTATTATAAGTATACATTTTAATGTAATCCCTTCCAATCATACTATATGTAATGGTACGCAAAAATGCAAAAATATTATATTCAGCCGTATGATCACTCAAATGAATGCAGAACTAAGCATAGAACTCTTGCCCACACTAGTGCATAAAAATATTATATTCAGCCGTATGATCACTCAAATGAATGCAGAACTAAGCATAGAAGTCTTGCCCACACTAGTGCATAAAAGTATTATATTCAGCCGTATGATCACTCAAATGAATGCAGAACTAAGCATAGAACTCTTGCCCACACTAGTGCATAAAAGTATTATATTCAGCCGTATGATCACTCAAATGAATGCAGAACTAAGCATAGAACTCTTGCCCACACTAGTGCATAAAAGTATTATATTCAGCCGTATGATCACTCAAATGAATGCAGAACTAAGCATAGAAGTCTTGCCCACACTAGTGCATAAAAGTATTATATTCAGCCGTATGATCACTCAAATGAATGCAGAACTAAGCATAGAACTCTTGCCCACACTAGTGCATAAAAGTATTATATTCAGCCGTATGATCACTCAAATGAATGCAGAACTAAGCATAGAACTCTTGCCCACACTAGTGCATAAAAGTATTATATTCAGCCGTATGATCACTCAAATGAATGCAGAACTAAGCATAGAACTCTTGCCCACACTAGTGCATAAAAGTATTATATTCAGCCGTATGATCACTCAAATGAATGCAGAACTAAGCATAGAACTCTTGCCCACACTAGTGCATAAAAGTATTATATTCAGCCGTATGATCACTCAAATGAATGCAGAACTAAGCATAGAACTCTTGCCCACACTAGTGCATAAAAGTATTATATTCAGCCGTATGATCACTCAAATGAATGCAGAACTAAGCATAGAACACTTGCCCACACTTGTGCATAAAAAGTATTATATTCAGCCGTATGATCACTCAAATGAATGCAGAACTAAGCATAGAACTCTTGCCCACACTAGTGCATAAAAGTATTATATTCAGCCGTATGATCACTCAAATGAATGCAGAACTAAGCATAGAACTCTTGCCCACACTAGTGCATAAAAGTATTATATTCAGCCGTATGATCACTCAAATGAATGCAGAACTAAGCATAGAACTCTTGCCCACACTAGTGCATAAAAGTATTATATTCAGCCGTATGATCACTCAAATGAATGCAGAACTAAGCATAGAACACTTGCCCACACTTGTGCATAAAAAGTATTATATTCAGCCGTATGATCACTCAAATTAATGCAGAACTAAGCATAGAACACTTGCTCACACTTGTGCATAAAAAAAAAATTTAATGTCAACATTTAAAAATAATCTATTATACATTAATGTACAAAAATTTTCAACACAGGACTATTTACAAATGGAAAATGGCCATATCCGAATTAAGATGTTTTAAAAATAAATAATCCATAGCGTAACATTGCAAAAATTATTGTTCAACTAGATCTCAAAAAAACATCATTTTTCCATAAGCAAGTTAATATAATACTTTCAAAGGATAAGTTTGTTATTCAAAGGGGGAAAAGATTTTGGAGATAATCAATCATATATACTGGAATAGCAAACACACTACACTGCTGCGCACATTGTGTTCAATTGGGGTAGCTTTCAATGGAGATTTTTATAAATTTAATACGTTCACTTCTGTTCTCAATAGGACATGAAAAGAGCCTGCAAATCAAGTGATATGGGGTGAATGTGTTGTTAGATGTTGAAAAACATTCAGAGATGTTTTAGACACGCGTAACAAATAAATAAAGAGTGACAAAATAAATATACAGTACAAATGTGAGTAAAAAGCATAGAGGAAAACAAAGGAAAGAAAAAATATTTAGAAAGAATAAATTTTGTAAAAGTCGTATGGATGTTGAGGCGCCAAATTGTGTTTGGTCAATAGTCTTGCGCTCTGTCCTCTCTGTCTACCTTGACATAGAAACGGCGTGATATGTGTTCTACACAAAAATCCGCACCGTTTTTAACTATACTAAGCAAGGTATCGCTATATATATATTTCTGTGCCCACCTACTCTCTCACTCTGCAAATGTTAGGTGTGCTGAACCCAGACAAGACACAACTATGGAAATGCAACGCACCAGCAGCATGACATCATCTCACATCATAAATTTAAACCAAAATGAAGGCAGAACTGATATCATTACGTTATTATCCTCACCTGTGACAGGAAGACACAATATTTTATGCAAGCAAGTCAGAGACATTATTCAAGGTCTTTTGAAAGTTCCACATTAAAATTAAACATTTGTTTTTAATAATTATATTTATATGTATTTATTATGGTTATACGATTATTATTATTGTGTGTAGTTTTATCCTAAGTACAACACATGACACATACGGCAGAGTTGGCATGGAATATTTTTCGATACAAAACAAATAAATTACGGTGCAAATGTGCACTTGATGGTTTTAAGCATGAAGAACAAAGGAATAAAGAAACACTAACAAAACAACTGCGAGTGGAAGGCGGGGTAGAGGAGGAGGACCAACGTAAAGTTGGAGTTAGTGTAAGATATTTGAGGAACAAAATGTAAAGTCAGAGATCATTTGAGAACGTGAATGGATGTTGATGAGTCAAATTGTATCTGGGGAAAGCTGCCGCATGCTATGTCCTCTGCCCACTTCGACAATGAAATGATATGATGGTATAATAGTATAGAATTATTTTTCAGTATAACAGTTGTAGTATAAAAGTTAATTTATTTCATTTCTCAATTTCCTATATTTTCAATCCCAATATTGTTCTTAATTGTGCCCACAAATATTTTCTTTTTTGTTGTACACAAGTGTAGTTTTGTAGCCTAGTTGGTAAGTGCCCATCTGGCGACCCGGGTTCAATTTCTGAAGAAACCCAGCTTTAAAAAAAAACATTTTTTTCTCTTATACATGTTTCTACTTGTACTGTTATAGCTGCCAGACGTAATTTGTGGGTTCAAGTCCCAAGCTAGAGCCCCTTGAGAAGATTGTGCTTACTAAAGACCCCACATAAAATTGTCCCTTGAAATTGAAGGGAGTTGAAACAAGTTATTGATGTTTTTTTCTTAACCTCTCCGTGCATACCGCCCCAACCGTGGGGCCATGAAATACTCAGTCAGATAGTGTATGGCCCCGCGGTTGGGGCGCAGTTATTATTTCTAGAATATTTCCAGATTATGTCGGGATTTGCAGTACCGATAACATATATTTATGATACCACACAATTATCATTTATCGGCTATAGTTCAGAAAATGTAGGATGAGTCCTATGACAGCTCACAAATTTGCCCCAATACAACCTTGTAACGATGTTCAGTAATTTTAATTATTTTATCGACTTTAATGTAAGCCTCAATTCTAATAAATAGCAAGTTATTTAGGTAAATACATTACACAATGTTTTAAAATTTTAAAAATATCTTACTACTCTCGAGGTTAATATTGTTATAAATTCTCTTTTCTTTTTATAGCTTTTATCTAATTATATAAAATTCATATTCTATGCAAATGTTGCTACTGTTAATAAATAAATACCTACCTAACATACCAATGTATATCTCATCATTTGTAAAATGGGTAAAATAAATACATAGATGAATTTTCCATTACAATCCCAATTAATGTGGACCAAAGGATTAAACGTGTGATATCTACCAACCCCAACCCCCACCCCAACTGATGCTTGCACGGATAGACAACAAAATAACATTAATGACAGGAATGACTAAGTGTCGACGAGCTGCGCTCGATGGTAAACCCAAATAATTAATTTATACCACTCACTCACTTTGCGCACTTTATTGGCGGATTAAATTAATTAAATATCATTGATGTCAGCAGTTTTGTTTTGTAAGTTAAAATCACTTATCTAATTGGAGTGTATCATGTTCAATTCTTAATGGTAACAAAACTCTAATTCTGGCCTTTTATATTGTTTTATTTCATTGTATACAGTAGTCTGGTGCGTTTATTGTCATGTGAAAATTTCATACAACCAACTAGATAGATATTTAAAAAGCCCTATAGTGAAAATGAAGTGAAAACTAAAAAAATGTGGGTATCGATGAGAATGGAACCGTTAACCCACAGTTTGGAAGACAGAGATCTAATAATTACAAATATTAAAAGGTTTAAACAAACCCAAAATTACAATACTTAAATATAAAAAGAATACTAACAATTCAATATGATTTCTTTAATGTGAGCCTCTCAAAAGGCCATTTAATATTTAAGTACTAACGTTGATGTACATGAATAAAAATGCGTAGTACAAAATGGAGTGGATTTATGCAGTCAAACCAATATTTCAGTTCTCCTGTGGCATCTGAGAGGAAATAAAGGTCTAGAAAGTGATTTAAGACACACTGGATGGAGTCCACATAAAATGGAAGACATCATGTAGAAACAAATAGTAAAGAACAGATAATTTTGGAGAAATCCCCGAAGATATACAGCAGCACAAAAGGCTTAAAATTATCATTTTGCTAATTGTGAATTTTGACAGATGCAAGTATCGAACTGAAAATAATAAAAGGGCAATTTATATAGCGCGGTTAAGAGAACAAACTCCCCTCAAGAGCACTCTTACTCAAGATTCAAACCCACTCAAGTTTTGATAAGACATGTCAAAAAAGATTGTCTTTTAGCGCTTCCTAAAGCTGCACATGCCACCCATATATCTGACACTAGGAGGCAGATCATTCCACAGCAATGGGCAAAAGCTCTATCATAGTACCCCGCCATTATTAGACGAAAAAGAAATCAACCCCAAAGTTCTACTTCTCTCCGAAGGAGCATCACTCAAAGATTCAAAAAATGCACTGGAACCAGCCATCAATTAAGGGATTTGAATACAAAGAAATAAAGTTTGAAATCAATCTGTTGGCAACACTTAAGCCAGTCGTGTATTTTTAGAAATGGACCGATACGGCGATATTTATGACAACCATATATTATCAGCCTAACGGCTGCATTAAAAACAGACCGCAGTCTAGATATTTGGGAATCAGGTAAATCCGAATAAATCAAGTTACACAAATCAGATGTGAGAACAAATTTAAGTTTTTATTTCCCTTGTTGGAAAAAATCAACGTGCCAATTTTAACTCTCTTAATACTATAGAAACCTTAAGAAACGTATTAACAATTTGTCTATGGAAAAGCTTACTATCAAGAAATGTGAAATTGGTAAATGCTTAAAAATAATGAAAACATCTGGCCTGCATGCCAGCCATGCTACTCGCAACCCGATGAAAATATAGGACACAGGGAGACTGAGAAAGTGTATATATATACATATATATAGCAAAGAAAGCATCTTGCATAATGCACACCACGGTATCACCCCCTCTGAGAAAGCTATTATGGTGAGGACTGGATCATCTATTTCTGAACTTTTCTGACAATATAATCTCTGAATTGATAAATTGAAATTTCAAATGTCTGTTGAAAAGTTGATCACAAAGCAGTTCATGCATACAAATGACAGTTTAAATGGAATATAAATAATTCCACTCCCGGGGTCAGCTCAGCGTGTAAGAGCATTATTACGAATAAACCTGTTCTCTATAGGCAGAAGTTGAAAGAACAATATCGTAATACTTGCGTATTGTTATACTTAAAAATCTAAATGTATTTTTCCACAATCATCAATATTTATTGAACCCCTCCCTAACTCAGATTCTTATCTCAATATATATTATAAATATAAAAGAGTTGTAGGTGGATAAATTATTGTTAATACATAATTTTTTTATATTCATTTTATATTCTAACACTTCCAGAGTATGTTTTTTTTTCATTATCAATTGACTTCATTTTGACACCAATTGCAAACTGTCAGTTTCATTAAAAAAAATACTACTTTAATCCATTTTGACAGCAAATAATATGATTTAGATTATTGATGACAAATTGAAATGACTAATAATTATTTAAAAAAATAAATAATATTTCATATATGCAGACTAATAATGTACACTCTCCACGAGTACAATAAATACAACTGGTCAAGTTTCATTATTAAGAACTCAAAGCAGGAATAGTATTAATTTAGAATCTTTTTAAATACCCTGAAAATTCATTTTACCATCCGATAAAGACACTTGCAAAATGCTCTATATTCAAGTTTCTCATAAAATACTAAATTAATTCAATATATGTATTACATTTTCATTACAACCTACGGGGTTTACTGCTACATGGCAATCTCTTTCAACCAATCAGAAAGATATTCAAGAGGTCTCAAGTATACTAAATCCTTTTTTAAAAAAAAATTATTCCTATGGGAATTGAACCCATAATCTACAAGTTGGAAGGCAACTATCTTTCTTGCCAGCTAAGTCATGAAGGTTGACTAAATTTCCTACTCCAAAACATAAATATGTCGTGGGAAAAAAACTTTCAGACAAATTAGATTTTGTTACAAATATGCGGTGATTTTTTTTAAACATTGTTTTAAATTATTTTATTTGAAAGTTAATCATAACAATATTATCCAAGCTTACTTCTAAATGTGAAAAAACATCTAAATTCATTAGCTATGGATGTATCCACTGTTTACAATCATAATCTTAATTAAATAGCTTTATTTTGAACTTGCATTTATGTGTGTGATCAGTGAGCATGTATTATTATATTTGTTGTTGAACCGGCAGAGATAAGGAAATACGAGTATGTGAATTGCCAATCAACAGAAGAGATACCTGGAGAACCTTGATAACTTATGTGCTCGAGACATTCCTGTTCCTGGCCCATTAGGACTTGACAACATAAACACTTGATCACTACTCTTCGACACAAAAATCATTATGAAATAATGATACAATGTATATAAAAAGATTACATATCAATTGGAAATTGCAACATTCACCAAACTAATGGTGAAAGAGAGACGTGAAAAGAAGTGATACTAGATCATTTCTGTGGGAGATCTTATAAAAAAATGTATGATTATACATGAACACAAAACTCCACTTCAAGCCGAATGTCATCATCATCACGAAGATCTACAAAGATTTCTTTTTACTTAGTGAGATGTGAGAAATTACCTAATCTAATGGCCACAGCCCCCACCTACTTCATATCCAAAAACTCATTTTATCTTTTTGACACGTTTTTTAATATTGTAATAAAAGTGGATTCAGTTCCCGAGTTTGAGCACCCTTCAGGAGAATCTAATCTCTAAACGACACCATATAATATATTGTCCTTTCATTATGTTAAGAACAAGATAACAGATGTAGAATTCTCAAAACTGATATCGCAATGACCTCTGTGACTTAGCGGGTAAATCTTCAACACGGGGCTGCCGATCCAATTTTTTTTTTTCAAGATTCCAGTATCATTTTCACGGGGCCTCTTAAATACTTTTCTAGGTGATTGGAAAAAAATGTTGGAGTGAGCAGAAAAGAGGAAATACATTCAGCATCTTCTACATCCATACACCTTTTCATACAGCTCATATGATATGTCCTATTTTAAGCAGGAAAACATTTCATAATTCTAAATCACAGAGCAAAATCTCATCAGGTTGTTACTTGAATGTTTTTTTGAAGGTCAAATTATGACTCTTGCTTTTTTTGCTATTAACCAGAGATGTATTTAAAAGAAAAGGTAATAATAAAAGGACAATTTATATCGCACCATTTAGAGAGCAGACTCAACTCAAAAACACTTGAAATTCAAATCCACTATTATTGTATTCAAAATAAATATATGTAAGTTGGGTGTAAGGATAGGAAAATGGTGGTTGTAGGGCCATTAAATTAGGAATTTCCATGCATCTGTGTATGATTAGAAAAATCAAATTTTGTATAAAAATAAACGGGACACCACACAGGACCAGCAGCGACAAAAGCCCTGTCAGAATACCCCGTCCTATTGGATTGTTTCAATCAATATATTCGATGAAGACAAAATCAACCTCCAAGTTCTACTTCTCGTCAGAGGAATCTCTCCGACACAGATCCGAAAGATACAACGGAGATATCCCATCCCGTGAATACAGAGATTAAGTTTGAAGTCAATCCGTTAGTGATACGCGAACCAGTGTAGAGTTTTTAGTAGTAGAATCATAGTTAACATCTAGCTTTCTCCGAGTAGTGTGAGAATAGGGAGATACCGGACCTCCTCTGCATTTGCATAACGAGCCTTAGTACTTATCGAGACCGAGCCTGTAATGTCGACCTGTCAAGGTACAGGTGTCCTGGTAACTATCCTTTTAATATCATACAGCAGAAATTAGGTTGGATAGATGGATACCTGGTGCGGCGTTGCGATGATGAGCGGAGGCTGGTCGTCTGGCCCAGCGGGCAGCCTGGTAACTCCGACGCGCTTCATGCTGCTGTTGCTGTCTGCTCTGCGCTGGCTGCACTGCTCTGCTCCTGGCTTGCCTGCACCCAATCACATCACCACCAACTGCAACAAAAATCAAATATTTAGTACTCGAGTGACTTTATACAAAGAGTAACTGGAAAGACTGGCGGGGCTCTTAAATGTTTTTGTTAGGTTTATTTTTTATGATATACGAATATATATTAATATCATGCCAGACTGGTCTTGGAATAAGACGGCACATCTTCAAATGCAATCGACCCACTTTCAAGTGTTTATTTCTAAGCATGGACTATTCCTCCAATAGTGATGGCAGAAACCTTTGTATACCAATGCATCACACATCATACTATATATCTTATTTTACAATTCACTCGGATGAACTTTGGAAATATATTTCTGGCCCGATCAGGTGTACTTCATCCTTATCGATAAGAAACAGTTTTCACCTCAAAATATTCCTTATAATAATAAAAGAAAAATGTATATAGATCGTTTAGAGAGCACTCTCCTAAAGGGGACTTCAACTCGGAACTCCAGCGCACTATAATTGACAGATTAAAAATATTACAAAATAAATATATGAATGTGAGAATAGGAAGGTAGTGGATGCGGCCAAATAGATCAGGTACTATATCTGCATATTTTAAAATATATTTGTCCCCCATACAATTCAACCCCAATGTTAACTTCCCACACAACTCCCATCATTATCGTCCCTCGAGATTTATTTTACAGATTTTATTTCAATTTTCGTTACTTTTTCTTCAAAATTATTTTCATCCACTATATTCAAGATACTGTCAAGGATACCAATAATAACTATGAAAGTAAAGCTGGTTGTTTGGAAGAAATTGATTTAGAGTCAATAAATCATCCGGGTGTATTAATTTAAGGGTCGCATTAAGATATACCAGTCAAGAAGCCAACAGAGAGGATATGAATATAATTTCTCAATGTAATTTTTCACACATGATCAAGTAAAATTTCTGTTTATAATTATTGTAGGCCTCTTGTTTCAAGAGGTTTATAATATGTGCAAGTTTCATCAATTATGAAGAAATAAGTGGGTAGATACAGTTAGTGACAGTCAGGAAGTAAGATGGGTGCGAGATGTGACAGAATAAAAAGTGGTTGGCAGAGAGCCAGTCTAATCATTTCACTATGTACAGTGAACCTGCTGGGCGGGCAGGACACACAGGTCACTCTCAACACTTATACACCCCTACACTTTTGAAAACACGTGTGGTAAAAATTATACTTTTTTACATGGCCTTTCTACGGCCTGGAAGACATATTGACTGGTGAATAATTTATTGTAAAATTAGGTCAGGGCGGTGATAAAAATCTTAAAAAAATTATAAAAAGGCGAGAGCAGATAGATATACAGGACTGTCGTAGGCACACTCCAGGTTCACATGTTTCTGATTACATCCAAAGGAATTATGAACACAACGGTGGTGGCACTAAATATGATACATATACTAAGCAGAGTGTAATATTTTTGAGGTGTAAAGAAAGTAAATGTTTTCAGTATATATGATACTTTCAAAATAACTTTTAATGGCCGCAACAACCTTCTTATCCTTATACGAGTACTCAACTTAAAAATTATAATTGAAATTACACACTCGGATATATCAAAAGATAACCATTTAACATATTTAATTGATAGCAAAGATATATTTGTTAAATAAATGCAGCCATTTATATTAATGCACTTTCAATGAATATTTAAGTAAATGATTTTGTAACTAGCGATGTTTTATTCGCTTTCGAAGGGATCTGATAAATTTACTTACTATAGTTCGGAAATTCTAGGGTGAGTCCTGACAGCTCACCAATTTGCCCGAATACAACCTTGTTAACGATGTTCAGTAATTTTAATTATTTTATCAACTTTAATATAAGTCTCGATTCTAATAAATAGCAAGTTATTTAGGTAAATACATTACATAAGGTTGTATTGGGGCAAATTTGTGAGCTGTCACAGGGCTCATCCTAGAATTTCCGAACTATACAATGTTGAACTTGAAATAAATTATCAATAATCACCAAACACAATGAAAATAAATCGACATTAAATAAAACAAAAAATATGCCACTGAAACATTAATTTTAAAATCGAATTTGGAAAAATATCAGCATGAAACTATGCCAGAATACACAACAATGGGTCAACCATAGAATTTGCTTTTTCTACTTGGAATTTAATAAAATGCACATAAACCCATACACATTCCCAATTTATTAACGTTCTGAACTAAGGACATGAGAAATAATTGCAATTAATCACTGGGCATCATTTTGGCAACACACTTCTAAAGAAAATAAAAATAAAGCAGTGCGAATCACCACTTCCTAACCTATTTTGTGCATGTGTCCATTATGAAACTGACAGCACTGGTTTATTCTAACCTAACCTAATCTGACAGCACATGGTCAGGAGGCATTGCCATGCTGCGCTATCTATCACATGTGTTCAGTATTTTGTCTACAAAGATTATTCAAAGACATTTATTTTACTGGATTGAAAAAATATTAAAATTAATCACAATATTATATAATAGAAAAATATAGATAAATAATTATTATTTGGTTCGTGCCTTGATGACTGAAATAAATTGAGATTGGTCGGCATATTTGGTGGATACAAAATAATCAATACAAACACTACCGGTTTCAAGGCTTTCACCTCGTCTTCAGGGGAGCACAAACAAGACGAAAAACAGTGTTTGATAAAACAAATTTCAATATCTTTAAACCTCCACAACGTTAATGCCTTAACTATAAACAATATATCAATACAAGTATTGAAAAATCCCACAGATTTATTAATACGATATTTTGTAAGTCAGAAGGAAGATGAATTCTAGATATTGATATCATTATATAAGATTCTTTTTTTTAAGGAAAAGTAACGAGTATTTGGAGGAAAAATATGCAAAATTAATTGAATAACTGCGATTGTGCTTATTATTCAAAGAGCAATTCACCTTAGAAAGCAGATAAAAGGAACTGTCCACCCGGCTATTATAAAGGCTTTTATTTGTTCTGATCAATGTTTTTTCCTATTTCTCACACCTTCTACACTTCTCCTATAGATCATTTTTGTAACTATAACACTATTCATTCTTTCTGTGTGGCCAACTCATATCTTCATCTCAAGGAATAAATTTTTCAATCCACATTCTTTCCTTATGTCCATATTCTGTCGGGCATTAAAAATTTACCAAGAATGCAAAAGCTAAAGAAAAAACATTCTTTCAAGATAAACAGAGAAGAATTTTAAGCTCACTGGCTTATCATTTTTTGTAAACGTCCTTCTAGAGTTTCTTTAAATATCCTAACGTGTTATGGAATTTGAGTAATAATGTAAACTTTTTACTGAAAATTCTTAAGTATATTATGTTAAGAGAAATAAGTGGTGTAGTGTATTTGCCAGGAAATAAAAATGCCAAATTAGCATTTCAATCGAATGTTAATTAAACATTATTTTTGTAAAACAATTTAAAATAAATAAAAAAAAAATATTCTGAAATCTAGAAACTTGACACGTGACAGCAGTCAGTGTTGGTTTATTGCTCAACATAATTAATACAAGTTTACACGTTTGTTCCAAATTAGGGACTATCGAATACGTGTAATATTCATTATGGCAATCATGTTGTTTAGCTGTCAAAACTGTACAAATGTCAGTATGTTAAGCTTCATATTATTGTTGTGTAAATAATCGCTGCTTATTTTTGTTTATTAGTTACTTTTCCTAGTAGCCAGATTAATGAATTGGCCATCCTACAAGTATTTTTTTAGATATGGGTTCATACTCTCTTAGCATTCTCTCCATATATCCAAACCATTTTCTCTGTCTACTTCTTGCATGCACACCTTGCACGTGCCTGCCTTGTATACTCTCTTAACATTCTCTCCATATACCTAAACCATTTTCTCTGTCTACTTCTCGCATGCACACCTTGTATACTCTCTTAGCATTCTCTCCACATTTTCTTCATTTTACTTATAACATCCATTGTATATATGCATTCATTTCTGATGTCTTCATTCCGCCTTTCAAACATGGACAAAAAACACTTTCTGCACAGAGAAAGTCACGCTACGTTGGTCATGACCATAATGCAAAAGCAAATAAGTACAAAGGTAAACTTAAACTGTTTTGTATGCCAATCTAGATGAGGGCAAGTCTCAAGAGGAGTTACACGAATCTGACATGTATACTATTTACACAATAAATATCGCCCGTTCGTATATTTCAGCTGTAACGAGGGCAGATCGACCTAACGCGCGGAAATTATTATGTATCCGTAATTCCATATGACTCAAACGTGTTTATTGACTGTATTTTCGGAGTTTCGCGAAAGTACCGAAATTTTAAAACAAATATAAAGTGAATTCCTAATTCCAATTAGAAGTTAATTTGACACCCGACTGCTGTTCTGTTCATAACACGTGCAATACGCTATTTGAATTCTTTAAGCGGTCATCTACATTCCGTATTTTCTCATACACGCCCCCGAGATCAGCGAAAAATGTGTTTTTCAAACGATATTTTTACTACAAATCTGACTCATGTAGGTTATTTTTTATATTTAAAAAAAATAATACTAAACTGTGTTGCCCGCCAACTACTGGTCCATGAGAGTAAAATGCACGCATCGTAACACGAATAAGTGTGATGATAAAAACGTTTGAAATCGTCGACAAAACATATAGAAAAGTTGGAATTTCAACACGTGGGAAATAATATGATGAAAAAGTTAAAAATACACATATGAAGAATGTGAAACTACAAGAAAGAAACGTTCATCGAAGTTGGAATTGAGAGAACCTAGAAAACGTGATGGAGGGACGTGTCGAAAGCAGAGACAAAGGAAGCGAAATCCAGGTGGATACAGAATTTTCTTTGAACGATAACACGTTGACAGTTGAAATGATTGCTAATTAAAAATGAACTATATAAGATCGAGTGTACATATATATGCAAAGTCTAAACAGAAAGTAAATTACAACCCAGTACAGAGTATTTTCTCCAAAGTTCGTTTCAACTACATTCGAAAATAAAATGATTCAATCATGGCGAAATGATCAACACAATTCAAATGAACGTTAGAATCACAAATGACGTCAATATGAACTATTGAACTAATAATAGCCTGGAGTGATAAAAGGAACGAGCCGGCGAGGCATATTGGTGTAAGTAAATAAAGCCGATCAAAAAAAGATACGCAGTACACAACACCGGACAGTGGTAACCTTCAACGCTGTATCATACAGCAAAATCCTCCATTAGTGACGTGCAAATACTATACAAATATACCGAATCGGGCGGCAGCGCGCCATCTTACTAAAATTACACACATTCATTATTTCATATCGAAAATAGTTCTCCGAACAGGGAAGGGGTGGGCAGTTTATAACAGTATATTTTTAGAACAATTTTATTTTGAAACATATAATTGTTTTTATAATAAATATTACTTAGTTTTCTAGTTCTTGAATAAGAAATAAAAAATATCTAATATAAATAAGTCTCCCGCCCAAATTGATCGAATGAGAAAACAGATACCGGCTGGAATAGAATCGACATTAAACAGGTCCGCATTACGAAATACAGATTATCTGAGCCGCCGAGCGTCCATCCGCGACGCATATTATCGCAGATTCGGAGCTAAAAATCTTAAATTTACCTTGATAGAGCGCCAGCGCCGTCCACCATTTTGGTCTCCCGCCGAAATTCGGCGCACGCACACCAAACACCACAACAAAAGATATTGAGTCACGAAGTTTTATATATCTATATAACAAAATAAAGCGATTGAACTTCGTTATGAAATAACACAAAAACAACGTACGTTTAAAAGATTGAACGAAATTATTCGTGCACAATATAAACCGACGCACAACGGCGAAATATTCACAGCGGGGGCCTCTCGAACGTTAAAATCAGAATTAAACTGTATTAAAAACGTCACATACAACAAAGCACGGTTTAATAAGAGAAAAAACACTATTGCGTCTGTTTTTAACAACACATTTTTTTAGTTTTGAATAACGTTTCCACAATCAAAATATTAAGAAAACCGACCGCGATTAACTCAACACGTCACGAGCCCGACGCTTTTCGCCGCAAACAAGCCCGCCGGACAACAACGCAACACTTCTGGGAGAAGAAAGGCCAACGCGGTAACAGTCTGACGGATCAATCACAGACGTACGTCACGAGACAGGAATACCACTCAACTGTCGGTGGAGACTGAAATATCGCTAGGTACGTGTGTCTTTTATAGCATCGGCAGGCGTAACGTTCTATTGCGGGACGTGCGCGAGTCGAGGCGCAGAGCGAACGTACTAGTTTAGCTACGGGTTAGAAAGAGACGGAGTGAGGGGCGTACCTCGCGAATCGTACGCGAAATGTATGTATACATCGACCAACATTTGTAGGGTCGACAAGTGACGTCGATATTGTGTTATTTATAAATAATAATAAAAAAATACACATAAATTGTTGATAAAAACAACAATACAGCATCCTCATTCTATCAATATCGGAATATTATAACCGATACAAGATTGTTTTTTATATGAAAATCCTTCAAATATGATCGACTAGTGGCGCTGTTTCGTTCAATCTGCGCCGATTAGAGAGAAATGGAAGATGAGAGCGGTTCGGCTAGATTTCGATACATACATAAATACCATCCCAGTTATTCCTGTCAGGGTAGGCCGATGTCTACAGCGCCGGACTTTCATATCGTCTTGTCACGTTTTGTCTTTTACCTCGTCCAACATTTATAAACCTTCTCATACAGTTTCTGCGATTTTAAGTGGCATTTTTCACTCCGTGTATACACGTCAAAGGTTGGTTGTGTGCTCAAAGAGTTTCACTTGATGATATGTACAAGTGCATCATTAAGTTTTTGTAACGTCAAAATCATCGAAAATGTACTTACATACATACCATCACGTCGTTTCCCTGTCGGTGAAAGCAAAAAAGACAATAATAGTTTATACATGACAGATCTTCCTTCACCTGTACATTTATACACCTTGTCATACAGCGCCTTGATCAAACAATATGTTCCTTAGTCTTCTCCTTGGCCAAGTCTTTCTCTCACACTGGGCACTGTAACATTTGTTAAGCAAAACTCTCTTAATTAATTTACTCCACATGCCCAAAACCATCTGAGAGTGCCTTTCTTCATCTTACTCAACACATCGGCCTTTTTCACATTCATCCCATACTCCGTAATACATTGTCAGCCCATGTATCAATAGACGCACTTGTGATAATGTTATATTCACGTGCGATGATCAACCGCGAGTTACGTGCCCACTCAACTGCTTCTCAGCCCTAAGGCTCGATTAATGTGGCCGAACACTGGTATCCCGGCAACGCTCGGCCGGGCTATATCTGTATTGGTGTTATTTTTTTTATTTTTTGACAGCATAGTAATTAATTATAAAGGTAATTATTCAGCAGTCAGTGTTAATGTTATGTACAAGAAATGCGCTAAATTGACACTAGCAAGAATGACAATTCATAATGGTGTGTTGGTCCCCACCTTGGTATATGGATGTAAAAACTTAGGGACTCGGTATAAGATGAATAAGATATTAAACCTGTGGAGATGCGTGCACTAAGGAAATTTTATGGAGTGTCAATGTTTTAAGGAAGACGGAATGAAGACATAAGAAATTAATATGTAGATAAAATGTTTTAAAGTTAGATGAGGAAAGGAGCTTAAAGATGGGTTGGACATGTGGAGAGAATGAATTATGAATTACTAAACGAGTGGAAGAGGTAGACCGAGGAAAGCGTGCCTGGACAAACTATTATAGATCAGATGTTGAAAGAAGGCAAAGTGAGAAGATTGGGCGCGACGAGACGTATGAATGTGAAGGAGGCGCAATTGTGTGTTTGGATAGAAAATTTTGAAGATATGTTATCTCTGCCTATCCCGCAACGGACACAACGTGATGATATAAATATATGCATATTGAATCAGTCAATAATAATGATAGTTCCCTTGAGTCTATTCTTTAAAAGCGCTATATAAATTGTAAGATGAAGAATTGAGCTTTGAGAAGTTTGTACACGTGGAGATAATGAATGACGAAAGAATCACTAAGCGAATATACAAGTCAGAAAGACATCAGAAATGAATGTATGGGTACAGTGGATGTTATAAGTAAAATGGTTTGGACATATTTTGCTGACGATGCGGCATGCTACGCATCGTCACTCAAGGTGGATCGAGCTGGTCGCCGTCTTCAGATTGCTCTTGAGATCCTTGAGAAATACTACCAGGACTGGAGGCTCAAAATCAATGACGCCAAAACTGAGGCCATCATGTTCTCCCGAAAAATCAAGGAAAGAGTGCCGTCGATGCCCTTATTCATCGGTGGTTGCCTGGTCGAGTGGCAGGACGTGGTTAAATACCTCGGCCTGCTCCTTGACCGGCGACTGACGTGGAAAACCCATTTGAATACCATCAGACAGAAGGGTCACAAGGGCATAGGGGCTATCAGTTCGATATTTCATCGACGCAGCTTCCTTTCACCCAAAAATAAGCTCCTCCTCTATAAAACCCTTATTCGTCCTATCTTGACCTATGCTGCACCCGTTTGGGCTAGTGTGAGCAACACGGATCACCTGAAACTCCAGAGAGTGCAGAACAAGGCATTCAAGATATCTTTTAACACCCATCCCAGAACAAATCTTACCCGACTTCACGCTGAACAGCGAGAAGAAACCCTACAACACCACATCCTCGCTTGGACCGTGAAGTTCTATAAAAGCCAACAAAATCACAGAAATCCCTTAGTCGCTGCCCTGGGGGCTTACGAGAGTAAATCCGACCTACCCTTCCGTTATAAGCACAAGCTCCCGAAGCATTATCTGTTGCCTGACTAGTCCACCTACAGTATTAGCTGGGACGACCAAGGTCTGAGTGAATGTGATGGAATACAAGTAGCCTGAACGAGTGGACTTGTTTTTGCTGAATAATTAGTGTAAGAATTGTTATCTAGTTATAAGTAGTATGTAGGTGTTAATTATTTCTAAGATAAATAAAATAAAATGATATGTAGGAAAATAAGATTAAATAAGTGCATAAATTATAACATATAATTAAGATTAGTTAAGTAATAAATTTGTATATAGGTATAGCCTTGACAAATGTTTGTATAATAATTTACTTGTTTAATAAAAAAAAAGGTTTGGGCATATGGAGCGAGTATACAAGTCGGGAGTGCAAGGTGTGCGTGTAAGATATAAACCGAGGAAAACGTTCCTGAACCAAATGGACCAGACGTTGTAAAAAGGTCAAGTGAGAAGTATGTATAATAGAAGATTGTGCGTGACGACATGTATGAATCTAGATGAGGCGAATGTTATGTGGTTGGATAGAAAAGTTTGTAGATCTGTTATCTCTGTGACCCCGCAAGGCACACGGCGTGATGATATATAATACGTATAATTAAGTATTATTTATAGTTAAGGCATTAACATTGTGGAGGTTTCAAGACATTGTAATTTGTTTCATCAAACACTGTTTATTCCACTTTATGTAACGGTATAACCCTACCTGTTTCAAGGTTTTCACCTCATCATCAGTGTAGCACAAACAAGTCTTGTCTGTGCTCCTGATTATGAGATGAATACCTTGAAACCGGTAGGGTTATACCGTTACAAAAAGTGGAATAAAACAGTGTTTGATAAAAACAAATTACAATGTATAATAAAGTATTGTTTATCTTGAAACTGTTGCTTTGTTTATACATATATAGTAACATAATATAAGTCCTTACTATTTAAAAAAATAAATAAAACTTAACAAGCTATAGAAAAGCTTACCATCACAGAGAGGCATACAACGTTGAATTGTTTTGTTATACGAGTATCATACCATTAAACACGTCAAACTTTACGGTGCTGATGTCAGATTTGACCTATGTACTAATAATGTGTACATATATTACAGCCTATAGAGAATTTGTTTTTTTTATCAGCATAGAATGAATAACAGCGAGGGATAATGGTGACGAAAAAAAAATATATTTATTATTCCAATAATCAAATTATTTGCGAACGAATAACTTACACTACTTTATTGTTAAATATTTTAATATATTATAGAATTCCACAAAGTTTAAAAACGAAACATTTCCAGGATTTCAAGAGTTTATTGATACATTTCTCAGAAACGATACTATAGGATTATATTGCCAAACACCACAACACATAAAACAGGTAAATTCTGGACTCCAATGGTTATTCCCTGTTTGAATAGAAAACAACGATTCCCAGAATAGATTGCCATTGATAAACCCTTATATTGTCTGTGCTGCGTTACTTTTACTAATTAATTCTACTTATTTGCTTAAACAATAACTTTATAATTTTTAAGTAATTTACAGAAAGTAGGCGGACAATTGATAATGTATTCAAGGTACAAAAAGGCACTGGATAATGCTAATTAACATAACCGTTATAATCCAAGACCTAAGAAAGTATAAATGCCCGGCGGTAAGTAATACACATCGGGTTTAAGAAAGACTGTCGGCCATAATCGGCTAACTTCGGCTTTGTAGAGCGTCGTCTCTGTCATTCGTACACGTGTTCCGTCGCGATTTGTCAATCGTTCTAGGGTGTGGTCGCGTCCACTTGAAAGTATATAAATGACAGAGACGACGCTCTACAATGCCGAAGTTAGCCGACAGTCTCTTTGTTGAGCCCGATGTGTATTACTTACCTCCGGAAACTATGATTGGATCGAGTGAATGATATTCTGAAAGAAGAAAACGTCGGATCAGAGAAATCGTAGGTGTATGTATGAATGTAGAAGAGGCTAATGATGTGTGTCGAGATAGGAAAGTATGGCGCTCAGTCCTATCTGCTTACCTCGATGGTATGTATGTATGATGGTTCACCTCCCCACTACCATCGTGATATGAGAGCCTATCTTGATTAGAATTTACCAAACAAATAGATTGGGCGTAGAGGTAGTTTTGTAACATATACCCCCCGCGCTCCTCTTAGACCTTACACGCTAATGGACTTTTTTTATGGGGACTCATCCGAGATAATGTTTGTCACAAAACCAGCCCCAGTTAATGAATTGAAAGCAGCAAGAGTAAGAGAATGCGCCAAAATACCAAAACAAAATATTCGTGATGTTTGCGATTCCACGTCATCAGCTGTGTGTGCATGCATGGCCATCAATTTGAACACTTGCGATAGCTAAAAAAAAATCTATGTCTGTCGTCTTTAATTTAAAATTTAATCGTCACCTTAATAAATACTGAATTCATGATCAGTCAAAATATACGACTAAATGAAAAAAAAAAACAAATATACAGTGCAAAAGTGATTCGTACGCGTGATAGTGAGACCAATAAAATAATCGTTGGATCAAATGAATAATATATTGAAAGAAGGAAATCGGAGAAATCATAGTTGTATTGGAAGTGAAATGTAACGTAAAAAACAAACACAATATCTTGTAGAGCAGATTTTTTTTTTTTCGCATGACGTATAACCTTTACCATTTTGTTTACTTTTGGTGCTCATTTTTAAATTGAAAAAAAAAAACGGACAAAACTTATGTTAAACACCTAATATCACAGTGCAAACTTGGACGTATGGAAGTGAAACATATCGTTGTTGTTCTGCGAAAAGCATTCAAGTCCATTTTTGTTTTAAATGACTTTTTTATGCCATTTTACTTAAAATAAAAATATCTACACATGGAAAAACATTTATGTACAAAAGTTATATGGTTTCACTATTATGAAAAGATAAAAAGTCATATAACTTGATTTTACATCGCCTTCCGAATCTTAAATCGCATTTATCTTAAAATTCAATATTTGGACTTACAATGATTTTCGCAGAACAACGACGATATATAAATACATATATATCATCACGCAGTCTCCCTTGCATAGTAAGTAGTCAGAGAGATCAGATCTCCCAACATTTCAGGCAAACAACTTTCGCCTTCTTCACATTTATACATCGTAATTTGTTTTTATCAAACACTGTTTATTTCACTTTTTGTAACGGTATAACCCTACCGGTTTCAAGGTGCACACCTCATCATCAGGGGAGCACAAACAAGAGTATTGTTTGTGCTCCCCTGATGAAGTGAAAACCTTGAAACCGGTAGGGTTATACCGTTATAAAAAGTGGAATAAACAGTGATAAAAACAAATTACAATCTCTTGAAACTTCCACAATATTAACTATAAATAATATATTTATACATCGTATCATGTACAATCTTAAATTATTCAAATATTCTCTATAGTTAAGGCATTAACATTGTGAAAGTTAATGCCTTATCTATTTATTTTCTGTGTTTTTTTTTATATTCTTGTTCTACGTGTTCAAGGGTGTGGGCTGAAAAAGATCTGGTGTCCCCGTGGCTGGGTTCGCCCTGTATTGGTGGGGTGTATCTTGGCCGGGGGGGGTGTTATTAGATGAGCCCAGACCTTTTGTTACTTTCTGTATTTAATGTATTATCTGCAATTTATATGTTTTAGAAGTGTTATTTAAATATATTATGTACATTCTATGTTGCTGTCAATAAACCAATATTTATTTATGTTTTATCAAACACTGTTTATTCCACTTTTTGTAACGGTATACCCCTACCGGTTTCAAGGTGCACATCTCATCATCAGGGGATTGTTTGTGCTCCCTGATGATGAGGTGTGCACCTTGAAACCGGTAGGATTATACCGTTACAAAAAGTGGAATAAACAGTGTTTGATAAAACAAATTAAATTATTTATTGCAGTACATGTACATATGTTTTAGTGAACACTGATTTTTGCTTCTTTCCACTATTTTTTTAATCTATTGTATTGTATTACATTGGCGTCGTTACGGATTTATTTTCATGTATCAATCTCTTCCATCCAACCAGAAAGGTGTTCAACAAGACTTGGGTGAAAGCCATCCTTGATATACATCGTTCGCGTTTTTCACGAGATGAAAGGATGGGAACAGAAGTAGTAGAGGTATGAGGGAATGAGACAGGAGAGTAAAATAGAGAACCCGGGGAATATGAGAGACAGGGACAAGCGCATATCACCACAAAAGAACAATGGCAGGAGACAGAAGGGGGAAGAGTACATTCCGTCAACCGTGCACAGTAGAGGGGCGATGAAATGTGAGAAGTGGGAAGTAGGAAGCGAGAGTGGGAGTGGGAATGGAGAAGGAACCCGGGGGGAGATGCGAGCAATTTATCACCCCGACGCGATCGCTCGTGACAGGGATATATGGACGTAATTATGCAAAAAGGACCCACAACCTACATTATAACCTGTTTTGAGATAATTGAGAAAACATGGTGTCACTTTGTTACATGGATTTGAAGGGAACGACATATTTTCATAAAAGACGAAGTATTATATACATACACACCATCACTCCGTCTCCCTATCGGGATAGACAGAAAGGAGAACCAGACATTCGTATCGCGACACACGTCTTCCGCCTCTTCTATATTCATATATGTTCTCATACAGCTCCTACGATATCTCTGACATTTTACATTTATTTCTTTCAAAATATAATTCACTTGACCCAAATATACTTTCCCTCATCTGCCTCTAAGTCATCCACTCATTTGCATTGTATGTTTTTTAAGTTAATTATGTCACGATATGATGTTTTCTATAATGAAAATTTTAGAAATTATTTAATATGAAATTGAAAAAAAACTGATAAATAATCGTAAGAGAAAGTCGATATTTTGTATCTTGTATCTAACACAGACAGTACTTCTCAAACATTATCTCATTCCCTTCTATCAATATACTATCTTCTTCAAGTTAATTCGCTATTTCAACCTATCAATCTTCTATCAAAATACTTCGAACAGTGTTACATTATGTCACCAGTCAGATACAGGTAAAAGCCTAGTTTATTGGGGGCATGACAACTGAAAGGCAACAAACCCAGATCCATATGAATTGTGTGTCCACTTTAAATTATTTTTTAATAAATTATGTATAGTATTAACAAAATTTCTCGTATAAGTAAAATTAATTTAAAAAAAGTAGTATTTAATTTTTACACGTAGACACAAGACCATTACGCCGTTTCCCTGTCGGGGTAGATAGAGAGTAGAGGACGCCAGCCTTCCCTATCACAACACATCATTGGCCTTTTGTACATTCATACACCAACAACCTCGTACAACTCTCAATATTAATTTGAATTTTTACAATTCCTTCTTTCAAAATACCATTCACTCGATCCAACCAAACTTGCCATCGTCTTCATCTACCGCGCCTTCCACTATTAAGGCGGCCCTCGACTTCCGCACAATTCGCTATTTCGCACATTTTCTAAAATTCAATTTTTTTAAAGATTTTTGTCGATAATGCAAAAATTGTTCACTTCCATGCAGTCGCTCCCACTTTTTTGGAAGAACTATAATATATGGAACGCAATAAACAATATTGGGAGACTCGTGGGCTGAAATAAAAGAGTCAACAATGAAAGGTTCCTGGAAACAGTTACGCCCACAAATGATGAGTGATTTTATAAATTCTGAAGAAACTCCGGAAACTATCACAGATGAAATAGTTAGCCTAATGAATGAACTAAACTTGGACGTCAACAACGAAGATGTTAACGAGTTGATTGAATCTCACTCAGTACCTCTGTCAAATGAATACTTAATTGAGCAACAAGAGTTAAATGAAATACACGATGAAAGTGAGGAAGAAGCTGATAAAATCGTCAAGACATTGACAATAAAAAATATGAATGAAGTCTTCATGCATCTTGACAAATGTTTGACTATCATGGAAGAATGTGATGGAAGACCAATGGAGAACGTATATCTCAAGTACGCAGGGCGATTGAGAAAGACACAGCGTGTTACAGAACTCTTTATCAAGAAAAGAAAATAAAGGGTGGTTATTCAACTAACTTTTGACAAGTTGATAAAAACATCTGAAAGCACTTAAACACGCCTCGTTTACTTAATTATGTATATTGATTGATAAATAAATATTTTTAATATATTATTGATAAATAAATATTTTAAAATACAATTTTTGATGTTTTTTTTACATCCCTCTACTTTCGAACATTCAACATTCGCACACATTTTCAGGCACCAATTATGTGCGAAAGTCGATGGCCGCCTGTATATATTTGTTTTATTAATTTTTAATTCGTTCCACGTGCCCAAACCGTCTCAGGGTGCTCGTCTTCATCTTACTCAATACATTAACCTTAAGTTGACAGACTATATTGGTGGGTTGAATTCTCATGCCTTGATATTTTCGTACATAAATAAAATAATCGAGGTTATTGCATTTCTTCTTTCTTCGAAGAGCTATCCCACTTATAGAGATCGTTTATCATTTCTTCGAAGAGCTATCCCACTTATAGAGATCGTTTATCATTTCTTCGAAGAGCTATCCCACTTATAGAGATCGTTTATCATTTCTTCTTTCTTCGAAGAGCTATCCAACTTATAGAGATCGTTTATCATTTCTTCTTTCTTCGAAGAGCTATCCCACTTATAGAGATCGTTATTCATTTTTTTTAAGTTTAATCATTTTAAGCTTTAAATTGTCAAAAAATGGTTTTTCTTTAATTTCATTTAGTATATTGACTTATATTCCATTTTTGGCTTTGATGTGTGGGTGAAATGCTGAAAAAAAAGAATAAGGCCTCGGCCACACAGGTAGGAGCCTCACTTGGTGCTTAGAGCTACGCTGCGAACTAGACGACATATCATAGCGAACAAACGCACCGCATACTATCGCAATGGCCACACTGTACGCTTCACGCCACGCTACGTGACTATTATAGTCACCTAGTGAGTCTCCTAGCGAACAGACGTGTTGGTTAATTTTATTGTGTCACCGAGTGATTTTACAAGATGGCGGAAGTTTTAATATCAGCTGTGTATAAAAGGGAGCCTTTGTGGAACCCATCGAGCAAATTATACAAAAATGTACCTGTAATAAAATCACTTTGGAATGAAGTTGCGCAGGAAAGTAATAAAGATAAGGTAAGTTATAATGAAATTGGTTAGATTTGAGAGCGGCATCGTTTGTTGACTCAACCGCTCCCAAATGTCAAATGAATTTGTGCGTAGCACTTTGGTGTGGCCAAGCATGAAGGCACCTAGTCTAATAATCACGTAGCACCTAGCGGAGCACTTTCTGTGGCCTTAGCCTAAGGGACTGAAGTGATAAGAGATGAACAGGGACTTAAGGTTTATGTGTAAGTACACACGCCCAAACCATCTGAGCGAGATGAAGTAGAGCTCGGGCGCGTGGAACGAATAAATGAAGAAAGACTAACAAAACAAATATATAACGCAAATGTGTGAGGAAGACCAAGAAAAGTATTGTAGGTGAGGTGAATGATATTCTGAAAGAAGGAAATAAAGAAAGTCGGAGAAATCGTCGAGTTGTATGAGAAGGTGTATTCGTGTAAAAAGGGCTAAGGATGTGTGCCGAGACAGGAAAGTTTGGCTTTCTGTCCTCTGCCGGTATGTATGTAATTTCTTTTTCTTTTATGTTATCGGAGTTAGACATGTACCATATACATTATAAAATAAAGAAACTAAGGAGCATGAGCTTTATTATTTAACCTCTTCAGACCTGGCGTCCATTATAATGGACTCAGAGTTCGTATGTACTTTGCTAACAACTTTGTGGTATATTTCTGTTCCAAATGATAACAAATAAAAGTGTAGGATACTACATCATCGACATTGAAATAATACACCCATAAGCAAGAACATTGATTTAAAACCTTAGAATGAATTCAGGTCTGAAGAGTTTAAAACCGGTACACGTGTTTCTACCTCCTATCCCGGGATATTCCCCCTGAAGAGAGACTCGGGATTGGAGGAAGAAACACGTTTAACGGGGATTAATGTTATTAGTTTCATAACGAAGTAATTTGTGATGAAATATTCGATGATCCAATGAGTAGCCTCTTAAGACTTGGCGTCCATTAGAATGGACACAGAGTTCATTTACACTTAGTGGTATATTTCTGTTCGCTATGATAAAAAAATTAGGTGAGGATACTGTATTATCGACTTGAACCGTTTTTGGCGTCATCTATCTTAATGAATTCTGTAAATAATACACTCGCAAGCAAATGGTTATTTATTTAAAAAATTTAGAATTAATTCAGCTGTGAAGAGGTTAAAAATAATTTCCACTTCTTAGGAGAGGAACTTTGAAGATTCGACAATCAGCAACAGCACATTCAATATATTTATTTATTTATTATTACACATGACAAGAAATATACACAATTTGAGAAAAACAACAGATAATTTGATTTGGACATACAATTTTAATGGATCTAGGTTTGTTGCCTTTCATTTGTCGTATCCCCAGTAAACTAGGTTTTTTCCTGTATCTCACTGTGGATATTTAGCATGAGAAAAATAAATCGATACTTCTTTCCGATTTTTGATTACACAAAAATAAAACCCCGTTGCACGCTCTCATCAACCTGACAAACAGTGACACTCAACTACAACTGGAAACATCTTGCGAAATTCAACTCCTCACACATCATCACTCCAGAAAGACCAAAAATGTTCATCCCACAATATACCGCACACAATCATAAGAATAAAAATTAAAATCAAAACAAAAAAAAAAAAAAAATACACAGAAACACAAATACAAAAACAACCAAAATTAAAACAACAAGAAGAAACCCACACTCACGAGCTTACATAAATATCTATTTATAAGATGTACACTACAATATGGAACATAGCAGTTTTTTTTTTAACCTGGCGAGTTAATTGCCACGGGGCAATCTCTTCCAACCAAACAGAAAGATGTTTTTATAGACCCTAAGAGTTAACCAGACTGGAATCCTATTTTTAAAAAATCTGGAATCCAGCGGGGATCGAACCCGCAACCATTATAAAGTATTATAAAGATTATAAAGTATTATACAGGGACACACGTTCATATCATAACAAATGACGAAACGTCAAGTATTGAATAACAAACATAGATCGTTATATAACATTAATTACGTACTCGTACATAGGAGGTACTGTATATTAAACCACTGTCATTGACCTATCCCAACTGCAGAGAGCAAGACGTCTGAATAACCTCTCTGTGGTGTTTAATCTGTCGGGTAAAGTATAATACATTATATACACTCGCCTGATGCTGACACATCAATAATAAATAACACATTACGGATAATTGAAACGATAGGCAAACCGTTAATGTAGACTAAGATTGTCGGTCAGTCCATCCTGCGAATGGGTGACGTCTATATGGTACGCGTGTTGGTTACTCTATTGCGTTACTATTTTCATTTATTTAACTTTTATTGCAAATACAATCTGGTGGGCTTATTGCCCAGGCCGCAATCTCTTCCAGCCAACCAGACAAAATTAAACAAGTTACGTGGTCGCATAAATCATTCAAATGACTATCCATCCCCACGAAATCCATAAACACATACGTGAGCATATGCCCCCGCCCACGAACCCCACAAAGACGGACATTCACCCGAACATTATTTTTCATATAAAGTGAGATATCACCAATCAAAAGGAAAGGAAGGCGCGGTGGAGAGGAAAGGAAAATAAAAATCAGGAATGAAACACGTTATTTTACTGACTAGAAATTAAAAGTTTTTTTCAGTCGCTTCTTATGTCAAGGACGGAGCGAGTCTTATATTGGTTTGTAACTGATTCCAGAGTCTCACTGCATGGACAGTAAAGGACGACGTAAAAAAAGACCGTAAAAAAAGAGTTGTTAAACTTGAGCAAGAATATTCTAACAAGCAATTCGATCTCACCGATACGCGACAGTCACACCCTATTATGGGGAACAAAATAATAATAAAAGGACAATTTATACAACGCCATTTAGAGAGCAGACTCTTCTCAGACACGCCACCTCTAACTCTGACACTAGGCATCAAGACCATTCGGCGCCACAGAACCAACAATGGCAAAAGCTTTATCATAATACCCTGACCTATTGGATTGATTTTGAATAGCCAATTTATCAGGTGAAGAAATCGACCTCCTCAGAGTTCTACTTCTCTCTGAAGAGACATCCCTCAGAAATCCCATTGAGGGACTTGAATATAATAGCTTAGAAACACAGCGCACCTTGATGCAAAGTAAAACGTCCATCTCTCCACGGAGAATGACGACCACCAATGTTAATGTTGCCAAGTTGACAACTGTGTCTCTAGACAGGCTTGAAGATCAATATCTAGGCAAAGTTACACCAAATTTTGAATTGTTTTAAACGTGTTTTGTGTACTTGTTATATTTGGTGCTTGTAAGAATTAGGCAAGTAAATAATGTGCAAAGGACTTGAAAAAATTAATTAATAAATGGAGCTTTATAAAAGTCGAAATGCAGGCACAGTTTCATTAAAGCCGCTAAGCCTCTGTAACAATCGCATGCTATTGCTAGGACGAACAAGTGGACACGAGCATTAGGTCCAGCGGATAGATTTTACCTGAAATGGAATACCACCTGACTCCGGACTGTCCTGGAGGACCTGAAATATATATTCAGAGGCTCCAAACAAGAATTGGGAAAACCGAGGATAACATGGCAAAATGGGGGAATCGACTCTATATACCTGCGGTGAGGACCAAGACCATGCAAAACTTGCTGCAGTGCCCAAGGAGCCTGGAGTCTTAGAGGAATGGGTTCGTGGAACTCCCAGGGATGTCCAGGTGACAGAATTCTGGACAGAAATAGTTTAGTGCCTTTGGCACGATAAGAAGCAAGCATTAACTAGTCAATATGTCAACACTCCTCCGCAATAAAATATAGGATTGTGAGTCGAAATCGACGTATATTGCTCAAATTATTGTGAACCATTAGTTAGCTGGTAAGCACTCAATTCGATCCCGTGGGGGTGGGGGTGGGTGCAGGTTCAGGATTCAGCGATCTGTTGTACTAGCGATAATTATATTAGATTAAGTTTTGGAGTGAAAGCTATTTCGTTATTATTAAGAGTTAGTTTAATGTTTACAAATACATAACATCACCCCATTTAGGCGGAGAAGAATTTCCTATTTCTACACACATCCTTCGCCTCTTCTACATCCACATACCCTTTTATACAACTCGTACGATTAATCTGACATTTTACGTTTGCTTCTTTCAAAATATCATTCGCTTGGCCCAGACATACTTTCCTTGGTATTTCCTCTACCACGCCTTCCACTCACATTTGCACTGTACAATTGTTTTGTTAGTCTTCTTGACCTTACTCAACATGCCAGCCTTAACTTCACACTCATCTCTTATCACTTCATTCTGTATTCTGCCATGCATAGTCACCCCGTTCATCATTCTAAGTACACGTATTTCTACAGCAATTATTCAGCTCTTTTCGGTTTTGTTCCCTCCCATACACGAACTGAAATATTATTGTGGATATATTCTTCATCATCTTCTGAACTGAGAATAACAGACAAGTTGTCGACAATCGATGAGTCCTCCGGTTATTTAGGAACATTGCTCGTGGCCAAGGATACAGTTTGGCGAGTGCCATCCATCCCCGCAGAGTGCAGGGATGGATGGCAAGGAATCATCTGAGGTTATCATGGGAGTTACGATGCTCAATCATGAACTACACGACAGGATGGGTTTCTTCATCTTACTCAACACATCAGCCTTAAATTCACAGTTATCCCTAATCACATAATTCTGTAGTATCATATAATTTGAGACTGTTCTCTCACAGAAGATCACACGATCGACGTGGGAGAACGGTTCAGGACTGACGTTGGAGTGGCGAGGGGATCCTCGACTGCGAGGCCCGGCGATGATGATAATTTGAGAAAAAAAAACTACATAGCCCAATTGACACCTACACGGTATGTCCACTGAGAAAGGTGACTGGTTTTATTTAAGTATCGACCACCTCCCGTACTTGTTTTTCTCCATACGACTTCTGGCTATTTCCGAAACTGGAGTTGGCGATGAAAGGAAAGCGTTTCGACACGATTTCAGACATCCAGAAGTCTTTGACCGAGACTCAGAAGGTACAGTAAATTGAAACGTCATTACGAATGAACCAGCGATACCAGCGGTTTGAAACTTGAACGAAAGATAGTCGAAATGTGCCGATAGTTAACTCACGTATTCATCCACAGGTGGCGCTGGTGGTAACGCGAAAATAAAATCAGCCACCTTTCCCATTGGACAGACCGTGTATATCTGTCACACATTGATCAGTTTATACAAAACGAAATGCTGTCATTTGAAACTAGACTCGGCCAAATGACCTACAAAACCATTATTCAGATAACAATATTTGACAGTAAAAGAAGCTCGCGTATGCACGTACGCGTTGTGTGAAATACGAGTATTTCTCAACTATCAAAACAGGTTACAAAGCACTATCACTAGATAAGACGGTGCGTATTAATTGTGTGGCGAGACTCATTTGTAAACAAACTGCATACCACAAACAGTTATTTATCATCATCATCACGTCATGCCTCTGTTAGGGTAGGCAGAGAGAACTGATCTCCCGCTTCTGCCACGCCCACATCGTCATGCATTCTCCTCCTATTATAAACTACACTACACCTGAAGCCGAATGTGCTACGATCACATATCGGAAGATCTACAAAGGTTTCTTTGTACTTCGTCTTCTTATGGCAAGTTTTAGACGGTTTTCTTGCCAAATGTGTTTTTTTAAACATGCGGGGAAGATGAAGAAGATATACAGATGCAGGGAAATACCTAATCTAATGGCCGCAGACACCACCTTCATATCCTTACACTCAACTTACGTGTGAATATTTTGAATCTGTCAATAAAATTGAGTTCGAATTCAAAGTTAGAGCACCCTTGAGGAGTGCTCTTTCAACGGCACTATATAAATTGTCATTTTGTATCAAAGGCCTTTATTCACTCGAAGAATTTGATTAATTTCGTCGTGCCACGTTTTTCTAGGTCTTCACGAGCTTTCTGTACTTAATATACAACTCGTAGATTATTTCCATAAATCTTTCTCCCTATGTAAGTGACAGGGTCTCTCAAAGCTCCCATTTTCATCTTATGCACTGCATCTTCTTTCAACCCGCGTTCTTTCCTAATGTCCTCATTCCTTACTCTGTCGTAGATTGTTTCTATACATTCTATCGCAATTATCTTACTTCCATCGCCTTCAACTATCCTAATGTCCTCATTCCTTACTCTGTCGTACATTGTTTCCACACATTCTGTCGCATTTATCTTACTTCCATCGCCTTTAACTTTTCTAATGTCCTCATTCCTTACCCTGTCGTACAATGTTTCTGCACATTCTACCGCATTTATCTTACTTCCGTCGCCTTTAACTTTCCTATTGTCCTCATTCCTTACTATGTCGTACATTGTACCGCATTTGCCTTACTTCCATCGCCTTTAACTTTCCTAATGTCCTCATTCCTAACTCTGTCGTACATTGTTTCCACACATTCTACCGCATTTATCTTACTTCCATCGCCTTTAACTTTTCTAATGTCCTCATTCCTTACCCTGTCGTACAATGTTTCTGCACATTCTACCGCATTTATCTTACTTCCGTCGCCTTTAACTTTCCTATTGTCCTCATTCCTTACTATTTCGTACATTGTACCGCATTTGCCTTACTTCCATCGCCTTTAACTTTCCTAATGTCCTCATTCCTAGCTCTGTCGTACATTGTTTCCACACATTCTACCGCATTTATCTTACTTCCATCGCCTTTAACTTTCCTATTGTCCTCATTCCTTACCCTGTCGTACAATGTTTCTGCACATTCTACCGCATTTATCTTACTTCCATCGCCTTTAACTTTCCTATTGTCCTTATTCCTTACTCTGTCGTACATTGTACCGCATTTGCCTTACTTCCATCGCCTTCAACTATCCTAATGTCCTCATTCCTAACTCTGTCGTACATTGTTTCCACACATTCTACCGCATTTATCTTACTTCCATCGCCTTTAACTTTTCTAATGTCCTCATTCCTTACCCTGTCGTACAATGTTTCTGCACATTCTACCGCATTTATCTTACTTCCGTCGCCTTTAACTTTCCTATTGTCCTCATTCCTTACTATGTCGTACATTGTACCGCATTTGCCTTACTTCCATCGCCTTTAACTTTCCTAATGTCCTCATTCCTAAATCTGTCGTACATTGTTTCCACACATTCTACCGCATTTATCTTACTTCCATCGCCTTTAACTTTCCTAATGTCCTCATTCCTTACTCTGTCGTACATTGTTTCCACACATTCTACCGCATTTATCTTACTTCCGTCGCCTTTAACTATACGCAAATATGAAAATTATTAGCGTTTTTAAAAACATAACGAATGGCATTTAGCAATTATAACACATACCATCCCACCGTTTCCCTGTTAGGGTCGACAGAAAGGAGAGAGCAGCAAAACTTTATATCACGCCACACATCGTTCACCTCCACATCTATATACCTTCTCATACAACTTCATATGTTTACCTTTCTCCTTATCATTCCTTCTTTCAATATATTATTCACATAATCCAAATATAGTTTCCTCAATCGTGCTCTTCCATAACTCCCATTCATTCTTACATGGAAAACTTATTCAATCATTATTTCGTGACCCATGCGTTCAACATGCCCTAACATGTAAGTTTTTAGATTACATTCAGCCTTCATAAAACATTTCTTAGTAGACGTCACGTATTCTTCCCAGTTGACACATTCATTTCCACTGCGTTTAACTCGACACCTTTCATTCATTTCCCACATCCATGTTTCACTCCAATACATCAATGTTGGCACTAATGCTCTGCCATGAACTATCATTTTAGCAGGTATTGATTGCTCGTACCTGCTAAAATGCTTGGTTTAAATATGTCTCTTAATACTCTCTTTGGTAAATATGATATATGGATTAATTAATGTTTTTTTTTGTAAATGGTTTACAAAGTACAGTACCCGGCGATAAGTAATACACATCGGGCTTAAGAAAGAGACTGTCGGCCATAATCGCTAATTTCGGCTTTGTAGAGCGTCGTCTCTGTCATTCATACACGTGTTCTGTCACGATTTGTCAGTCGTTACCAGACCGGACTGTAAACGCATCGTGCGACAGAGAAGACGTTCTACAAAGTTGAAGTTAGCAGATTATGGCCGAGTCTCTTTCTTAAGCCCGATGTGTATTACTTACCGCCGGGTACATACATGTCGTAGAAATTAGTACAGTTAAAATTATACATGAGGTGACAATGTATAGCCTAATTAATACCGAATGAAGTGATTTAAGAAAAATGTATACTTAAAAGTGTGATGTTTTAAGTAAGATGAAGTTTACGTCTGTAGAACGAATGAATGAAGGCTAACAATACGAGGAAAGTGTGAATGCGAGAGCAAAACGCGCTAGACTAACACAAAGGCAAATGCAAGTATGGATTGATCTAGTGAATATTTTGAAAGGAAGTGAGAACGTGTATGGGCGAGGAAGAGGCGAAGGATGTGTATCGCGATACGATAATCTGGCGCACTCTCCTATCCGCCTACCCTGGCAAGGAGACAGCGTGATTGTACGTATGTCAAGCGTAGAAATATATTAACTCTGCCTGCCCCAAAACGATGCGACGTGATAGTTTGTGTAGACTTAAAAACGAAAAAAAAAAAAACGTTTTGTATCCTCTATGCATATTTTAACTATGTGTCAAATTAATCGAAACGAGGTCTTTAATCAAGAACGTGATAGGTAATAAAAACGGGTCACGTGATTGCGTGATGGCCAATCACAACGCGTCCGCCCACACCGGAACAAAGACCTTGGACATCTATTTGGCGCAGCGACTGATCAACATTACGTTCCATTCTTCAGATAATAGGTAGACACATTCCACACCCTTCATATTACATGGGGAAAGGAAAAGAGCGCTACATTATCGATACATTTAATTACCTTTGCTGATCATAAAGAAAAAAAAATATTTTGATAAACGAATAATTTGTTATCAATTATTGTGTATTGTTCCAAGATGGCGGCCAAACGGGGTGCGAGCGACATTTTTTTTTCGTTTTTATCAATTTTTTATTTTCGTAATAAGGTGCATCGTCTCACACCCCGTAACGCCGCACGCCCTGAAAATGTAAATAATCATTGCTTACGCCATTATTTGCGTCCATACGTATCGTGGTGTGTTGTATTTCCAAAAATACACCACGGCGAGGTAGCAAAATGGCGATGTCGTCCCCCTCATATCGATGGCAGTCCAACCTTGTCGTGTCGTGTGTGTATGTGCGAGACGACGACGGCGTTACGTAACAGATTCACAATAATAAAAATTTCGCATTACGGACGAAGTATTGTTTAGAATATAATGAAATAAATGCGTGTCTGTCACTGAATTAACACAACAGCCGCCATTGCAGTAGTACGACGCGGTACGATCACGACAAATCGGGGATGATAATGCGGCCGTGCGATCGTCCATGTTGTATGGATGGTTATTTTTTTTCTTTCGTTGTATCTTTTCTGTATCCGCACGCAAGAGGCAAACGTTTGCGATCGCAACGCTCCGGCCACTGAACAAAATCGGAACGGCGGCGGACACCGCCGAGCTATGTATGGGAGGACGTGGCAACGCCGCCAGCCACACCGACACACGCATACATTCAAGAATATTATTTTTCTTCTGTTATTGGGTAGCGATCTCTCTGTGTGCGCGGCGTTGCCGAATAAATGCAATTAAGTGTTGTTGGCGGGAAAGGTGATAAAAGTTTGAACTGTAGAACTGATAAAAGCATAGACGTAAATAAAACACCTACACACGGGTGTACATAGTATTTTCTAGATTGAAAAAAGTACCTACATCTTACGTATGAAGTTACTATTTACATCGTGAAAATTTTTCTGATTTTTATCTCGGTTGAAATTCAATTAATTTTCATAATGATACAGAACCACTTATATATCTATATTATTTCATCATCATTGTCGGATTTTGATTCGTTCACTACTAAACATAAAAGCTTGGCCATAATTTCTCAAAATCGTACGATTTTCTATTGTGATCCAGTGACAAAAAATACGGCATTAAGTCGAGTAAAATATATACACAAGAAAAATATATCATAAGCAAGCATTTTTGTGACAATATGCCTCTATCTGGCCCCCATGACATACGAAATTCCAAAATTCAATAAAGGTAAAAAGGTGCGAAAAATTCAGGCAGTGGATCGGAGCGTGGTTGCGATCACGACAAGAGTTGAAGTAATTAGGCTTGTAGTAATCAATTGTAGTGAAAATTTGTGTGAAATCTTATAAGTGTATGTAGGAGATTGGCTCTTCATTTCTCAGAAATAGTGATGTAAGGGCAAGGGTTGACGTGACGCAATACTTATAATTAGGTCTCATAACTTATTAAGTTGATGAAAATTTATGACATAAACAAAAAAGGGCAAAGCGCCATACTTTCCTATAGTCACACACATACGTCGCCTCTTCTAACGTTCTCGTAACTTCTTCGTTCTATACACCAAACCCATCTCTCAGAGAAGATTAATATCATTTATATATTTTTAGTACCCTCGTTCGTGAATTCCACCCCTCGAGGGCATTTCAGTCGGGCACTCAATTTCAGGATGCTTAAGTGGTAATTGCACCCGTTTAGGGCTCTTCGGTCAATTAATTACACAGTAAACTACGCCCTTTCAAGGAATTTGTCAGCGATTTCAACCTTTTCAGGGTACTTCAGGCGGTGAACTCCATCCTTTCAGAACACTTCAAAAAGTAAAATCTAACCTTTCAGGACAGTGCAATAAGTAAAGTCTACCCTTTAAATACGTTTTAATAACTGATTATACCCTGACGAGACACAACTCAGTGTTTTTTTCTAACCTTTTATAACTCACAAGTCATTGATCAGGATCAGGATATCACTTTTTCAGGACACTTCAGCCAATGATTTCTAGTCATTCAGAAAACTTAAATCGTTGATATCCACCCATTCAAGACACTTCATCAGTAAGCGAGACTATTTTTTATATTTATCATATAAACGAATTATGTACAATAGAAGGATCTTCGAGACCCAGTTGGTTAGACATCTGTCTTCCAAATCGGGGGGTTCCGGGTTCGATATTCATGTTGGTACTTTAAAAAGAGTTCCAGTCTGGTTTCCACTTACAGTATATGTAACATATTTATGGTTGAATGGAAGAGATTGCCATATGGCAATAAAACCACCAGGTTGTACTGAATGAATGCATATTTACCCGAGATGAGTATACTAGATAACACTACAAAATGAGGGATCAGGGTCCTTGACTTTGATGCCACCGGAGATGACCATGTAAGCCAATTTGTGATAGAAATATCCTATTGCATATAGGGTAGACGTGGGCAAATGCGAGAACCGCATGCGGCTCTTCGTTGGGTTAAGTGCAGCTCCCAATGTCTCTTGTAAAAATATAAATATTTTCCCCATTATACAATACTTGTATTTTCGCGATTTTCCTTTCTAAATGTTCTAAGTGACAAGATGCGCATGTATGAATGCAACTGTCAAACATACAAATATTGGTGTATACGTGTGTGCTGTGATTTCAATATGTAGGATGCGCGCGCATCTCCTGCCTCTTTATGTGCGCAAACCACGCGAACCGTATTCCGCGCTATTTTTATATTTTCTTATACTTTATATAGCAATTAAGATTTGTGTGGAATATGTAATAAATTAGAATAAGTGTATTTAATACAACGTGAGAACGTGACTATGGTGTGGCTCTTTATATATATGAAAATCCAGAATGTGGGTCTCGTTGACCTCATGTATGCCCACCTCTGATATAGGGTAAGGGGTTTCAGTACTTGCAATAGCTAGTCAGCATCGTCTTTCTACATTGAGTCTCTGATAACTAGCAACAGTTCCACGCCATTGGGTTATATCCGCTGTTGTTTGCTCCCAGTCTTTATATATCTTGCGCTGCCCGTCGTGCTTTCTTCTGCCCTCAGTTCACCAATGAGGATATTTCTTGGGAGTCTGTATCGAGGCACGTCAGCTACATTTCCAGACATCAGAATCTCAACGCTACGTCAGTCAGCTTTGCAGTTTCTGTTAAACATTCCTCGATCATTCTTTAAATAAACGTAAAAGAACGATGATAAAATGTTGTTAAAAGTGTTGAAAAATTATGTTAATATAACACACCTCATTTATTAGATGACAAACACCCACACAGCTGTTCGAGCTCAAGTATTAAAGTCGACGCAGTGCACTCGGTCACGTACATAAAAACTAAATTAAAAACGCAAATCGGATGACCGTATAACATAAGAATTTAACTACCTAGGGAGTGAGTTTTTTTTTATTTTTACAAATAAATCGGTAAAAGCGAGAACTGTATCGCGAATTAAAATTTGTTACGACAAATTATTCTTAGATATCAATTCAATTAACTTTTTGGTATAATCTATACTTTTCTTGGATGTTAATGTGAAACGCACCGGCGCGTTCCTACTAACTTGAGATAAGTTAGGTTCACCCCGTGCGTTCATACTCACTTACATAGTCCTGCCATAAATACTGTTACACAAATTCAAATACTCGTAACATCTAAACAATAGGTAGAAACCTAAAACCTTTTTTTTTTAGGTAATTCTCTATCCCTTGTGGTGTTGCTATAATCAGTTAGTCACTGAACGTTGACTAGTCAACATGGAATGGGACGGTAAAGAAAACCGTATCGCTGTAATTACGTTACGTAAAGTTGGAAAGACGCCGGGAGACATTTTTAATACTTTAAAACTTTGGGTATCAATCGTCAGTTTGTATATCGTACTATTAATCTATTCAAGGTATTGAAGATCGGCAAAGAAGTGGTCGACCGCGAATCGTAAGAACTCCAGCAGTCATCAAAGCCGTAACAGAATCCGTAGAAATTCACTCCGCAAATAAAAAAAAGTGTCCAGGGAGATGGGTATTTCGACACGGAGTATGTCTCGTATTATCAAATCGGACCCAAATATTTATTTATTTATTTAATTAACGACACAACAGTGTCTTTATATACAAATGAACATGTGACAGGTTATTTATACAAGTACTTCAAATTATTGACAAATAATACAACTTTATCTTAAACTAACATGAAGATACAAAAAGCAGTAGTGATAATAAACTACAATCATTGTTTTAAAATGATTTAATAATTATATGTATATTTAAGTTCAATATATGTTATGTATGTATACCACAAAATATTACCAAACTTCACCAAGCAGACTTACGCAATTGTCCAAGACTTATTTTATAGAGGTAAAGAACTCAGATTTGTTTTTAGTGGAATAACGCGTACATAGAACAAATAGTGGATTTTTTTGAGAATTTTGTGGGAAATTTATGGATAGATATTGAGATATAGCAAACACACGGCCTCATTAGTAGAACGAGATGCAAGTTGCTTTTCAGAATCAAAACCTTCCTACATGTTGATGCAGGGTTACTCAACTCCAGAGGCAAAGTATTGGGGGCTTACCGAAGAAGCACTGGACAATTGCTTACTCCATTATTATTACAAGCAAAATGATCGGGTGTACGCACATAGCTCTCGAGAGGCCGCTCAAGTCATTCATAGAGTTCAGAGAGGTCATCATCCAGGATCTGTGATGGTTTGGTGGGGTGTCTCATACGAAGGGGTTACTGAGCTACATTTTTGTGCTCAGGGTGTGAAGACAAGTGTAAATTCATACCAAAATGACATTTTTGAGAAGGTCGTCAAGCCTCTTAATGACCCGTGTTCAATTCAAGTCATTGGATCTTTCAACCAGATTCTGCTCCAGCCCACAAGGCAAAGTCCACCCAGCAATGGCTAGAAATTCATACACCCGAGTTTATTAGAGCTGAAGATCGGCCTTCTGGAAGCCCAGATTTAAATCCACTGGACTACAAATTGTGATCAGTGTTGGAGAACATGGCTTGTAGCAGACGACATCGAAATTTGGAGAGTCTGAAACAATCATTGAAGAAAGCAGTGGCCAATTTTCCAATGGACATCGTGCGTACTGGCGTTGACGATTGGCTGTCACGTTTAAAGGTATGTGTGAAGGCAAGGGGAGGACATTTTGAAAAATATGTATGTTTTCATATAAGATGATATGTGTGCAAGTCTAACAATATAATAAATCATTTGTAAGATGCACTGTTTTTTATAATAATCCAAACACTCTGTAACAGAATTTGTGGCAAGACTAGGTACAGGTTAAGACAAAATCCGGTGGGAAATCCATGGAAGACGTAGAACCTAAAGATGAAACGACTGCAAGAGGACTTCAACTGAACCGGAGACCGTTGCAAAGGGGGCACAGGACGGTAGCTACAGCCCCGGCCCTGATAGACAAGTTAGGTTGAAGAAAATAAGGAAATCATCAACTAAAAATTATACTTGTATAACAAGATATTCCACAATAGTATTTTGGTAACAACTTTGTTATATGGGAGTGAATCGTGGCCGGGAGACAATGTTGTCTTTCGGGTTGATTGCTTGGGTTTAAAACACCTAGAATAGCCCTAGAACTCAAACACGTCTTGTGCGTGTCTATTGTATTGTACAGAAAATTTGCTACCAAACTGTGACCCATTTTCTCAGTAAGACACAGGCAAAAGCCTAGTTAACTGTTTTTTCATAAATTATAGATTTATAAAATTTCTTGTCATGTCAATATATTGAGTCACAATCTATGACAAAACAAAATGAAGTGATATGGGATGAATGTGAACTTAAAGGGCTGATGTGTTAAGTAAGATAAAGAAGAGTACGTTGAGATGGTTTGGGCATACAGAATGAATGAATGAAGGAAGGCTAACAAAATTGAGAGTGCCGATGTGAGTGGAAGGCGTGTGAGAGGAAAACCAAGGAAAGTATGGATGGATCAAGTGAATTACGAAAGAAAGAAACGTAAAAAGTCACAGAAATCGTAGAAGTTGTATGAATGTAGAAAAGACTAAGGATGTGTGTCGAGACAGTTAATAATGGCGCTCTGTCTTATTTGCCAACCCCGATAGGGAAATTACGTGATAGTATGTAGCGTCTACCAACAAGTCCATAAAAATCGTTAAATAACCAACACTGGCATAAAACACATCTGCGATCCGCGTGTAGGTAGCAAAAAATATTTACATTATAAAAAAAAAACGATAAAAACAAAAAACATCAGGAGAGAAACAGTCTTGTTCAGCTCACGATCTCTTGAACAGTTTTATTTATCACTTCACTGTAAAACAATCTGGCGGACTTATTGCCAGGTGGCAATATATTCCAACCAACCAGACAAAAGTTAATTCCATTGTCGAAAAAATATTCAAATTTACATTTATGAATCATATACCATATATATAGTCAAAATAAAAGTGAGATATCATCAATCAAAGGAAAAGGAAGGGATGGTGGAGAGGAATAGGAAATAAAGAATGAAACACATTATATTAAGAGGTTTTTCAGTCGCTTTTTAAAACATGTCAATAACGGAGCGAGTCTAGCATTGGTTTGTAGCTAGTTCCAGAGTTTCACTCACTGCATCTTTCTATCTAATTGTAATTTAACATAACAAAAGTGTTATAGAACATTTTTTGTCCAAAGGCAATATATGGCTATCTGCCCCCCATGGCACAGTGAGATACTAAAATTCAAGAAAGGCAAAAAGGTGCGAAAAATCAGGCTGTAGATCGGAGCGTGGATGCTGTCACGACAGGAGTTTAAGTAAAAAATAAGGTGTAGTGAAAGTTTGTTTTAACTCTTGAATGTAAAGTGTACGGAGGAAGCTGAGATGGGCTCTTCATTTCTCAGAAATAAAGTAAGGCAAGGATTGACTTACGCGGTACATAAATATAACAAGTCTCACAAGTTGATGAGAATTTAAAACATAAATAAATACCATCACGTCGTTTCCTTTTTGGGATAGGTACAGAGGAGAGCACCTGACTTTCTTATCTTGACACACACTTTGCATCTTCTACATTCACACACCTACAATTTCAACGATTTCTCTGATTTTCTACGATTCATTCTTTTAGAATATAATTCACTTGATCCAATGGTGCTTATATGATAATTTTATCCCATGACACTAAGATTTGTGTGTTGCTAGCCGTTTGAAAAATAATGTTGCCTCATTTTAAAAGTATCAACTATTTTTGTCTGTGCTTCTGATAATATTTAAGTATTTTGTTTATTACATACATAAACACATATCATCACGTCATTTTCCTGTCTAAGTAGGCGGAAAAGATAGGGTGCCAGACTTTCCTATCTCGACACACATCCAAAGCTTTTTTATATCCAAACATCTTCTCACACAACGCGTACAATTTCTCTGACTTTTTGCCTTTACATTTTTACATACCATCACACTATTTTCCTGTCGATGTAAACAGAGAAAAAAGAACACCAAACTTTCAAAATATATTTCACTTCATTCATCCATTCTTTCCTTGGTCTTCCTCTCACACGCCTTCCACTCAATTTGCAATATATATCTGTTTTGTTAGTATTTCTTCATCCATTCGTTCCACATGTCCAAACCATCTCAGCGTTCTCTCCTTCATCTTACTCAACACATCAGTTTTAAGTTCACATTAATATTTAATCACTTCATTTAGTATTTTCATCCATTGTCACTCCATGTATTATTCAGTTTTTCTGTATTTTTCACGTCCACGTTTCACTACATATATCAAAAGTGTCACCAAAATAACATTGTAGACTATATCATCTTAGCTTTTCTCTCACCGTGACTTTGGATTTCGCTACATTCATTCTCAGCTCTTTCTATTCGCATCTCTCACAACTTACACACCAAACTCTGCAAACCAACCTTGCCATCAGCATACAGCAATCCTAAGAGTGCTCTTCTTCGTCTTACTCAACAGACCTGCCCTAAGCTCACATTCGTGCCTTATCACTTCCGTATTCTATCATACATTGTCGCCCCGTGTATTTCTCTCGGTGTACGCATTTCCAATACATCAAAGTTGGTGGACTATCAAATTCAGCATATTTTAATATTGCCCGGTTCGAGAATACATTTTTAGTGACTCGTTGATTTTGTTTCCTGTCACTATACGCCGTTCGAATTCGTCAACTTGCTCCAATCTTTCGCGTTTACTGTTATATCACAATGTCACCATACAGCAATCGCACACATTCCCGTTCGACATTTGTATGCCCCCCCCCCCCCCCCCCCCCCCCCCCCATTGACCAACATAGTTCCTTGACACATGAACCAATATAAATATTAAACAACCAATGTGACATAACACATCCTTGCTTTAGAATAACGTTTAAGTTTTTTAAAAGAATCAAATATCTTATTGATCGAGGATGTGGTGAAAAGAACTGGAATGGCAAAAAATGCAATGAAAAAGCTGGGAAATACATGGAATCGAGAGCAAAATATGCGCCCAGTTAAGTCTCTCGTCTTTGTAATATTCGTGTATGACGCGGATATTTAAACACTGAGAGAAAGCGAGAGACGTAGTATAGATATATTTGTAATGTGGTGCTGAAGATGTTACGAATGCCATGAACAGCAAGGCGAACAAACTCCTCAATTCTCGAAGAACTGAGAATTGCCGATAGATTGTCGACAATATGTCTACCGAGTCCTCAAGACTCATTGGGCACATTGTTCGTAACCAGTGAGACAGTTTGCAGTGTTTTGTGGTTACTGAAAGCGTAGAAGGACAAAGCATCGGACTGACAAATGATAGACACAACTGAACTATTATTAACAACTGCCCTTCGAGCCACGGAGTGCAGGGATGGATGGAGAGGAGTCGTCAGAGGCTATCATGGGAGTCACGATGCTCTGTCATGAATTATAACGATAATGGAATCAATTACATATCATCGTCTACTGTCTGTCAAAGTCAATACCAAAGTTAAGGACGTAGTTGAGAGAGCAGCCGCCTTAAAATGGAGCTGGGCAGGAAATTTTGTCAGATGCTCTGACTCTCGATGGACGAAAAAGGTCCTGGAATGGCAGCCTAGAACGGGCAGGAGAGTTCTGGGGAGACCACAGGCTAGATGGTCAGACGATATAAGACGGACCGCAGGAGTGAAGTGGATGCAATATGCCCGAGATAGGGAGTTGTGGAAGACCGAAGGGGAGGCCTATATCCAGGGATGGATACAGAACGGCTGAAGAAGAACTGTCTGTCAAACACCAGTATTGAAGATGTCACAATTTAATAAGAACACAGATGGGCGGGCCGAAGAACCTCGAGACCGTCTCTATTCCAACCGGCCAAAGAGAAAGCAGTCAGAAAAAGCACACGATAACACCTCGGCGTGTTGCTGACAAACAATAATAATATATAATAGGTAGGCGAGAAAGTGTTGTATTTTGAGAAACCTGGCTAAAAAGGCGAACAGCGTCTGTGTGGGAGACGAGATTTTATCGAGGGGCGCGGGATACGAAAATAGGTCATGCGTTGGTCACAGGCAGGACGCGACACCGCTCTCAGCGGAGGGCGGCGCGATACTAAAAAGTGGACTCATGTAGACGAGCAGCGATCGGGTCTCTGTATGCAAGCTTTCACTCCCAATGTGCCGTTTCTATCCAAAACCTGGTATACGCAATTCAGGCTATTTTCATTCCATTTACTAATTTTTACTTAAATGAGTTGTAAATTCTGAGGGAATGAAAGCAATATTTACAATAATATTCAAACATCGCTGAGTAAAAGCAGACGCTACTAAAAACGGCATTAAATGAGTTTTTATATACTAACCCCCACACTGCCTCTTTTCTACTAGTTCAGATTTCTTTGCACACACCAGTAGCGTGGCGTCCATATGAATTGTCGCATCCCATAATGATTAAATGTTTTTACGAAAAAAAAAACAATATTCGGTATTTTTTTTATTTTTTAGTATACAAAATAACAAACACAAACACCATCAAATGTCCCTGTCGGCGAAGGCAGAGAGGGCTATATGAAATAAATTGTTTTAGATTTCGAAAATAGTCAGCGAATAACTTAGTCACTGCCCACTTTACAAGCAGTATGCCATGATTGACTTTATCAAACACTTAACAGTTTGTTTTTTCACTGGTGCCGAAGACAAAATTGTCACCCCGTCTCGCTCTTCAATATGTTCAAGTTACCAATTCAACTATGCTGATTGGTTACCATACGAATGCATAAATTTCAACCTATTTGAGTAGGATTTGAATTGTATTTATTTTACTGCAATGGTCAATTGACCTTTTTGATACATACATAAATACGTTGTTTGTCGGGGTAGGCAGAGAGGGTAGAGCACTCGACTTTCTGATAGACACACTAATCATATTTCATCTCTTCCACACCTATAAATCTTCTACGATTCATCTTTCTTCATACTTTAGAAATATCATTCATTTGATCCAACCATACTTTCCTTGATGTCCCTCTGCCACGCCTTCCACTCACATTTGCACTATAAATCTGATTTGTAAATATTTCTTCATTCATTTGTTCTACATGCATAAACCATCTGTGTGCTCTTCTCCATCTTACTCAATACATCAGCCTTAAGTTCACGTTCATCCCTAATAACTTCATTCCGTATTTTTTCATTCCATATATTCATCTCAAGTGTATTATTTCAATGTCGATAATCCAGTAACCTGCACTTTCATTTATCCATTTGAAAAGAAATATACCAAAAAAAGTTAGCTAAACGCATATGAAATGTGTCCATTATAATGGACGCCAGGTCTGAAGAGGTTAAATAATAAAGCTCATGATCCTTAAGTTTTTTTATTTTACAATGTATACAGGTCTAACTCAAATAACAAGAAATTACATACATATCAACAGAGGACAGAAAGCCAAACTTTCCTGTCTCGACACACATCCTTAGAACCATCGAATATTTCACTACAAATTACTCGTACTTCCTTATGAAACTAATAACAATAATCCCCGTTAAACGTGTTTCTTCCTCCAATCCCGAGTCCCTCTTCCGGGGGAATATCCCGGGATAGGAGGTAGAAACACGTGTACCGGTTTTAATCTCTTCAGACCTGAATTCATTCTAAGGTTTTAAATCAATGTTCTTGCTTATGGGTGTATTATTTCAATGTCGATGATGTAGTATCCTACACTTTTATTTGTTATCATTTGGAACAGAAATATACCACAAAGTTGTTAGCAAAGTACATACTAACTCTGTGTCCATTATAACGGACGCCAGGTCTGAAGAGGTTAAATAATAAAGCTCATGCTCCTTAGTTTCTTTATTTTATAATGTATATGGTACATGTCTAACTCCGATAACATAAAATAAAAAGAAATTACATACATACCGGCAGAGGACAGAAAGCCAAACTTTCCTGTCTCGGCACACATCCTTAGCCTTTTTTACATGAATACACCTTCTCATACAACTCGACGATTTCTCCGACTTTCTTTATTTCCTTCTTTCAGAATATCATTCACCTCACCTACCATACTTTTCTTGGTCTTTCTCACACATTTGCCCTATATATTTGTTGTGTTAGTCTTTTTTTTATTCATTCGTTCCACAAGCCCAGATGTATTAAGATAGTTACAATAAAAAAACTGCTGCGATATGACATGAATTCGGTAGTTTAGTAGTCATTGCATCAACTATTCCGAGGATGATAAATATGTAATATCATCACGTTATGTCCCTTGCGGGTTAGGCAGAGACAACAATCTGCTAAACTTTCGCCTGCTTCACATTCTTCATTCTGCGACGCAAAATATTCAATTATTCCAACTTTTCACTTAACTTACTTCCAAAATCTGGCCCACTTGATCGATTCACGTTTTCCTCGTTCTACGAGTCTCTCTTCTACGCATATCTTGCACATATATCTGACACATACTCGCTTAGTCATTCTCTCGTCATTGATTACCAGCTAGTGGATTTTGAAACTGAATAGTTGTATTGGTGGACCCGAAGCCGACACATCGTAAAACCAATAGCGGAGACCATACAAAAACACACATACAAAAATGATTACCAACAATTTTACAATCCAACACACCGTTCTCTTTCTATGCCGTGCCCTCAGTTCTCATTTCAGAACTGGTTCAGAGTGGAGAACAAGTAAAAATATACGAAATAAAAATAAAGCAAGAATGTAATAACTCATGAATGTCTGTACCCTTTCTGCTCCGCGCACTCAACACTCGAGTACGTACTAGTTCCTGGGTGGAGAACTCAACAAAAGGTGCAAAAAAAAACGAAGTTTTAAACGAATAACTCAACAAATGATTTTACCCTTTCAACGGCGCGTGCTCTATTCTCATTTCAAAACAGGTTGCGCCCGCCAGCCGAAAGCACGGCAACGGCGCACCAGCGAGAGCGGCGCCCTGCCATTGGTCGGCAGGCCGAATCGATACTCAAACAGAGATAGGCGTTGCGCAAAACTAGCAAATATAGACCTTATCGACAAGACGTTTTAGGGGCTATGCGGCTCGGATAACAGAAAGGAAACTCAACCTTATTGCAATACAGCTATAGAGACGATTATCGTTGCATGACAAACACCTAGGATGGATAAACAAAACGCTACCACCTCTTTTTACCGATAATACTTAAGAGATGGGAAAAATAGTTCACTGTGCGACTAGTTCTTACAACAATTTTGATGAAATCCGATCAATATTCATGATTTATGAAGTTAATTACACTTCTCTTGAACAAGATAAAGCAATACTTTATATTTTAATTGATAAATTTTGCTTTTCACAGATTTTTTATACTGATATTTGTTTTTTTGGTAAAACGGATTCGTTTGAATTGAACTTATAGTTTTTTAGTTCTTCAAATAGACTAAAGTGTATTATACGCACGGGTCGATTGCGACCGACACATCTCGACAATAAATATAATCATTCTACAAATCAGGTGCGACGGGCGAAATATCAAAATGTCACACAATAATAATATTAACGAAATGGGACATAATACCAATGAACGATGCCAAAGAGTTTGTATTAATTAGGCACATTGAAACAAATAAATATACCGAGATAGCGATCTACTAAAATAAATTTAGGCGTCTTAAAAAAGGCGGTTAGGTTTACTTGATTAAAACATACAAAATACGACGTGAAATTTATAAGAATGGCGGGGCAAGGAGATTAGACTTCATTCAAATGATAATTTAAAAAATCATTCTTGTACAAAGACAGATTTAAAAATATTTTTTTAATTCAATATTATTGTGTTTATCATTAAAAAGCCGTTGATAAAAATAAACTAAAGATAAGCGAGTACAAAAAATTGGAAAACAATTTACTCTTTATTTGAAACAAATCGTTGCCAAGTCATACGGCAGTCGGTCGCTGAGACGCAACGTTGCATCAAAAACAACAATTTTCAATTAAAAAAATCGGACAGAACTCAATTATTATCACGGTATTGTTATCAGAGGGTAGGCAGTGAGGACAGAAAGCTACATTTATTGGTCAATCCATACATTTTTAAACTTGTGATAAATTGTGAACGTCATTGAATAAGACTAAAAACGAAGTATTTTCATAGATTTTGAAATATTTCGTTGTTTGTGTTAATAAATACATACAATAAACGCTTAACCCCGATAAAAGAACTCCGTATAGACAACATTCAGTGGTCATTACGTACATACGGCATGAGACTAAAAATGATAATTTAAGAAGCATTTTTGGATACAAACAATTTAAAACGTATTTTAAACTAGATTTGAGTGAATTTAAAGCGATATCACAAAGAAATCGGTGCCTTAGCTAAACAGACTGCAAAAAAATGCAATCTGTCAATAATGCAAAATATTACCTGGAATCTTTTGTAGTAAACTGCTTGTGCCGCTTTAAAGACACTAAGATAACCCAGGACCAACAATATCTGGGAGAAATAACGATTTTATGAGGTTGTTTAAATTTCTAGACTGTTGTATCAGGAAAAAACACATCTTATACGCGATACGTCCGACTCGGCAGCCGACCGAAACAGAACTGACGAGAGCGCCCGAACATATTCCGGACGAGTCTATTTTTAATAACATTTATTGGCTCCTTCCATTGTGAAAAGTTTTATAGTTTATGAAAATGAAACAAAATATATCAAGTTTAATATCATTTTTAATACTTATCATTGATTTAGTAAAAATTTTCCTTTATAAAAATGATCTGTTAATTAATCATTTTATGACGTTTTAAATTATCATCATACAATGGACTCGTCCTTTGTTCCGCCCGCAGAAAACGGAAGCAGTGCAGAAGGGTGTTCGTTTATGCTAAACGGTGTCAAACCAAGGTGATACGAGTGTTCGTAAAACGAAAGAAAAAACTGTTTCAAATTGATTTAATAAAGGTGAAAAAAAGTGTTTCATTTCATAGAAATAAAATTGATTCAAACATATGTGCTTTTATTCAAACGCAATAAATTTTTTTTTAAATATTTTGTTTTGAAAATCTGCAAGCAGGGGTTTATTTTTACACCTACCTCTTTTTTTCTACCTACCTACATATTTAATTTGTTCGAAACAGAGATTTCTTCACAAAATTTAAATACATAAATAATACATTTTTAAAGCTTATAAGTTGTTACATTTCAGTTATTACATTTAAAAACAAATCAATTTTAAATGTATATTTATTTTATGAGCAATAATAAATGTGCTAGTGTAAGAATTCAATATTTATGTAATTTTGTCTCAGATGATGGAACAGGAGTTACGAGGAATATTGAACAGTTGGAACGATATGAAACAAAAACAACGGAACGCTATAGCATATATACTCGTACCGAACAATATCAAAATATATTAAGATGCTAGTGCTTAATAGTATTCTAGTGCCAATTTTTATGTACGGAGTGAAAGGCGTGACAAAATACTGGAAGGAGCGAAATAAACATTAATGATATGCGTGTACTGAGAAAAATACATGGAGTAACAATGTATGATAGAATACAGAATCAAGTGACTAGGAATGAATGTGAACTTAAGGATGATGTGTAGAGTATGATAAAAAAAGCACTCTGAGATGGATGAGGCATGTCGAATGAATGAATGAAGGATTACTAACAAAACAAAAATATCCAGAGCAAATGTAAGGTAAACACCAGAAGCTGGGTTCTTTATAATTGATCCAACTCATATAATTTATTTTGTTATTAAATTAGATGATTGACCCGTGCCACACGTGATTTCAAAAATTTTATATAACATTTCAGCATTGTTATAAAACTAAATTGCTATAAAAAGGTGTTTGAGGACAAACAAACAAAACAGTATGCATGTTTTTTTTCAAAACAATAAGATTTAACCACGTTTAACACAACAATATCCCCCAGACTTGTCAACTAATAGCTGAATATTAAAATTAAAAATCTTCACTCGCATCTACTCGTATTGATTTTTCAACACTTCATCAGAACGAAAATTATAAGAAATTATTTCAATTTGATAATTTATTATTACAGCGCTAGCCTCATTTTATTTGCTTAAGAGAAAAGTTGCAAACACTACCTATATCTCTAACTATTAGAGAATTGTTCTGTCCCTAAGTGTTAAAGATATAGGAGGCGTATGCTGCTTTAGGAAGTACTTGAAGACAACCCTTTTTGGGAAGTGTTTTCCAAAATGTATGATTACATATGAACACTACATACACTACTATACTCTATCTATAACCGAATGTGTTAAGAATTTTTGCCGATTATGATAGAGCTTTGTCATTGTTAACCCTGTGGCGTGAAATGGTTTGCCTATTAGTGTTAACGATATAGGAGGCGTGTGTAGCTTAAGGAAGCACTTTTTGAAATGCCTTATCAAAAAATATGATTGCCTATGAACACTACACTCCATCTAAAGCTGAATGTGTCCTATCACATATCTAAAGATCTACAAATGTTCCTTCGTTAATTTAGTAAGTTTAATTTGGTTTTTTATCAAATATATATTTTTTAAACATATGGAGATGCGGGCAACTTCCTTATCTCATGACTACAGTCAACACCTTCCTATCCTTTCATTTAGCGTTTATACGTTTATTTTTAATAGTTTTAATATGTCAATAATAATGGGTTTGAATCCCGAGTTAGAGCGCCATTGAGAAGAGTCGCTCTATAAATGGTGATATATAAGTTGTACTTTGTTATTATAACCCTATTGTACAACAAGACCAGACTCTTAAGGACTTTTAACATTATATATTACAATAAGTAAAACAGTTAAGTTTAAATTCTACACTTTTAGAACACATCATCAAGCGAAGCCTCTTTCACAGGGGATTGTCAGTTGAATCATATGTACCGTTACGTTGAAAGTTCTTTACGACCTCTCTAGCTATAATTTTTCATCTAGATCATAGTAATAATAATAAAGGAATACTCTTATTGAGATATTAAACATATTACAGAATAAATACATACAAATTGATTGTTAGGATAGGAAGATAATGGCCTTTAGATAATGTATTTCCCCACATCTGCATATGTTAAGAAATACACATATAATTAGGAACCCATAGAAAACTTACTGAAGGAGACGAACTATAATGAAACTTTTCTGGCTCTTCCAATACGTGATAGTAACATATTCAGCTTTAGGTGGAGTGTATTTTATGTGTGTAGTGTTCATAGATAATCATAAATTTTGATGAGACCTCTCAAAAAGGGTTGTCTTTAAGTACCACCTTAAGCTGAACACGCCAACCATATCTCTAATACTGAGATGCAAACCATCCACGCTTCACGACCAGCAACAGTAAAAACTCTATCATAATACTCCCACCCTATTGGATCGATTCGGAACAATCAATTTATTGGATGAAGATAGAATTGACCTTAAAGTTCAACTCCTCTCTGAAGGAACATCGCTCACACAGATACGAAAGATACAATGGAAACATCCAATTAAGGGAGTTGATTTTATTTCTCTTGCTGGAAGATACCGACATACAAATTTTAATTCTCTAAGATTATAAAAAAACTCGAAGAAACCATAGAACCAATTTATCTACCGAAAGATAGTTTACTATCAAGAAAAACACTAAGGAATTTGATGCTACCTTTTGGGAAAATGCCAATACCCATTACTGATAATGCAAGCTCATCAAGAATATGTAGTCTGTGCGGTGAAGCTGCTCACAAAAATTTCGTTTTACTTTGATTTAAAATTACTTTAGTTTTAAATCTTTTTTAGATATCCAATTTGTGACTTATGTGATAGGATTAGAAGTATATTATTTCAGAATATTTTTTGTGACTCAGTATGAAAATAATCTTCAGAATTTAATTAACCAGCCCTTCAACATGTCCAGCTATATCAAGAAATCTGATTCATCTAAAATTTTAGAAAGCTTGCAGGATATTTTACAATCATATTTTTAAAGATAAAATCATACTATTACACAGAATTACGTGAGGGTAGGATTTAGAAAGAGAGGTTCTAAAATCCACAGAACAGAATGTTTAAACTTAAAATGATAACGAGAAAGATAGAAAGTGCCATGTGAGAATAGAAATTTAAAGTTTATTTAATAAGTAAACGTAACGACTTGTCAAATAAGAGATTTTAAAAAGATACATCGATATGCAAGAGGTTCAAACTATGTCTCAAACAGACAATTTGGCGCACAATCTTCTTTGTCATAAGTTGGAACCGAACTGAGACAATCGGAGGATATATTGTTTTTCAGGCATGTTGTTTTTCTATTTTTTTGAAAAATTAGATGTAACCTAAGTCATAGGTATTCTTATATCCCAAATCTTAGGCGGAAAAAAACCCTGTGTCATTCGAGGAGAGTAGCACAGCGTAGAGTTCAAACCAGCGACCTTCTGCTCGGAAGTTCAGTGCATTACCGCGGGACCTTTGAAATATACCAGAAACACATGACACGCATGGCAACTGGCCACACTTTCCCCACCCTTAGAGCAACTTTTGCTCAAAGGCAATATGCATATTTGGCTTCGATGACATACAATGGGGTGCCGAATGCAATAAAGTCAAAAGGGCGCAAAAAATAGGCAGTAAATCGGAGTGTGGGGATTATTGTGACAGGAGTTTGAATACTTGGACTTGCAGGAGGAATGACTTGTAGCAAAGGTTTGCGTGAACTCTCGAATGTGGTGTGTTTTTAGTAATTATGTGCAATACATTATAGGATGCACTTTTTAGTCTGTCTGGAATGATGTTAGTATACGGGGTTTGATTCGCGTGATATATACATTTACATGTACAATTTAGTCTCACTGTTTATCGAGTTGATGAGAATATGCAAAGAGTTATGTATACAACTTATTTTTCCATGTTATATGTACTCAATAAGATACAGGCCACAACTTAAATTATTGGGGACACGACAAATGAAAGACAATAAATGCAAATCCATTAGTGTGTCTACATTTAATAAACTGTTTTTACATAAATGATATATTTATAAAATTTCTTGTCATGTATAAATAAATAATTAAGTGGTTTTAGATTAATCAATAATTGTCTTAAAATTTCATTTACATTTATAACTTAATTGACTAATTTTTCAGAAATAAATTACCTCACAAAATATTTGCGTAATTGAAACTTTTTTCGATTCACCATTTCTATTTTGAATTCCAATAAATTTGAAAATAAGATTTGAATTTTCAAACAGTCGAGTGCATTGTTGAACATCACATATTTAAGGATAACCCTTCTGAATTTTACCGCTAGAGATGTTTTAATCAAATACAGTGATATGATTGGTTAAGAATCTATAATATCTAGCCAATCATGATCGAGTTCGTGTATTTTTGACAATTGTGATAACAGACGAACACGTCTAGGGTATTTTAAATAAGCAATTGTACATTTTATTCTGTAACTATCTAGAAGTAGGTTGTGATTTCGTATTTTCCGGAAAAAAATACCGACATCTACCAAAATGAAGACAGGAATTCCAGTTCTATTTCTTTTCGTATCGCTTTTTGCGCTAAGTTCTGCCAAAATAGACCCCGACAATTTGATGTGTTTGGGTAAGAAATATACGTTTTATTTATTTATTTTCATTTTTTTTAATTAAAAAATATATTGATCAATATTAAGAAGTACTTTTTACTTTACGTAAGTCTTATTTCACTGGAAATAAGCGATTTTTTTAATCGTAAAATCTTTACATTATTTGATGATTTGGCAGTATTTTTGATATTTTGTTCAATTTATCTTTTTCTGCGTTCGATTCTCACACGCAGTATCTTCTCCAATCGGACCACAACGTCCGGTGTTAGGTTGTGTAGCTTCTGCACGCCTCTTGAGAACGCTTTCAATGGGCTGCAATCATTAATGTGGTCCATGGTTTGGATATCCCCGCACTGACGGAGAGGCGACTCCTCTAGGCCCCACTTGTGCATATCATATGCAGTGCGGGCCACTCCCCATCTGATTCTATATAGAATATATCACACTTCTCGAGGTAGGAAAAACCCAGGACACCTCACCACTGGTTGCATTGGGTCGCCCATAAGATGCCTGTTTTTATCAAGTCACACTCTGTCTAAGGGGACAACCATTTATCGGCAATCGGCTTTTTGTCTATTTGACCCAGAGTCTTCCAGATTGGGTGATGGGAGATAAGACGGAATGGCGGTGGTTCTCTTATTTCCATGATAACATGTCCGAGTACCATAGGTGTCCGTTTACCATAATGTTTTTTTTTACCAAGATTTACGTTTTGGAACATATTGATTCACTTCGAAGAGAAATGTAAACTTTTAAAGCTGATATGTTGAGTAAGATGAAGAAGAGCTCTCTAAAATGGTAAAACGAATTAACGAAGAAAGACTAACAAAACAAATATACAGTGCGTCCTTGTTGCTGGGCCTCATAGTGGAGGATCCCCTCGCCACTCCAATGTCAATCTTGAGCTGCTCTTCCACGTCGTTCGTGTGATCTTCTGGGAGAGAACATCCCGATCCTATATGCGCACTCCCTCCTGCAGATGTCACAGACATGTGGACCCTGCTGAGTCGCCTGGCAATGTTGACGCATGTTCGCAGCACGCTGACCGTTGTCAGACGTCTAGTTATCAGCCCGAGAACAGATGACTCTCCATGGTCCTAAGCCACCTGCTCCAAGTCCTCAGGCACCCCATATAGTGCAACTGTTAGTGAATAACGTGGAAGAGATGTATGTGTATGGTTGGATCAAGTGAATGGATGCTAAGATTAATTGCTAAGATGGTCAGCTGGTGTGTCCCTAAGAGACCAAAATAAGAATCTCACGCATTCGTGGAAACCTGGGTGTTACAGACATCAACAGCGAGATGGAGGAGAGGCGGATGGATTGAGATGGTATGGGCACGTTGGACGCAGATCACCCAATCACAATGTGAACCAGGCAATCTCCATGGATCTTTCTCGAATAACAACTAGAGGAAGACAAAATAATTCATGGGTGGTGCAAAACGATAACATGATGCAGAGGCACGGCCTGGAGGACGTAGTCCGGGACAGAAGTGCATACAACCTGAGGGCGACGAGAGCTGATCCCAACAGTCTTCGCAGACAATGAGTTGGGATGGAGCCAGGGAGAGAGAGAGGGTTGGATCAAGTGAATGATATTATGAAAGAAGGAAGTGTAAGATTTTAGAGAAATCGTAGCATTGATTGATATAAGGAGGTGTATGGATTTATAAGAAGCGATACATGTGTGTCATGATAGGATAGTCTGGGCTGTCTCCTTTCTACCTACCACAACTTGGAGACAGAATGATGGTACAGTATCCGGCGGTAAGTAATACACATCGGGCTTAAGGGGGTATTCTTCTCTAAAAATTTGAAAAAAATTTTTTTTTTACATATTTTTAAAGTTTAAGAATATGTTCTCTAAAGGAAATTTTAAGAATATGTTCTCAAAAGGAAATTTAAAAATTCTCAATATTTACAAAGTTATAGCTATAAATGAGGCAGCAATTACGCCGCACCGGAATCACTCGGACAATAATCTCAAAACTTTAAATGCGTTTTTCTCGAAACTACTTTTTTCGACCTGGTCGACATAAAATCTCAAGTTCTATCCAACCGATAGCCTTCAAATTTGGTATGAAACTTTGATAAATGTTTTTGTATCGTCCGTACCTTGAAAACTTCAAAATGACTTTTTTTTACTATTTTAAAAAAACTAAAATATTTGAAAAAAAGGCTAAAAAAATTGAATTTTTCTTCATATATGGTTTCGGTTTTCCTGCTGTCTTTCATTCAGTTCATGTGGAACCCATTTTCCCACCTTCTGGATCTTTCCCATGGCTTTCAAACGTATGGAGACGGCTTCCTGTGTCACATTTAATTGATCGGCGAGTTGTTGTTGCGTTTGAGCGTCATCCTTATCCAACAATGCTCGCAATTCGGCGTCTTCAAACTTTCTCGGTGGTCTTCCACTTTCTTCATTTCTCACGTCAAAATCGCCACTGGAATTTTTTAAACCACTCAAAGCACTGTGATTTACCAAGAGCATGCTCACCGTAAGCTTCGACAAGCATTCGATGTGATTCTGCTAGTTGTATTAAACTTGTATTGTTGTGAGTTAAAAGTCTTTGACAAATGTAAACATAAGAAAAAGGCGCAATGACGCAGTTTGATAGCCACTACATTGACAACTAGAGCCATCTATGAGCAAATTTCGGTTTCATATTTACAGACGTGGTATATATCCATAAATATAAACAATCTTTTGAATATTTTTTTGCAACCATGTAATTTGCTTCATTTACTTTTGTCTGGTTGGTTGGAAGAGATTGCCGCTTGACTATAAGTCCGTTAGATTGTATTTGTAATAAAATGTTAAATAAATAAATGACAAAATATTAATTACACATTTTAAAACGGAATGTTGGAACATCGGCTGGTATGTTTTAAAACTAAGTACGTTCCCTATACACCTGCTGCAGAAAGTCACGCTATGCGATAAAAACCAATCACCGCGATGGTGTAGGATCATGTGCTGAATATTGTTTACGAGTGGTTAACCCTTCCTTCCCTGTGATGTGTAACTAGTACACATTGCTTCTAAAAACTTTAATATCTCTATAAATATAATAAATACTGGGCTCAGATTTTAGGTATTCCTCCGTAATACATTTACGCATTGAATGAAAAAATAATATTAATAATAATTAGCACTTATCGGCCACATCAGAGATATTTTGTGAAAATCGGGAATAAATTCACCAATGCAATCATAGTGTGGCAGTGTGTGACGTAGGTATATTCATTCTAAAAAAATGCTATGGGTGAGGAAGCGACACTTCACGTCTCACTCTCACTCTACTTCGGTATATGGGAACGCAAGAAATAGAATCTCAGTTTGCTCGCTTAGTAGCCAGCGGGCTCTCGTTCGAGGTTGTCGCTTCGCCTCCTTTTTGTGAACGTCGGCCGATGTTTTAATTAAATATTATCACTTTTGACTTCAAATTTAATTAATGTAAGCGATTGGCTATGAATATTCTTATTTTTCCGATTTTAAATAGCTCATTTTTACATGTGTATTGAATACACAATACCGGAATGGGTGGATATTTTTAGCACAGGAAGAGAAAGGTTAAATTAACAGGGTATTTATTTTCACATATGACATACGAACCGGAAATATTGTGTCGTTAAATCCGAAATCTGTTAAATCGAGGCTTTACTGTTTTATCTTCTTCAAAATTTCTTTGTATAGCACCATATATTGAGCTAAGTCACTCCAAGGATATCTGACAATTGTAACATTTTGCAAAAGTGTCATCTTGAAAACAGATGCATTAGATTATTTTTTAATAAATTATAAATGAATAATGTTTATAAATGGTATTATTTATTTGGTTTCAGTGTGCCGTGCCACGGTGAATGAACTTGAAGACTCCATAAGGAAGATTGACCCAAAGAAAACTGTTGAGGTGACTATCCATTTATTTTCAACATTCTTTTATCTACACCAATGGAACCATTTTTTTTTACTTATGACATACGTACGTAGTGAGGTCCTGAAATGTTGCATTTGAATTTGACCTAATATGAAGTTAGTTTCCATATAATCCTTTACCAATTTGGTTACACTTTTGACATTGTAACCACATTGGTAAAGGATTGTATGGAAAGTAATTGTGTTTTGTCCTTTCATTTTTCCAAATTGTCTATTGATATTTAATTTTTGATAAGGGTATTGATTCATGTTACTGTGAGGATTGTTTTATTCTATATATATATTGAGTGGATGAATTAGGGTATTGATTCATGTTACTGTGAGGATTGTTTTATTCTATATGTATTGAGTGGATGAATTAGGGTATTGATTCATGTTACTGTGAGGATTGTTTTATTCTATATGTATTGAGTGGATGAATTAGGGTATTGATTCATGTTACTGTGAAGATTGTTTTATTCTATATGTATTGAGTGGATGAATTAGGGTATTGATTCATGTTACTGTGAGGATTGTTTTATTCTATATGTATTGAGTGGATGAATTAGGGTATTGATTCATGTTACTGTGAAGATTGTTTTATTCTATATGTATTGAGTGGATGAATTAGGGTATTGATTCATGTTACTGTGAGCATTGTTTTATTATATATGTATTGAGTGGATGAATTAGGGTATTGATTCATGTTACTGTGAAGATTGTTTTATTCTATATGTATTGAGTGGATGAATTAGGGTATTGATTCATGTTACTGTGAGGATTGTTTTATTCTATATGTATTGAGTGGATGAATTAGGGTATTGATTCATGTTACTGTGAAGATTGTTTTATTCTATATGTATTGAGTGGATGAATTAGGGTATTGATTCATGTTACTGTGAGCATTGTTTTATTATATATGTATTGAGTGGATGAATTAGGGTATTGATTCATGTTACTGTGAAGATTGTTTTATTCTATATGTATTGAGTGGATGAATTAGGGTATTGATTCATGTTACTGTGAGCATTGTTTTATTCTATATGTATTGAGTGGATGAATTAGGGTATTGATTCATGTTACTGTGAGGATTGTTTTATTCTATATGTATTGAGTGGATGAATTAGGGTATTGATTCATGTTACTGTGAGGATTGTTTTATTCTATATGTATTGAGTGGATGAATTAGGGTATTGATTCATGTTACTGTGAGCATTGTTTTATTCTATATGTATTGAGTGGATGAATTGTGCCAGTGAATTTTTGCTTCTGTTTTTTCTAATTAGATTTTTTATGTGTACGTTGTTTTTTTAGAGTCCTTCCATGCGTGGGATACTGCCCTGAGCCTTGGCCTGCTGTGTGCTTGTCTATATGGCAGTATGTGTGTGCTTCTTTTGATTATAATTTTGTATGAATCATGCTTATGTTTATACCTTGTAACATCCTGTGTTTTGTATTGATTTTGTATGAATCATGCTTATGTTTATACCTTGTAATATCCTGTGTTTTGTATTGATTTTGTATGAATCATGCTTATGTTTATACCTTGTAACATCATGTGTTTTGTATTGATTTTGTATGAATCATGCTTATGTTTATACCTTGTAACATCCTGTGTTTTGTATTGATTTTGTATGAATCATGCTTATGTTTATACCTTGTAACATCCTGTGTTTTGTATTGATTTTGTATTGAAATCGATCATTCATTGTAAGAAAATAAAATAAAAACATTTTTTTTATAATCCTATTGAGAAATCCTACCTTGGATGGATAGCTACAGTCAGTTATACAGGAAACAAAGTTAATGGGGCACTAAAACATATATACTCGAACGGGACAGTATCTAATTACGACGATGACCTGACGATTGCCGTAGTGTAGTTGGTAAGACGCCTGTTTCCGAACCCGGAGGTCGTGGGTTCAAATCCCGCTGAAACCCAGATTAAAAAAAAAAAAAGGATTTCAGTCTGGTTTTTACTTATGGTCGCTTTCTGTGACATCTTTCTGATTGGCTGGAAGAGATTGTCCTATGGAGATAATCCCGCCAGGTTGGATACTACAAAGGAGAAGGGAACACAGTCACAGTAATAGTATAAGTTGCATGGATAAATAAAAGGTCTTAAGGGTTTGTGTTGTTGTAAGAAAGTCTGGCGTTCTGTTCTCTCTTCCTACCCCGACAGGGAAATGGCGTTATGCTATGTATGTATGTACTATATTCTTTTTCCTCTGTGCAGGTCGGCAACTACAGGCTGGACACCAGTGGCAACATCCACCAGAACAAAGTGCCTCTCTCCAAGTCTCAGGTCCACATCTCCGAGATGCTCGACTCTGTCTGTAAGTGTTGTTGTACATTTTCTTATATATATTAGAGACGAGTTCGTTAATAGGAACCAGAGAGGCCGGATATCAGAAGTTTCTCTAGACAACATGCAGTTGTATCTTAGAAGGCCGGCACAGGAGGGAAACTGGGGTGGAAGTATAAATGTCTTCCAGCAGCGGAAATAGGAACTCTTTGGCCGCCTCGGCCACACAGGTAGGAGCCTCGCTTGATGCTTAGAGCTACGCTGCGAGTTAGGTGACATATCCTAGCGAGCTAACGCATCGCATACTATCGCAGTGGCCACACTGCACGCTTCGCGCCGCTCTACATGACGATTAGTCACCAAGTGAATCTCCTAGCGAACAGACGTGTTCGTTAATTTTATTGTGTCACTGTGATTTTACAAGATGGCAAAAGTTTTAATAACAGCTGTGTATAAAAGGGAGCCTTTGTGGAACCATTCGAGAAAATTATACAAAAATGTACCTGTGATAAAATCACTTTGAAATGAAGTTGCACAGGAAGTAAATAAAGATGGTGAGTTGTAATGAAATTAGTTAGTTTTGAGAGTGGCATCGTTTGTTGACTCAACCGCTCCCAAATGTCAAATGAATTTGTGCGAAGCGCTTTGGCGTGGCCAAGCATATGATTCACCTAGTATATGAGTCACGTAAAACCTAGCTTAGCACCTAACGAAGCACTTTGGTGTGGCCTCGGCCTTATTCATTTGTTAGTTGTTTCCGCTTCTGAACTGTTGTAGTTCTGTTTATTCTGATTTCTTCTTCTTCTTCTAAGTGCCCTGTCGGGTCCCCCCAACGTTGGCGATCACTTCGGCGAATCCGTCTCGGTCCTGACCCGCCCGGAACAGTTCCTCTGCACTCCGGATGCCGGTCCACTCCCTCACATTCCGCAGCCAGGACATCTGTCTTGTTCCTCGCCATAGTGAATTGCCTGGGAAAAGATAATCAGAGTGGTTTCCCGTTGCCTTCTCTGATGGGTTTTTCTGTAGGGGTCACCTTCCCTTAGCTGGGGGGATCCGGTTTTGTGGCGCCGGAGACTCGCCATTCGCCCATTCATTATCTGCTATGACACTGATGTTAATGTCAGTGGCCACATTGCCCAGGGTTCGCGGAGCCAAAAGACCACTCGAGGACGCTAATGAATTGGACTTGGTAGTAGTGTTGCTGGTGGTATTGCAACATGGCGCATTACGATATTTTGTAGAGGTACACTTTCCAGCAAAGTATACTCCATCGTAGCCCTATTACCCATTAGAACCCCTTATTCTGATTTACCTTTCATAAATAACAGCTGCTGGGCTGATATATGCTAGTCATAAATGTTGTCATATCACTCCACTTCTGGGGGTCTACACTGGGTGTCGGAGTGGGTTGATTTCGATCTTTGTCTCTTTATATTGAGGTTGCTTTATCTCCATAGTGTCTTTTGATTCTGGTGAATGTTTGGGGGGTGTTTTGTTGGAGAGAGTTGGAGCTATGGGGTGGATTTTTACTTCATCTGATGAGTTGGTTGTTCTAGTTTGATCCAGTGGAGGGGTATAATGATAGGGGTTTGGCCTTGATATCGAGTGGTCTACTTCTTAAAATGAATGAATTTGTGGAAAAATTAAATGGCGCCAATAGTAGATAAACCCCGAGAAGCAGGATTATGCAGGTATGGGTACGTGCAACGGCGAAATGAAGGGTCTAAGCTATAAGACAGCCACAAATTGGGAACTCCCAAATAGACGCAGAGGGAGATCCAAGAATAACCTGTAAAAGAAAGTGGAGGAGTATATGATGAGACTTGGTTGATCCCTGAGTGATTGGTGGGGATCAAGAGAGATAGAAGAAAAAGGTCCAAGGGAAAAGAATAAGAATAGTGGGTTCGAATCCCGAGTTAGAGCGCCCTTGAGGAGAGTTTGCTCTCTAAACGGTGCGATATAAATTATAGAAGATGCTTGCATTATAAATTTGTTTATACTAAAGAAATTGTAGCATGGTCCCTGTGATGTTTCACAAATCCGCTCCAATACAACCTTGTAACGACGTTCAGTAATTTTAATTGTTTTATCAACTTTAATATAAGTCTCGATTCTAATAAATAGCAAGTTATTTAAGTAAATACATTACATAAAACTAACAATAATGACAAATTAATACATCTTGTTACAAATTAGCAAAAAAGTGTGTTTGTTAAAATCAAATAATATTTGGCGACGTTCGTCAAAAGTCACTATGTTATTGGCTAGGGATGGGGTATACGATAATTGGATTTTAAATTTTTTTATACCTGAAATTAAATGTTCATAATTAGTATTAATTCATTGTGGATCTTGGCCTATTTAAAGATAGATACAAATCATACAATACATTAGAAAGTCAGTATAATGAAAATTAGGAATTGAAACGTCAGTTTAGAGAAAAACAATTTTTCAATTTATGAAAAAACTATTTGATTTGTAAAAAAAAAATATTTTACCCCATCCCTTTAAGACATGACATTTCAAACGTCACAGGGACCATGCTACATTTTATTGAGTATAGTCTTTCAATCCTCGTCCATTTAACACGCCGAAACCGCTTGGATGTGCTCTTTTTCACTATGCTTAACTCGTCAGTTTTTATTTCACATCCATCCCATGAATCTATTACGAACTACAGCGCTATAAGCTCCATAGTTATACTATATATCGATGGTCCCTTGTTCTCGTTCTACAGGCTCCTCCATGAGCGACTACGTGCGAGTCAAGTACAAGGCCACTGGCAAGCTGGCCGTGATGCGGATGATGGTGGACGGGAGGATGAATCCGGAGTTCTCACTTACGGACTTTGTCACTGACGAGGACCTCAACAAGAGTCTCGAGTTTTATGTAAGTATTCATCATTCAATCTAAACATTCGACTAGACAATACGACTTACGATTGACTAGACAATACGCACTAGACGATTCACTTACGACTGACTAGACAATACGCACTAGACGATTCACTTACGACTGACTAGACAATACGCACTAGACGATTCACTTACGATTGACTAGACAATACGCACTAGACGATTCACTTACGATTGACTAGACAATACGCACTAGACGATTCACTTACGATTGACTAGACAATACGCACTGGACGATTCACTTACGATTGACTAGATAATACGCACTAGACGATTCACTTACGACTGACTAGACAATACACACTAGACCATTCACTTACGATTGACTAGACAATACGCACTAGACGATTCACTTACGATTGACTAGACAATACGCACTAGACGATTCACTTACGATTGACTAGACAATACGCACTAGACGATTCACTTACGATTGACTAGATAATACGCACTAGACGATTCACTTACGATTGACTAGATAATACGCACTAGACGATTCACTTACGATTGACTAGACAATACGCACTAGACGATTCACTTACGATTGACTAGACAATACGCACTAGACGATTCACTTACGATTGACTAGACAATACGCACTAGACGATTCACTTACGATTGACTAGACAATACGCACTAGACGATTCACTTACGATTGACTAGACAATACGCACTAGACGATTCACTTACGATTGACTAGACAATACGCACTAGACGATTCACTTACGATTGACTCGACAATACACACTAGACAATTCACACATTATAACCTAACCTAATCTATTTTTTAATATTTTTAGAGTTTTAGCGTTAACACTGTGAAAATTAATGATTATTCAACTATAATTAGAAATTGACATACTGTTTAATCCACTTGAAAATATATATTCAACCCAACTAGTTTCAAGTTATATGTGACTCATCATCAGGGATATTCTGAATTAACTGTTAGTTTGGAATACCCCTGAAGATGAGTCGCATATGACGTGAAACTATAGTTCGAAAAATCTAGGATGAACCGTATGACAGCTCACAAATTTGCCCCAATACAACCTTGTAACGATGTTCAGTCATTTTAATTATTTTATCAACTTTAATGTAAACCTCGATTCTAATAAATAGCAAGTTATTTAGGTAAATACACTACATAAAACTAACAATAATGACAAATTAATACATCTTGTCACAAATTAGCAAAAATGTGGCAGTTTGTTAAAATCAAATAATATTTGGTGACGTTTGTCAAAAGTCACTACGTTAGTCTGCATTGGCTAGGGATGGGGTATTCGATAATTGGATTTTCAAAAATCGATTTCGAAAATCGATTTTAATTAAATGTTCGTAATTAGTATTAATCCATAGTGGATCTTGGCCTATTTAAAGATAGATACAAATTATACAATACATTAGAAAGTCAGTATAATGAAAATTAGGAATTAAAACGTCAGTTTAGAGAAAAACAATTGTTTGATTTGTAAAAAAACTATTAGATTTAAAAAAAAAAACGATTTTACCCCATCCCTTTATGACAAACGTCGCACGGTTCATCCTAGACTTTCCGAAGTATAGTTGGGTTCAATATATATATATACAGGATGCATTTTATGTTTTTTTTTAATAACTTTTAAATGAAACACAATTTTATAATTTCTATTGAATTGATTGATTATATAGTCTTTACCATTATGTATGGAATATATGTTAATGTCGGACAAGTGGCCGCCTCTGGCCGTGGCGCAAACGCGAGCTCTTTCAAGCATATTTTTCACAACATTCTCGCAGACTTCTGGTGTTATTTCAGCAATTTCTTTTCCAATGTTGTCCTTGAAGAGCATCGGGATTGTGGTTAGTTTGTTGGTATATACCTTTCCCTTCAAGTACCCTCATAGGAAATAATCGGGGGCGGTCAAATCAGGGGATCGTGGGAGCCAGTCGATATCACCACTTTTTGACATTATTCGGCCGGGAAAAGTTTCTCGCAAATATTGCATCGCAGCACGAGCTGTGTGTGTGTGATGTGGCAACGTCCTGTTGTAACCACATCTGCTGTAGACCCAATTGATCTAATTCGGGCACAAGAAAGTTTACCAACATGTCACGATAGCGATCACCGGTAACTGTTACAGCATTGCCTCTAGCATCCTCAAAGAAATATGGCCCAATGATGCCGCCGGCCCAAATGGCGCACCATACAGTAACTCTACGAGGGTGTAATGGTCGTTGGTGTATGAATTGAGGATTTTCAGTGCCCCAATAGCGGCTATTCTGTTTATTAACAAAGCCAGCCAAGTCGAAATGTGCCTCGTCGCTCATGATGGTTTTTTGCCAAAAATTGTGGTCGTGTATACCGACCTGTAAAACCCGAGCACCTTTATTGAAAATACACAAAATGTAAGTAAATATTTAGCTTTGGAACGAAACAAATCAAAACGACCTGTAAAACCCGAGCACTCCAATCTCGCCACTGTTTATAGTAATTTTCCTGTGGTTCTTGTGTCAATTGAATTTTATAGGGATAAAAATGCAAATCTTTTTTGATAATTTTCAACAAACATGATGGAGACATTCCCAATTCTTGTGTACGGCGTCGATGAGAGGTGCACGGACGTTCACCAACACTCTGCCTCACTGCATCAATCTTTTCTGGCGTACGTTGGCTACGTGGTCGCCCAGACTTTGATTTATCTCCCAGTGTATGCACATTTTCAAAATTGTTCATTACACGTTGAATAGTTGACTTGTTTGGCACATGATTTAAACCAAAAAAACACACGCAATGTTCTTCGCGTATTCACAATTAAACAATTATTTAAATAAAATGTTTTAATAACTTCAACACGTTGTTGCGGAGTTAGATGCTCCATAATAAATTGTTATCGACCACTCTCCACGACTGTCAAATATGAACTGACAAATTACAGCCAAATCAAAATGGCGGGCTAACGAAATCGGCCTGGAACATATAATGCATCCTCTATATAATATATTCGAGTGGAATAAACGGTGTTTTAATTTTTGACCAATTTTAACTATCATCCTCCATGGCCTAGCTGGTAAGATTCTTGACTTCCAAGCAGAACTGGGGTTTAAGCTTCGATTCCTGATTCGAACTGTAAAAAATAAAAAAAGGCCAGTCTGGTAAAATAGTTATCTGGTAAACTATGTATACTCACTAGTATTTCCAACACATGCAATGATGAATCGCAAGTTTCGTGCCTACTCAAATGGTTCTAGATCCATGAATATGGGCGAAGACAAGGTTGTCTCCCAGCCATGTTCTTCAATATCTCTTAATCATCAATTTAGATGCGTTGAAGGGTATCATACAAAAAATTAATGATCACAGTGGAACCTCGGTTATCGAATGTCTCATCTTGTACAATTAGTTTACGAACATATTGTTTTAATTCAGTTCTCGAAGATGTATTTTTCAATGACGATGCCATGTCTCACTTCAGAACTTTTTTAAAATGCAGGTAAAAACAAACCTCATTCAACAGGTTTTTAGTGAGACAGAAAAGAGGAAGAACTCCAGGACAGTCACCTGATGTAAGGTGATTGGTTATACTGGTTAGAGCCTCGCTTGGTGCTTAGAGGTACACTGCGAGCTAGGTGACATATCCTAGCAAACCAACGCACCGCATATCATCGCAATGGCCACACTGTACGCCACGCTACATGATGATAAGTCACCTAATGAGTCTCCTAGCGAACAGACGTGCTGGTTAATTTTATTGTGTCACCAAGTGATTTTACAAGATGGCGGATTTTTTAATAACAGCTGTGTATAAAGGGAGCCTTTGTGGAACCCATCGAGCAAATTATACAAAAATGTACCTGTAATAAAATCACTTTGTAATGAAGTTGCACAGGAAGTAAATAAAGATAAGGTAAGTTGTAATGAAATTGGTTAGTTTTGAGAGTGGCATAGTTTGTTGACTCAACCGCTCCCAAATGTCAAATAAATTTGTGCGAAGCACTTTGGTGTGGCCAAGCCTGAAGTCACCTAGTCTATTAGTCACGTAGAACCTAGCGAAGCACTTTGGTGTGTCCTTAGCCTAACATTTCTCCTCTTAACCACCTTCCACTTACGCCATCAGCTCTCCTCAGTACAGGTAAAGTGCAGTTAAATTTTCTTTTAATTGATCTATTTATTGTGTTGCCGCACTGTGTAGTTTTAGACTCCGGAACGGGTTAATCTAATCTACATTACTTCGAGAAAAATTGATTCGACTTTCAAACAGCCTTCTGGAACGGATTATGTTCAAAAACTGAGGTTCCACTGTATTATGATATATTTAATAAGGTAATAACCATTTATCTGAAATATAAATAAATATATTTAAGTATTCAATGAGTAAGTCTCAGAACTGTCAGTAATAATGTTTTTATTTTCAACATATTTCCAGTGTGACAGCATCTTGGGAGAGAACGAAGACTTCATAGTGGACCTTTACAGCAAGAGGCCCACTAATGAGCTGCCCGACGGGAAATCTGAGGTATGTATTTATTTTCTTGTCTTTCCCTCTTGATCGTTATAATTTAGAATCAATAAGGCATTGACATATGATAGGCTGTCTCCTGATCGAGTATGATTTATTTTATTTTTATTTATTATTACACATGACAAGAAATATTATTACACATGACAAGAAATATTATTACACATGACAAGAAATATACATAATTTGCGAAAAAACAACAGGTAATTTAATTTGGGCATACATTATTTTAATGGATCTGGGTTTATCACCTTTCATTTGTCGTATCCCCAGTAAACTAGGCTTTTGCCTGTATCTCACTGAGGATATTTAGCATGAAAAAATAAATCGATACTTCTTTACGATTTTTGATTACACAAAAACAAAACCCCGTTGCACGTTCTCATCAACCTGACAAACAGTGACACTCAATTACAACTGGAAACATCATGAGGAATCAAACTCTTTACACATCATCCCTCCAGAAAGACCAAATTTGTTCATCCCACAATATACCGCACATAATCATAAAAATAAAAACAAAAACAAAAGTAAAACCAAAAATTAACCCAAAATGAAACAAAAATAAAACCAAAAATGTTCATCCCATAATATACCGCACACAATCATAAGAATAAAAATTAACACAAAAATATATAGAAACATAAATACAAAACAACAAAAATCAAAACAACAAGAAGAAATCCACACTCAAGAGCCCACGCAAATCTTTTCAACACGTCATTTCCACACATCATTCATCCTGAAAGGCCAAGTACTTAAAATCCTGTCACAATAACAACCACGCTCCGATCGACTGTCTAAATGGTTTTCCTTCCTTTGTCTTTATTGAATTCAAGTAGATATAAATATGATTGCAAGTAGAGTAGAGCGCTGATTATTCTTAGTGATTGAGAGACACTCGAGCACGGATAATTGAAAAACACGGTACATAAGCTACAGAAAAACTTAAGTTTAGATCATAGTTTCCCGAACTTTTTCGCCCCGTAGACCACTTGCTGATTTTTTGTTTTCTGTAGACCCCTGCCTGCCTAATATTGATTTTTCCTAAATTTATTAACTTCAAATGTGTTTTTGACAGCTAACACAGTGCTGTTCACCTTGATAAGGTTAGGTTTGTAGAGTGGACAATTGTAAAAAAGTAAAAACATGTACAATTTTTATTCGTACCTTTATTGAAAAGACACAAAATGCAAGTAAATATTTGGCTTTGGAACGAAACAAATCAAAAACCTAGTAAAATTCTTACATAAAATGAATACACAAATAATACTGTTAATGAGAGGGGTGGACCTGATGCTCTGATAGCGACGGTTCAATATTTGGCTTCAAATTAGTGAGGTATAGTCTTAAATCTCCATGTTCAGTGATTTCCATTCAATTTCTTTATATAAGTATTTTCTATGTCTAATATAAGTATTATGTACACACAATCCGTGTTAGGTGTAATAAGACATTTACGGAACGCCTAAATATTGATGATGATCTGCTTAAATGGGATCCGCTCACGTGGACCCCCATTTACATCTCGTGCACCCCCATTTTCTTTTCTCGCTGACATACACCCCCTGCAAGTGTAAATCGACCCTTGGGTTCCATATGGACCACTTTGGGAATCTTTGGTTTAGATGATCTAACATCGAAAACTATTTCGGAAGTCATTCCGTCAGGTATCGAACTTGGGATGCCCGCTTGACTAACGTAAGTGCTGTTAGATATAAAATTTGGGAGCGTGAATAAACGTAAAATAGGTTTCCATTCACGAAATAAAGGTGAGGATATACGAGGCGTATCCAGAAAGTAAGTGTACTGAGGCTCTCACGACCGGATGGATTTTATTTTCGACATGTTGGCTACACTTCCGTGTAGCCTGACCCTTCCCCTCCGCAACGAGACCGGTTCGAGGTCAGTATGTTGAGAAGTGTCGACGTGACAACACGTTTCGTGAAAAATGTCAATCCAATCTCCCGCCAAGTGCAAAATACGCGGCGTCATCCGTTATCTCGTTTGGAAGGGAAAACCTCCGGTTGAGGTTTATAATGAGGTGAAAACTGCATATGGTGATAAAGCTATGGTGATAAAGCTATGAATGGGATGTCCTGAACCATCTTGCGCATTCCCATGACCTAGCATTCCCATGACCTTCAGATTACTATCTCTTTACCTCCCTGAAGCTGCACATGGGTGGAAAAAGGTTTTCAACCGACGAGGAGGTAAAGGAGGAGGTGGAGAAGTGGACGGAGGGGTTGGCGGGAAACTACTTCGAGGAAGGCATCAAAAAGTTGATACCCCGCTTCACCACCTGCATTGAGAGGAATGGCGACTATGTCGAAAAATAGCTTACGTATATATTACGGTAACCACGTAATTATTTTGTTTAAATAAAAAAAATTGTAACCTACAAAAATTAAGTACACTTACTTTCTGGATATGCCTCGTACATACCAATAAGTGCTTTCATTAAAATTGAGTGTTTTTTTTACAATTGTGCACTGCGCATTTGTTTTGTTAGTCTTTCTTAATTCATTCGTTCTACATGCCCAAACCATCTCAGCGTGCTCCTTCTCCACCTTACTTAACACATCAACCTTAAGTTCACATCCATCCCTTATCACTTCATTCCCTATTCTATAATACATTTTCACTCAATGTATTTATCTCAGCATGCGTTCCTTTCAGTTTTTTTTACGTCCATGTTTCACTTCCATACATTAAAATTGGTTCTAGAATACTATCTTAGCATATTTTGATACTGTGCAGTTCAAGTTCAATTTGTTTTAATGTCCTGTCAACTTTGTTTCCTTTCGCTTTGTTCCAATCTTTCATTCGTCACCCGAATGATTTTAAAAATACTAAATAAACTTGATGATATATTTTTAACAATCCAATACATCCGATGATGCCGTTTCCTTTGCAGATCTGTGAGAAGCAGTTGAAGTTCTGCAAAGACTGGATGTACACCACTGCTGAGGACCTGGACTGGACTCCCAAGAAGCAGCAGGAGTACCTTGACAAGTACGGGCCGGACCCTTACGGCTTCGGCGGCATGGCTCCTCCGCCCTCCGCGCACTACGGAGACGGAGAAGCCGCAGACGAGATGGATGCCTCCCAGCTGGAGATGAAGGAGGAACTGTAATGTGGGGGGTGTACAGACTGATATAAGCCAAGGTTGTGATGAAATGTGGTGATGGAGGAGATGCTTTCAATACAACTGCGGCAGCGATTGAGAGTTTATTTGAGGGGCGAAAGGAATTTTCTTGTGTTATATTTGTATCAGATCAGCGGATCCCGATATATTTTTTACGAAGTCTTGTCAAAATTTATGATTGTATACGAATACTCGTACTATACTACACCAAAAGCCGAATGTCTTACTATCTAACATAAAAGTTTCTTTATAGTTTGTCTTCCCATAGTGAGTTTTCTGCAGTTTTCTTATCAAATATGTCTTTCTAAATACATGCAATTGCAAGGAAGTATATAATTTAATTGCCTCAGTCACTATCTTCGTATTCATGAAAAACTCGGTTAGTTCCGAACTATTGAAATATGAGTTGATAGTGTTAAATTTAATGCTAAATAATCTCAAAAATATAATATAAATATTATAGATTCGCCTGTGACTACCTGTATCGCCAGTCCCGAAAAAAAAAACTATTTTACTTAAAATTATTAATTATAAAAAGACAGTTGATATAGTGTCGTTTTGAGAGTAGATTTTTCTGAAGAGCATTCTAACTCGAGACTCGAACCCACTGTTTAAAATATTACAAAATAAATATACATAAGTTGAGTGTAAGGATAGGAAGGTAGTGGCTGTGGCAATTAGATCAGGTAATTGCCCGCATCTGCATACATTCAGTTAACTATATTTGGGTAAGAAAACTGCAAAAAGCTTATAAAGAGAAGAATAACTGTAAACTAACCTTTATAGATCTTTGGATATTATAAAAAGACAATTGATATAGTGTCGTGTGATAGTTACACATTAGACTTGAGGTGTAGCACAGTGTATGTGTTTAGTGTTCATATATAATCATAAATGTTTACAAGACCTCCCAAAAAGGATTTGTCCTCAAGTGTTTCCAAAAGCTGCACACGCCACCCATATCTCGAAGACTATGCAGCAGTCCATTTCACAATAATTGTCTACAAATTGGCCAGTATTAGAATAAAATAATTAGCGAACAGTCTTGCCAGTAGCTGCGTAGTTGTATTGAAGGTGCGAATGGAAACAATATGGTCCAAAATATATTACTTATTTAGTGTTTAAGTATGGACGATACTCGTAAGTTAAACTTGTCTCTGTTGTCTCAAACAGAATGCTAATCTTTTTATTTCAATAATTGACTTGGTACAATTTTATTGTATCGTAACATTCCTTCTAATATTATGCCTGATTATAGCAAATCAATTTTATTGTATCGTAACATTCTTTCTAATATTACGTCTGATTATAGCAAATCAACAACGGTTGGATTCCTATTTGAAACGTTCAATGATTTTCGTGCCTGTTTTCTACTAGTTTATAATGTTTTTTGTACTTGTTACCGTGTTGAGATGCACTCGCCATGTCCTGCACTGGGCACCGTTGGTATGTTTACGATGCGGTCGTTAGAGTGATTGAACTTATCGAGCCAAGCGTGTATTTATTTAGCGATCGTGTGTGTCTCTTGAATGCCTGCTATATTCCTAATATTAAAAGAAAGACTTCCACGGTCAGTTTACAGGCAGCTCAAGGTATAACTCCATAAGTAGGAATCTGTTGTATAAGGTCTTTCGGAGTATTGTACCGTGTGGTTTAAATTGTGATGCCAACGTTTCGAAAACGTTGCAGTTTTCATCTTTCAAGCTTGTTTGTAATCAACTTCACTATTATAAGTGGATGCGAGCTGAATATCGCTTGCCCTATACTGGAGTCTCGACTGTAGCGTGAGTCCATCTCGGTTAGTGACTGTAATGTGAGCATATGGGTCCATCAACGAGCGTGCAGCTTCGACGAAGGTTCAAGTTATTGTTAATGTTCATTTAGTTGTTGCTTCAATTTGATTATGGGGTACAATGCTGATTTTGAGGGGAAATCAATAATTTTTTTTAATATTGTATGGATGTTCATTTCTTTTCTTTATTCTGTTTCTCTTCTTTATTAACCACTTAACAGTCGAATTTTTAACACGCGACGTAACACAATGACGAACTGTGAATGAATAAATTCTATACGAAAATATATTCCGTTCGGAGAAAACAAGTTGAAACAAGATCTACCCAAACGACGCTCGGGAGAAACACTCACAACAAATCGAAACAAGATTTGCCTGAACGAGTCTCGGACTCGTCAGTATAAAAAGAAACTTGGTGCCCGAGCGGGACTCGGGCAAAACTGTCGAGTGGTTAATTCACGATATTAAAATTTCTATTCTCTTTGATTAATCGGCCGTGATCATTTTTTGGTTTTCTGAGTGTTTTTAGCTCAAGTGAGAAACGGTGGGCTGTCTCGATGAAGTGTTCGGCCAAAGCTGAATTTTCTTGATAAGCTAATCTGAAGATTAGCGGAACGTGACAGAGTCTGCACTATAAATTAACCCTGAAGATGAAAACTGGAACGTTTTCGAAACGTCGGCATCATAAACCAAAAAGCGCAGTACAACACTTCGAACGATCTTATACAACCTCGAAACAAGTGAGAATCCATCCTTACTCTGCCCTTATAAACAAAAAACATAGGCTTGATGAAAATAAGAAAAACTAAAAATTGTGCTTAAGGTTCCTGATTGCCGGCCTCCATACTTGATATCCATTCCTGAAATAATAACTCAACTAAATTGTGCTTAAGGTTCCTGATTGCCGCCTCCATACTTGATATCCATTCCTGAAATAATAACTCAACTAAATTGCGCTTAAGGTTCCTGATTGCCGGCCTCCATACTTGATATCCATTCCTGAAATAATAACTCAACTAAATTGCGCTTAAGGTTCCTGATTGCCGGCCTCCATACTTGATATCCATTCCTGAAATAATAACTCAACTAAATTGCGCTTAAGGTTCCTGATTGCCGGCCTCCATACTTGATATCCATTCCTGAAATAATAACTCAACTAAATTGCGCTTAAGGTTCCTGATTGCCGGCCTCCATACTTGATATCCATTCCTGAAATAATAACAACTAAATTGTGCTTAAGGTTCCTGATTGCCGCCTCCATACTTGATATCCATTCCTGAAATAATAACTCAACTAAATTGAGCTTAAGGTTCCTGATTGCCGGCCTCCATACTTGATATCCATTTCTGAAATAATAACTCAACTAAATTGCGCTTAAGGTTCCTGATTGCCGGCCTCCATACTTGATATCCATTCCTGAAATAATAACTCGACTAAATTTTAATTTTTTTTTATTTATTTAGAACAAAGGTTAATCATGTTACAAATTATACAAATATATTTTTTACGATGTCACAAAATTATATACATATTTAGCACTTTATTTAAATGTATTTGAAGTGAATTTATTTCTTCACGATGTTATGACTATAATGATGATATTCCCAAGTGCGTTATTTGCTTTTAATTTTTAAATGTCGCAGCTGCCGAGAGTCATTTTATTCCATGTCTGTATTGATACAATTTACACTGATACTTTTTAAATTGTCGTATTAATAAGAGCTCTTCTTCATCGTGTGGTCAATGCCGAGCGTCATGGTCCTCTCCTACAATCTGGAACTTGGTGCACCACCTGTCGTCTCCATCCCTCCATTGGCTGGTTCTGGGCCATGTTGAATGCGGCGTTTCAAAGAGGATCCTATCAACTCCTTTAATTGATCTTTTCATTTTATACGAAGACACCTTTCTTCCACTGTCCCCGTGAGTTTTTTTTCTCATTGCCGCTTTTCAAATATAGGAATATATTTTATTTTATTTTATTTCAACGGTCAAATGACCTTTTTGATACAAAAGATTAAAAAACAACGATAAATGGAATTCATCCCGACAAAAACAACTTGTTCACGTTACTCTTGTAAGTAATTGAGTGTCACTATTTGTCTGGTTGATGAGAATGTGCAACGGGGTTTTTTTTTATATAATCCGAAATCGGAAAGAAGTATCGATTTATTTTTTCATGCTATATGTCCTCAGTGAGATACAGGCAAAAGCCTAGTAGAAAGGCAACAAACCCAGATCCATTAAAATTGTGTGTCCGAATTAAATTACCCGTTGTTTTTTCGCAAATTATGTGTATTTCTTGTCATGTGTAAAATAAATAAAATAAATAAAAAGTAGTCAAAATTGCATAAAAATCCAAACAATGCCCATATTGATTGCCCAATCTGTGCAAAAGTTGTACAAATAATTATAACCAATTCACGATGGAACAGAACATTTTATCAGGTGGTCCTACAAGGAGTCCCGAAATCGCCAGTTTCTCCTAGACTTGATATTCCTTCTGGCAATATACCCCAGAGGATGTTATGATTTTTTCGCGTGTTGTCGAAAGTCTTTCGGTAATTTCCAATTCTCGGATGGTCGAGACGTTGGTGCGGCCTGCCTTGTTGTCTATGAGATACGGAACATCCGCCTTCAACACCACGTCTCGAAGGCATCTTTATTTCCTTCCTTCTCATTGTCCACTTAATACAGTACTATGGAGAATAGCACTGTATAAAGGATCTCTCTCCGTGGTTGCAGTCCTAAGACTGGTTTGCAGCAATTTCAACTCTTCTCCTCCATTCCCCCCTGTCCTGTGCGGCTCTTTTTAAATCTGTATATGTTGATCAGCGCACGTCCACCAACAGGTCCTCCAGGTACTCTCGGCGTGGGCGTCCCCTAGAGTTTGTCCCCTCGGTCATACCCTCCATTATGGCATGCAAGAGGCCCTCTTGTCGTATTATATGACCGATCCATCTTGCACGCCTTTCGGACAGGATCCTGAGCAGGTGCCTTCCTCCTTCGACTCGTTGGAGAACCTCTTCATTTGTGATGCGGTCTCTCCAGGAAATTCCTAATAGTCTTCTATAGGACCACATCTCAAAAGCCTCTAGTCTTCGTCTATCTCTTTCGGATAGGCACCATGTCTCGCAGCCGTACATCAAGATACTCCATACATAGGTCTTGATGAGGAGTATTCTCAGTTTTAGGTCTATATTATTTGATTCTATTATTTTCGAGCTTTTATTAAATGCAAGTCTAGCCTGATGTATACGGCTGTCGACCTCGCTCTTGGACCGACCGTCCCATGTTATTTTGCTCCCGAAGTAGACAAACTCCTCGGTGTTCTTTAGTGGTTTACCCGACATCACTATTCTCATCTGGTGTTGCGCTCGGCCTACAGTCAGCAGCTTTGTTTTGTCTTTATTTATCTTCATACTGTAGTTATTTTGAAGAATGCTTTCCATAGTTGTTAAGGCCTGTTGTAGTTCCTCTTCACTTTCAGCAACCATAGCAATATCGTCAGCGAACCTTATCATGTCCACCTTTTGCCCGTGTATCTTTACATCTTCTCTGTGACTCATTCTCTCTCTCAAGTCGTCAATCGCGCTCTGTATATAGGCGTTAAAAAGAACAGGTGACAGAGAGCATCTCTGCCTTACCCCTTGTCTTATATTGGCTTCCTTTGTGTCCTCGTCACATCTGATTATAGCGGCCTCATTCTTGTATAGCGCCTGGATTATACGTCTATAGGATACTGATGGACAAATCCTTAAAGCCATCAAGATGAGATAAGTGGAGCCAGATTCTTTGCAGCTCCAAATAAAGTCTCTTTCAATTGAGCTTATACTGAGGGGAGGCAGGTTGTAGGTTGTAGAAGTTATATAGATTATTGTATATAACATTCTCCAATGGACCGGGAATTGACTCAGGGTATACTGCAAAGTAGATATTGTGCCTTGAGAAATGCCTTGAGCCTTGTGCCTTGAGTATTACTTCTCCAAACTAGTCAGCTTATATCGTATAAGTGGGACATTAAAAAGTAAAAAAAAATCAGTTAACTTTATTAAAAATAATTAAATGGACATATAATATAATAAAATGCCTCTCAAACTGCAATGTTATATTTAAGGTTGTGTAGTGTTTTAATTTTGAAATTTTAATTACATATTTTTAGCAGCATTTAATAATTGTAAGAAATATGAACAATTCTGCATTAATCCACAAAAAAAAAATTGTCCATTAATTATCTCAATGCAATGTTATGTTAATCCTTTTCTGTTATATAGTATATGTATAAGCAATACGTAATTTATAACTTGAAAATACCATCGATCCCATAGAGTAACTCTCCAGCAATTATTTCTGACTTTGAATTCTAGCACTGAAAATTCTGTTTCAGTGTGATTTTGACACAAGATGAGTATAAAATGGAAATACTGAGATATTTTATCCGAATTACTAGAGATTTAACTGTTATTCTCCTTAACCCTTATCTTGGCAAAGTTCAATTTATCCAAATATTAACGTTTTTCTTCGGAGATTCCTTGTTATATGGTAAGTTATGAAGGGAAATTGAGGAAAAAAAAATCACAACTTTTCCTTATAGTTTTTTTTTAATATGTAACACCCACGTTACATTGCCAAAATATAAATTTTTTAAAACACAAAAAACGCTATAAAATGATTCTTTAATCTAAAACATGAACAAAATTAACATAGCTGAATTATCAACAAATAAAATGGTTTGAATAAAATTTTCTCTACATGTAGTGATTAACCCTTCCCTTACGGTGAAAAAAATTGAAACGCGCGCTCCGGTGTTGGGTAGTGAGTACGCGATCAAAAATTAGCAATTTTAAATCAGAAAAATAAGAACATTCATAGATAATCCCCTTAATTAATTATAATTGAAGTTAAAAATTATAATAATTGAGATTTATTTGCTGAAAACATTAAAAAACCATCTGGCAACGCTCACCGAACGGGTGTAGATCTAGTCTCGTTGCCAGCCCAACAGCTACTGCGGCGCGGCAGGGTTGGTGGCTAACCCGGGCGTGGCTTACACTTGCGAGGTTGAGACAATTGAGCTTCTCGCTATTCAGTGAAGTATGCAAAAGTGAGATGCGAATATAGTGTCGCGCTTCCCGCATACTCTTCACCTATCGTCAAGAGCCAAGATCGAGGCACTCACAGCGTTTAAATGCGAATTGGTTTCCGATATTCACAAAATACTTACGATGTAGTCGATAAATTTTGATTATTATTAATATTATTTTTTAAATCAATGCGTAAATATATTATGGAGGAATACCTAAAATCTTAACCTTGTATTTATTATATTTATAGAGATATTGATGGTTATTAGAAGCAACATGTAGAAGATACCCAACACAGGGAAGGAAAGGTTAATGAGATATTTAGATTATTTACCACAATTTTCAAAACGCGCCCACGCTGTCCAGACATGTTGACCTGATGTCGTTTGAAAGGTTGTAGCGTTGTCAATATTTATCACCTGATGATACCACTGCACACAATAGTGCATGTATAGTATTTGAATGTGTTGCCATGTTTGAAATTACGTTACAGTTTCTGGATTTTAAAAAAAAGATCCATAAATTAGTGTAACACCTGTGTTACAATGCCATGATAAGGGTTAAGTTGGTTGTTGCCTGCTATTCTTTTATATTCAGACGTGTCACCACTGAAGGACGAGTTTTTGGCAGTTTCTTCTTCCTTCACTACATGACGTGAAGTTTTGGATCTATATACTAGTGTAGATCGTACTGATGGGGACTTAGATCGTATTGATGTCCCGTATAACTAGTAGGATCGGCAACTGAATTCCGCAGATTAATTGTTAACACATTCATTATTTTTAATTGTACGTTATTTCTTCCCACAACGTACATTTTTTCGTCTTAAACATTGCTACTTTTTGATAGTAATGTTTTACAAAACTGTATTTGTACTATTTTTTTTTGTTATTTTGAAGGTTGTTATTATTATTTTTGTACAAAATTATTGGAGTGAGCTTTACAAATGATGACAATATATAAAATATATTCATAAAAAATAAGTATTTAATATAAAATTATTATCAAATGTTGTCAAATTTATTATAAGTGTTAATAATAAAAGAAATTACTTTTTCATATGTTACTTGTGTTTTATTTACTTATTTTTAATTTTTAAGCCTGATGAAATATGAAGAGACAATTTATATACCACTGTTTAGAGTGCAGACTCTCTCTCCTTGAGACACTTTATATACCACTGTTTAGAGTGCAGACTCTCTCTCCTTGAGACACTTTATATACCACTGTTTAGAGTGCAGACTCTCTCTCCTTGAGACACTTTATATACCACTGTTTAGAGTGCAGACTCTCTCTCCTTGAGACACTTTATATACCACTGTTTAGAGTGCAGACTCTCTCTCCTTGAGACACTTTATATACCACTGTTTAGAGTGCAGACTCTCTCTCCTTGAGACACTTTATATACCACTGTTAAGAGTGCAGACTCTCTCTCCTTGAGACACTTTATATACCACTGTTTAGAGTGCAGACTCTCTCTCCTTGAGACACTTTATATACCACTGTTTAGAGTGCAGACTCTCTCTCCTTGAGACACTTTATATACCACTGTTTAGAGTGCAGACTCTCTCTCCTTGAGACACTTTATATACCACTGTTTAGAGTGCAGACTCTCTCTCCTTGAGACACTTTATATACCACTGTTTAGAGTGCAGACTCTCTCTCCTTGAGACACTTTATATACCACTGTTTAGAGTGCAGACTCTCTCTCCTTGAGACACTTTATATACCACTGTTTAGAGTGCAGACTCTCTCTCCTTGAGACACTTTATATACCACTGTTTAGAGTGCAGACTCTCTCTCCTTGAGACACTTTATATACCACTGTTTAGAGTGCAGACTCTCTCTCCTTGAGACACTTTATATACCACTGTTTAGAGTGCAGACTCTCTCTCCTTGAGACACTTTATATACCACTGTTTAGAGTGCAGACTCTCTCTCCTTGAGACACTTTATATACCACTGTTAAGAGTGCAGACTCTCTCTCCTTGAGACACTTTATATACCACTGTTTAGAGTGCAGACTCTCTCTCCTTGAGACACTTTATATACCACTGTTTAGAGTGCAGACTCTCTCTCCTTGAGACACTTTATATACCACTGTTTAGAGTGCAGACTCTCTCTCCTTGAGACACTTTATATACCACTGTTTAGAGTGCAGACTCTCTCTCCTTGAGACACTTTATATACCACTGTTTAGAGTGCAGACTCTCTCTCCTTGAGACACTTTATATACCACTGTTTAGAGTGCAGACTCTCTCTCCTTGAGACACTTTATATACCACTGTTTAGAGTGCAGACTCTCTCTCCTTGAGACACTTTATATACCACTGTTTAGAGTGCAGACTCTCTCTCCTTGAGACACTTTATATACCACTGTTTAGAGTGCAGACTCTCTCTCCTTGAGACACTTTATATACCACTGTTTAGAGTGCAGACTCTCTCTCCTTGAGACACTTTATATACCACTGTTTAGAGTGCAGACTCTCTCTCCTTGAGACACTTTATATACCACTGTTTAGAGTGCAGACTCTCTCCTTGAGGCACTTTATATACCACTGTTTAGAGTGCAGACTCTCTCTCCTTGAGACACTTTATATACCACTGTTTAGAGTGCAGACTCTCTCTCCTTGAGACACTTTATATACCACTGTTTAGAGTGCAGACTCTCTCTCCTTGAGGCACTTTATATACCACTGTTTAGAGTGCAGACTCTCTCTCCTTGAGGCACTTTATATACCACTGTTTAGAGTGCAGACTCTCTCTCCTTGAGACACTTTATATACCACTGTTTAGAGTGCAGACTCTCTCTCCTTGAGACACTTTATATACCACTGTTTAGAGTGCAGACTCTCTCCTTGAGGCACTTTATATACCACTGTTTAGAGTGCAGACTCTCTCCTTGAGGCACTTTATATACCACTGTTTAGAGTGCAGACTCTCTCTCCTTGAGGCACTTTATATACCACTGTTTAGAGTGCAGTATCTCTCTCCTTGAGGCACTTTATATACCACTGTTTAGAGTGCAGACTCTCTCTCCTTGAGACACTTTATATACCACTGTTTAGAGTGCAGACTCTCTCTCCTTGAGACACTTTATATACTACTGTTTAGAGTGCAGACTCTCTCCTTGAGGCACTTTATATACCACTGTTTAGAGTGCAGACTCTCTCCTTGAGGCACTTTATATACCACTGTTTAGAGTGCAGACTCTCTCTCCTTGAGGCACTTTATATACCACTGTTTAGAGTGCAGACTCTCTCTCCTTGAGGCACTTTATATACCACTGTTTAGAGTGCAGACTCTCTCCTTGAGGCACTTTATATACCACTGTTTAGAGTGCAGACTCTCTCTCCTTGAGGCACTTTATATACCACTGTTTAGAGTGCAGACTCTCTCTCCTTGAGGCACTTTATATACCACTGTTTAGAGTGCAGACTCTCTCTCCTTGAGACACTTTATATACCACTGTTTAGAGTGCAGACTCTCTCTCCTTGAGACACTTTATATACCACTGTTTAGAGTGCAGACTGTCTCTCCTTGAGGCTTGAGGAGAGAGAGTCTGCACTCTCCTTGAGGCACTTTATATACCACTGTTTAGAGTGCAGACTCTCCTTGAGGCACTTTATATACCACTGTTTAGAGTGCAGACTCTCTCCTTGAGGCACTTTATATACCACTGTTTAGAGTGCAGACTCTCTCTCCTTGAGGCACTTTATATACCACTGTTTTGAGTGCAGACTGTCTCTCCTTGAGGCTTTTTATATACCACCGTTTAGAGTGCAGACTCTCTCTCCTTGAGGCACTTTATATACCACTGTTTAGAGTGCAGACTCTCTCCTTGAGGCACTTTATATACCACTGTTTAGAGTGCAGACTCTCTCTCCTTGAGGCACTTTATATACCACTGTTTTGAGTGCAGACTGTCTCTCTTTGAGGCTTTTTATATACCACCGTTTAGAGTGCAGACTCTCTCTCCTTGAGGCACTTTATATACCACTGTTTAGAGTGCAGACTCTCTCTCCTTGAGGCACTTTATATACCACTGTTTAGAGTGCAGACTCTCTCTCCTTGAGGCACTTTATATACCACTGTTTAGAGTGCAGACTCTCTCCTTGAGGCACTTTATATACCACTGTTTAGAGTGCAGACTCTCTCTCCTTGAGGCACTTTATATACCACTGTTTAGAGTGCAGACTCTCTCTCCTTGAGGCACTTTATATACCACTGTTTAGAGTGCAGACTCTCTCCTTGAGGCACTTTATATACCACTGTTTAGAGTGCAGACTCTCTCTCCTTGAGGCACTTTATATACCACTGTTTAGAGTGCAGACTCTCTCTCCTTGAGGCACTTTATATACCACTGTTTAGAGTGCAGACTCTCTCCTTGAGACACTTTATATACCACTGTTTAGAGTGCAGACTCTCTCTCCTTGAGACACTTTATATACCACTGTTTAGAGTGCAGACTGTCTCTCCTTGAGGCTTGAGGAGAGAGAGTCTGCACTCTCCTTGAGGCACTTTATATACCACTGTTTAGAGTGCAGACTCTCCTTGAGGCACTTTATATACCACTGTTTAGAGTGCAGACTCTCTCCTTGAGGCACTTTATATACCACTGTTTAGAGTGCAGACTCTCTCTCCTTGAGGCACTTTATATACCACTGTTTTGAGTGCAGACTGTCTCTCCTTGAGGCTTTTTATATACCACCGTTTAGAGTGCAGACTCTCTCTCCTTGAGGCACTTTATATACCACTGTTTAGAGTGCAGACTCTCTCCTTGAGGCACTTTATATACCACTGTTTAGAGTGCAGACTCTCTCTCCTTGAGGCACTTTATATACCACTGTTTTGAGTGCAGACTGTCTCTCTTTGAGGCTTTTTATATACCACCGTTTAGAGTGCAGACTCTCTCTCCTTGAGGCACTTTATATACCACTGTTTAGAGTGCAGACTCTCTCTCCTTGAGGCACTTTATATACCACTGTTTAGAGTGCAGACTCTCTCTCCTTGAGGCACTTTATATACCACCGTTTAGAGTGCAGAATCTCTCCTTGAGGCACTTTATGTACCACCATTTAGAGTGCAGACTCTCTCTCCTTGAGGCACTTTATATACCACCATTTAGAGTGCAGACTCTCTTCTTGAGGCACTTTATATATCACCATTTAGAGTGCAGACTCTCTCTCCTTGAGACACTTTAACTTAGGATTCGACCCACTATTATTGACAGATCAAAACATTATAAATAAATGTATATTTATAAGTTGAGTTAATGATAGGAAGGTAAGGTAGTGGCTGCGGCCATTACATTATGTACTTCCTCACATCTGCATGTGTTTAGAAAAACATGTTTATTAAAAAAAACCACAGAAAATTTGCCATGGGGAGATGAACTACAAAGGAACCTTTGTAGATTTTCCGATTTGTGATAGTAACATCTTCGGCTTAAGGTTGAATATAGTGGTAAACCTTTTGGTAATTCTGTATGATATCTAGAAAAAATGGATAGTTGATAAGACGCCTGTCTTTCATATTGAAGTTTAATGGTTAAATTTTTGTTGGAATTTGATTTCACTAAAGGCCTCTAGTATTTTTCTTGTTGGCTAGAAAAGAATGGAGAACTTAATGATATATACAACTGTGTAGCAAAAATGACATGGTAGAGTGATGGTGCCCACCTTGATGTATGGAAGTGAAACTTGGATTTGGCAGAAAAAGCATAAAAGTAAGAGTAATTTGTAGAGATGCATGCACTAGGTAAAATTAGTGCAAGGTTTGAAAGAAGGCAGAATGAATACATCGGAAATGAATGCATGGATAAAATAAATCTTTCAAGTAAGATAAAGAAAGTAGCTTTAAGATAGTTTGGATGTGTGGAGAGCATGAATGATGAAAGAATGAGTATACAAGTCAGAAGTGCAAGGTGTGTGGAAGAGGAAAACGTAGCTGGACTATATTTTGACAGAAGTATGAATAATTGAAGGTTGTGCATGGCGAGGAGGAGGTGAAATTATGTACAGTTAAAAATAAAATGAGGCAAAAGCGTGTGCTTGGATAGAAAAGTTTGGAGATATGTATTCTCTGCCTACCTTGTAAGGAACATGGCGTGATTATATGTATGTATTTATTCTTGAGTTTTTTTGTGTCATTTGAACTTAAGGACATATCGTATATTAAACCTTTAAAAACGTATGGATTTATTTGAATATTAGGAATATTTGTTTTTTTTATTTTTTTTAATATTATTAGCCCAGTCACTTGAATGTATTAGGATGATCCTCGATATACCAGATAAATTTACGCCATTTCACATTTACCCGCACGTTGGAAATATTAGCCAAATACCTTATTCTGTATTGTAGGTACTTAATTAGATTTTACTTACAATAGCGATAATATGTCAAAAACATATATTTTTTCTCATAGAGTAACATTATACACATTGTTTAAAGATGGCGGCCGAGGTTTCTGTGCTCGGTTTTTGAATGAAATTGTCAAATAACTACGTTGTGAAAGCCCGTCTTTTGTAAAATTCATCTTCTTTGACTCAAATGAGGTAATATTCCATTAATTACCAACATTTTAAATATATTAAGTACTACATTTACAATAGAACGCCTCTTATTTAGACGATCCGTCACATTAAAATTGCAATGTTTTTATTAATATTTTGCAATGCAATGTTATCGAGCTCGTCTATTTATTTGTATATTTTTTTATTTCTTCTTGTACAAATCATCCGAAGAAATTGGAATGTATTTAATATTAATTTATCAAGAGTTAAAATTGAACGAATGTCACACGAATATGTAGGTAACATCGAAATATTTTGACATTTTGAAAGGCGAATTGGAATTAGTGATGGGAAATAATTTTATTTATTTTGATTAGTTCGATAAATATTTTGATTTGGTCATTCCGAGTTAGTGATTGAAATTTGCATTGTTTTTTATTTTATTTTCTTTCTTCTAACAACTTCATAGGCTAATAAGTAATACGTATGATTTTTTTATCAGTTAATTAATGTGCCGATTTATTTTTACTGTAAACTTCTCTATAAATCGACATTTTTTTCTAGAATACAATTTGATTTACGACAAAAATTTTGGATTTAATTTTTTTTAAATTCTTTCTTTTGACAGAAGAAACTCGTTAAGTGTTTTAATTTCATGAACAGAAAATGTCATTGAAATGTTTAAATTAGAACATACATATACAGGCGAACCTCGACTTTCGCACATAATTGGTTCTTGAAAATGTGTGCGAAAGTTAAATGTTCGAAAGTAGAGGGAAGAAAAAAAAACACCAAAGATTGTATATACTTCAAAAATTTTATTTGTCAAAAATTACTCAGTACATATTAAATTGAAATTATATTTTTTTAACGAAATTGTCAAGAGTTTTTTGTATTTTATTATTTTTTTTCTTTTCTTCATAGAGAGTTCTGTAACACGCAGTGCTATTATGGATCTCCCTACGCACTTTAGATATGCGTTCTCCATTTGGGTCACATTCTTCTATAATATTTAAAAATTTCTCAATATGTGTTAAAGCTTCGTTCAAGTTTTTTAATGTTAAGGTATTGGGTATTTCTTCTGGTTCTTCTTCCTCACTTTCGTTTTGTACGTATGAACTAGAATTTTCATTCTCGTGACGATCCATAAGAAATTCATTTGACAATGGTTCAGAATGTGATTCTATCAATTCATTAACATCTTCGCTATTGACTTCAAGGCTTAGTTCATTCATCAGGTGAACTATTTCAAGAGTTATGGTTTCTGGGGTATCATCAAAATTTTGAAAATCACTCATCATCTGTGGGCATAGTTGCTTCCACGAACCTTTCATTGTTGACTCTTTTATTTCAGCCCATGCATCTCCAATATTATTTATTGCATTCCATATGTTATAATTTTTCCAGAAATCTATTAATGTGGGCCCACCTTCCATTTCAGTTGCCTTGATGGCCTGATTCATGATCGACCGCATATAATATCGTTTAAACGTAGCTATCACCGTTTGGTCCATGGGTTGTATGAGACACGTAGTATTGGGGGGAAGAAACACTACATTGATTTCTGGGTATAAATTTTGTAGAGATTTTGGGTGTCCTGGAGCATTATCTAAGATTAATAATGCTTTAAATGGTAAATTATTAACTTCACAATAATGTTTTACTGCTGGTACAAAATGTGAAGTAAACCAATCTTTAAATATTAAAGCGGTAACCCAGGCTTTTTTATTGGATTTCCAAATGACTGGAAGCAATTTTTTATCTTTCCCTTTCAATGCTCTAGGATTTTCTGCTTGATAAACTAACAATGGCTTCAATTTTAAATCACCAGCTAAATTTCCACCAAGAAGCAATGTCAATCGGTTTTTAGAAGGTTTATGGCCAGGCGCAACTGATTCATCCTTTGATAAGAATGTACGATTAGGCATCTTCTTCCAAAATAAACCAGTCTCATCTACATTGAATATTTGACTAGAGGTATATTCTCCATCTTCAATAATTTTGGACAGTGACGGAATAAAGTCTTTTGCAGCATCTTTATCCGCATCGGCTGATTCTCCGGTGAATTTAATATTGCGTAAAGAATACCTTGTTTTAAAATTTGAAAACCAGCCGTTACTTGCATGAAACACCGTGTCAGAATCATTTTTTAGTCTAGCCTTCCAATCATTATGCAAGCTAATAGCCCTAGCTTGAATCTCCGAAGTACTCAGAGGTACGTCTTTTTGATTTTGGTCACTAATCCAATACATCAAAGATTTCTCCATTTCATCAATTACTATGCCGTGCTTTTTGGAAACAATTTTTGATGATATATTTCCACAATTTTTTACATATTCCTTAATTTTATTTTTATTCTTTAATATCGAACATATCGTAGACCTGTTTATATCATACGATCGGCCAATTGAAGCAAACGACTCTCCATTTTCAGATCGTTTTATTATATCCATCTTCGTTTCGATTGTATGAAGTTTATGGGTTCTTGGTTTTTTTTAGCTATATTTACTTCACAGTTTTTTCGTTTCTCACTCATGTTAAAACTTTTTTTATTTTTTTATTTTTTAAACAAAATAATTTATTTAATATTACTACTGTACAACTTCTCCCAAAATAAATTATGTTAAAACGGGTACGTAATATTTGAAACAAAACTCGCAGAACAATTCATCTGTGCGTATGCTAACGCAAGACTGAACCTGTCGAGATCATACGGGAGTGTGTACAAATTAGTAAATTCAAATGCATGCGTTTGATTCGCTCGCTCTCGTATGTTAATGCATATGTGCGAACATATGTGCGAACAGGACATAACACTTTTCACAGTGCGGACTGGGCTCATAAGCGTTTCATGGTGCAACAGGGAAACAAAACATTTTTGCATTATTTCGGGAAAAAAATAATTAAACTATTTTTCAAAAATGTGCGAAATAGCGAATTGTGCGAAAGTCGAATGTGCGAAAGTCGAGGTTCGCCTGTATTCATACCATCACGTTATTTCCCTGTTGGGTAGGCAGAGAGGATAGAGTGCCAAACTAGCCTGTCTTAACACATCCATGCACTAACTATCCAAACTAGCCTGTCTTAACACATCATACAGCTTCTACGATTTCTCTGACTTTCTACATTTCCTTCTTTCAGAATATCATTCACCTGATCCAGCCATACTTTCCTTGATCTTTCTCTCCCACACCTTCCACTCAAATTTCCACTATATATCTGTTTTCTTAGTCTTTCTTCATCCATTCGTTCCATATGCCCAAACTATCTCGAAGTGCCCTTCTCCACCTTACTCAACACATCAGCCTTAAGTTCACATTCATCCCTTATCATTTCACTCTGTATTCTGTTATACATTGTCAATCTGTTGTCTTATTAGTCTTCCTCTCTCATGCTTTCCGTTATATGACAAGAAATCTTATAAACACATCATTTGTGAAAAGACAACAGGTAATGTAAGGTGGACACAATTTTGATAAATCTGGGTTTGTTGCCTTTCATTTGTCGTGTTCCCAGTAAACTAAGTTGTTGCCTGTATCTTACTGAGGACATAAAACATGGAAAAAAAACATGCGTGAGACTCTCGCACGGTAGAAGTGAAACTTCTTAACTCTTTTTCCATTTGTTAACGATTTTGATTTATTTTTTAGGATTAGGAAATGGTTATATTAATATAAATAAATTGAATTAATTAATAATAATTATTTAATTAATAATTAATTAACAATCATTACTTAATAATTATAATTATTAATTAATAAATAATAATGAATATTTATTAATAATTTATTTATATAGATTATAATATTAATATAATATTATTAATTAATATTATAATTAATTAAAGCATTTTTAATTTTAATTAATTAATTATTATTAATAATAATTAATATTAATATTATTAATAATAATAATAATTATTATTAATAATAATTATTATTAATTATTATTACTGATAATAACAATTAATTATTATTAATTAATTTTAATTAATTATATATTATATTTATTAATTATGTTTATGGATTTCGTGGGGATGGATAGTCATTTGAATGATTTATGCGACCACTTAACGTGTTTCATTTACTTTTGTCTGGTTGGTTGTAAGGGATTGCCGCCTGGCAATAAGCCCGCCAGATTGTATTTGCAATAAAAGTGTAAAATAAATAAATAATTATAAATTATTCATTAATTTAATTAAATATTATGTAATGAAATGAAATAAAATATAAATATTTATTATTGTAATATAATATTTAATTTTATATTTAATAAATAAATAAATTTATTTATTTATCCTTCATTTATCAAATTATTTATTTATATTATTAATAATTATAAATTTATATTTAATATTTAATAAATGTATTTATTTATATTAATATAAATAAATATTAAAGATCATTTGAAATATTACCACTAAAGTGGGAAAAGGGGAAGCGACTCACTTTTCAAGCGAAGTTTTACTTCAATAAATTTGTATTTCTTTCCTATAAAATCGTAATAAGTGTGCGGGAGGGAATATGCATCTAGGATCGGGCTGTTTTCTCACAGAAGATCACACGATCGACTTGAGAGAATGGTTCAAGACTGATGTTGGAGTGGCGAGGGGATCCTCGACTGCAAGGCCCGGCAACGATGGCTCTCTGTCCTCTCCTCATCCAAATAAGAAAGTAGAATGATAATATACGAGGTGTATCCAGAAAGTAAGTGTACTGAGACCGGTTCGAGGTCAGTACGTTGAGAAGTGTCGACGCGGCAACACGTTTCTTGAAAAATGTCAATCCAATCTCCCGCCAAGTGCGAAATACGCGGCGTCATCCGTTATCTCGTTTGGAGAGGAAAACCTCCGGTTGAGGTTTATAATGAGGTGAAAACTGCATATGGTGATAAAGCTATGAATCGTACGAGTGTGTACAAGTGGTGTCGCGAGTTTAAAAACGGTCGTACGTCTGTGCATGATGATCAGAGGAGCGGAAGACCTTCAATTGTGACTGACGAAATTGTGGAAAAAATCGAAAATGCGCTCCGTGACGATCGCAGATTGAATATATGCCTCAAGGGGAGACCATCAACTCTGCAAGATACTGTGAGACCCAAAAAAAATTGTGGAGGGCGATTCAGAACAAGAGGAGAGGCCTGCTGACAAAGGGTGTCTGCCTGTTGCACGACAATGCCAGACGGAACTGCTCGTCTCGTTTAAATGGGTTGTCCTGAACCATCCCGCGCATTCCCCTGACCTAGCACCCCCCTTCACCACCTTGATACCCCGCTTCACCACCTGCATTGAGAGGAATGGCGACTATGTCGAAAAATAGCTTACATATGTACTATGGTAACCACGTAATTTTTTTGTTTAAATAAAAAAAATTGTAACCTACAAAAATTCAGTACACTTACTTTCTGGATATGCCTCGTATATATATATATATATATATATATATATATATATATATATATATATATATATATATATATATATATATATATATATATATATATATATATATATATATATATATATATATATATGTTTATGTTTGTTAAGATCTAAATATGAAAAGAGAAAAATAAATATACAAACATAGACTGGTACGTATAAAAAATGAATTAAGTTCTCTTGTTTTTAGCAAATTCATTTACATTAGAAAGGTGCCGTAAAATTTAGCCTAAATAATTTCGAATGAGGAAGGCTTTAGGTGGTCATACTGTGATTATGTCGGCCGATGTAAATTTATAATGAATTAGTGCTGGCAGGTGAAAGCACAACCATTGTTCTCTCATACAGAATTGTTTAATTCACTTTCAATTTGGGCAGGTTGTGTTGTGTTGTGTAATTAGTATCGTTGTCCATTTATTTCCAAAGTAAGTGCTTTATAGAGAGGTATGTTTATATATTTGATTTTTTTTTATTATTATTTTAATTTATATCTTTAAATAGGGTAACTCCATTTCTGATTTGATGGATATTTATAATGTACATATATTGTAATTTGTTTTATCAAACACTGTTTATTTCACTTTTTGTAACGATATAACCCTACCGGTTTCAAGGTGCACACCTCATCATCAGGGGAGCAGGGGAAAATTGAAATGTACATAAAAAACAGTGTTGCCAACGTGAGGAAAAAAGATGGGCTCAATCAAAAACAAACAGCCTATGAAATTCAATAATTCTAGTTATTCTTTGATCAACCCTGTATAAGTTGAGTCTAAGGATATTTATTTATATTATTATTATTACATTTGCGCTTTATATTTGTTTTGTTCGTCCTTCATTCATTCATTTCACATGCTCAAACCATTTGAGAGTGCTTTTCTTGCATATACATACATATAATGCCCTGTGTCTTGAGGGGTAGGCAGAAAGAACATATCTCCATACCTTTCGATTTAAACACAATTTTCGCCTCCTCCACATTCATACATCTCATCATGCACAATATTTTACTATTCATACTACTTAAATCAATCTTAAATTCTTAAAAATAACTGTGTGCTAGTGCCAACCTTGATGTATAGGAGCGAAATCTGAGCATAATAAATGCGCGCCTTGTGTAAAACATTTGTTATTTTACATTTCCATTTACATATTAAAGATTTGGGTGTCTTGTTCCACAGCAATCTCGCGTTTGGTCCTCACATAGAAGTTATGTGCAGCTCAGCTTATAAAACTCTAGGATTTGTAATGAGAATCTCTAAGTCGTTTGAAAACCAATTGGTGCTCAAAACGTTGTTTAATTCATTGATCCGTAGCAAACTAGAAAGCAATGCTTGCATTTGGAGCCCGGTGGGGGCGCAGAACACACTCATGGTGGATCTCTATATGTGTGAATTTGGTGTCTGTCCATGGCTTTATCCTACTCAGTTTCTGCTGGGCATGCTCGGATATAACTCCTTGAGCTTAAGGAGAGATCTGCGTTCCCTGGTATACGTTGTCAAACTCGTTCGAGGAGTTGTGTGCTGTCCAGCATTACTACAAAGATTAGCGTTAAATTTTCCTAACAATTACACTAGACTGCGCCGGTAAGAACTGTTCTCAATAACATACGCAAGAACGGGTCTTCCACTCGCTATGATATGCCTGTTGGAAGGGCCTTAACTCTTCTGAACGGGACTGCTTCGGATATTGACATATTTCACATCATATTACCAAAAGCAAAAGTAAATTATCTTCTAAGATTGAGCGCGTTAGAAAGCACTCATCAACATACTTAAGTGACTTTGAATATATGTGTATGTTTGTGTGTACATATGTATACATATACATAATTTTTTATTTTATATAATTTTTTTTAATGTTAACATTTCTTGTATTTTTCAATGTAATTGGGCTAAGCCTGTTTTGAGAAAAATAAATAAATTTCGATGGTATCCGTGACCTAGTAAGACACCTGTTCTCTAACCCATTACTAGCGGGTGCTATCCCAGTTGGTACCCAATTTTTTTCAAATAGACTTACAGTTTGGTTTTGCCTCAAAAATTCAACATGTTTTTGGTTGGTTAGGTGAAACCATAGAAATTGTCACGGGGCAATAAGCTTGCCAGGTTGTTCTGTATACAACAACAATGTGTTGTTGTAAGAAAAAACTTAATTTATTTTTCTGTAGCTTATATACTGTTTATCAAATACTCTTATGTCGCTATCAAGCAATGTAAAAATTGCACTATATAAAACTGTAATGAAAGGCTGTTGCAGATTAAATCTGTTGAATATCTCGGAAGTTTGATCTTCTTCCCATCAAAACTTTTGATTTGATCTTTGCTCGCTGGAGTGCAACAGGGTATTTCACGCACAGGCATCATCCATTTTTAATACTCCATCAGGAGAATAGCTTATATTGTATTAACTAATATATTATTTATTCTTTTATAGTGATTGTCCGCAAAGTGCATCGCAGGAGGAGCTCAGTCCTTCCGTGTCCGATGAGAAGATGGACACCGCCTCAGAGTCCTTCCCCTCCAGTCAGCACACACCCAACACTCCCTCAGACCCCGAGGACAAAGGCCACTTCCAGAATGAACAGCCTCAATCCACCTGCCAAGCCAGACTGACAAACTCCTACGTCAACCAACAGACGGAAAACTACACCAGAAATGACAGTTCATTCGTCTCAAATATCGGAGTTCTTAGACTAGCGAATCCTCCAGAATGTAGCAACGATAACGAGTCGTACAGAAATTCGGAAAATTACGATCTAGAAAGTGTTAACACGGACACGGTTAGTCCTTTGTACGAAGATACATCCAGTTTACATTCACCTAAAGGCAGTAGCGAGTTTTCAGATTGTCCGAAACGGGATAGCGCTAATAACATAAGGAGAGACATAGAAAATTCAGACTATCGAAGAAACAATAGCTTCAAAAGTGAAAACGGCAGCAGTAAATCTTTGGAAAATAGAGAAAGCAAACCTGAAGTGACTCACGCTCCTCTCCGATTAGGTTTAAATCCGCCGAGACTTACATCTACGTTAACGTTAACAGACGATCATCCATTAATGTGTCTTTCTAGTCCCGAAAGTCCTCCGTCTACGGGGAATTATCCAGATTTAATACTTCAATCGAGAAGAAATAACCGTGAAGAACTTAGAAATGGACCGAGGTCTCTCGGAAATGATGCTAGTCATTTTTTGAACTCCGATTACTCCGGAATGTTAAGTTTATCGAGCACGGAAGATGAAAGCTTTAATCGCAGCATGATGAACGGAGAAGTTTGTAGTTTATACGCAGAGGGTTTTTCGCATCACGACGGACCGCAGAGGAACACGTCGAAAAACAATTTATATTTCTCGGAAAACTTTACAAGTTCAGATGGGAAAAGTGTCGAAGGAAATATGAGCGGCGAGGAAACAAGAAACTTCACGACTATCGTCGACGGAAAACTGTCTGTCAAATCGAACATCAAAATGTCATCGGTACAGCCAGATATTTTAGACTCCGGAAACAGGAATAAGAATTTATATAGTCCGAAATCTGATCAAAGTAGTCCGGAGAATATGAATTATAGAATAGATTCCGCGAGTCGTAGGCTCGACGTTACGGAGAGGAAAAAGGTTAAGCCGGATATCAAAGTGCCAAAAGTCAAGAGTAATACGGCGAAGGTAAACACGGACGTCGCAACGCAGAGGATGGTTCTCGGACGGACGATGCCTGTGTCAAGCTCGGAAGGGTTGATTGTCTCCAACGGACCACGCGATGGGAAGGTTGAACCGTTGGATTTTTCGCTGTGTGTCGATGATAGTTGTACGTCTGTGCATGATTACGTGCCTGAGGTGAATTTTTGTCTATGATTTTGTAACGCTTTTATATTTAATAACACGCTTTACGGTGAGGTAAAATTTTAACTTATTTAATATGTCGATTGCGAGGCTTAGGGCCTTTTCTTTTTCCACATGCACAATGGTGAGCGCTGTGGTCTTCTGCTATGTCTGGAACTTGGTGCACCACCTGTCTCCATCCTTCTTGATCCTGGGCAATGTTGAATGCAGCGTTTAAAGAGGATCCTATTACATTGTTTATAGTTAAGGCATTAACGTTGTGGAGGTTTAAAGACATTGTAATTTATTTTTATCAAACACTGTTTATTCCACTTTTTTGTAACGGTATAACCCTACCGGTTTCAAGGTGCACACCTCATCTTCAGGGGAGCACAAACAAGACTAAATTCTGTTCAAACTGGTATCGATATACACGCTTCAACGGTTGGGGACTGAGGGCTGAGGGAGGCACTAACTAACATGTACGGGCGATACAAAACTTTATATTAAACTAACAAGTACAGGAGATACAAAACTTTATATTAAACTAACATGTATAGGAGATACAAAACTTTATATTAAACTAACAAGTACAGGAGATACAAAACTTTATATTAAACTAACATGTATAGGAGATACAAAACTTTATATTAAACTAACAAGTACAGGAGATACAAAACTTTATATTAAACTAACATGTATAGGAGATACAAAACTTTGTATTAAACTAACATGTACAGGAGATACAACAAGCAGTAGTAATAATAAAAAGAGTAATTACAAAGTCAATGTTTACAACTAACATGTACTGGAGATACAAAATGTTATATTAAACTAACATGTACAGGAGATACAACAAGCAGTAGTAATAATAAAAAGAGTAATTACAAAGTCATTGTTTAAAATAATTTAACATTAATATGTACTATGCGTATCCAGAAAGTAAGTGTACTGAGGCTCTCACGACCGGATGGATTTTATTTTCGACATGTTGGCTACACTTCCGTGTAGCCTGACCCTTCCCCTCCGCAACGAGACCGGTTCGAGGTCAGTACGTTGAGAAGTGTCGACGCGACAACACGTTTCGTGAAAAATGTCAATCCAATCTCCCGCCAAGTGCGAAATACGCGGCGTCATCCGTTATCTCGTTTGGAAGGGAAAACCTCCGGTTGAGGTTTATAATGAGGTGAAAACTGCATATGGTGATAAAGCTATGAATCGTACGAGTGTGTACAAGTGGTGTCGTGAGTTTAAAAACGGTCACGTCACACCTCTTCATCCTCCGCCAAAAAATTCAAAACCACAATTTCAGCCAAGAAAATCATGGCATCCATGTTTTGGGACTGTCAAGGCATAATTTTAATTGAATATATGCCTCAAGGGGAGACCATCAACTCTGCAAGATACTGTGAGACCCTAAAAAAATTGCGGAGGGCGATTCAGAACAAGAGGAGAGGCATGCTGACAATGGGAGTCTGCCTGCTGCACGACAATGCCAGACCACACACGGCCAACGCCACGAAGGAACTGCTCGCCTCGTTTAAATGGGATGTCCTGAACCATCCCGCGCATTCCCCTGACCTAGCACCTTCAGATTACTATCTCTTTACCTCCCTGAAGCTGCACATGGGTGGAAAAAGGTTTTCAACCGACGAGGAGGTAAAGGAGGAGGTGGAGAAGTGGACGGAGGGGTTGGCGGGAAACTACTTCGAGGAAGGCATCAAAAAGTTGATACCCCGCTTCACCACCTGCATTGAGAGGAATGACGACTATGTCAAAAAATAGCTTACATATGTACTACGGTAACCACGTAATTTTTTTGTTTAAATAAAAAAAATTAAAACCTACAAAAATTCAGTACACTTAGTTTCTGGACATGCCTCGTATATTTAAATTCAATATATGTATGTATATCACTAAATATGACCAAATGTAGCCAAGTAGACTTAGGTAACTGTGGAACACATATTTTATAGTGGTAAAGTAAGTATAAAATATAAAAAACAGAATCAGATAGGTGCAACTTAATAAGTCCCCTTCAGCATGGGGGAAAAAAATAATATAAAAAAAAAAACTACAGTAATCAATTAAAACGCAATCTAAAAAAGTTCTTCAAAAGTCCTCGAAAGATCCCATGTTAAAAGTTCAGACATTCGAAAGTATCTTAGACACTCTTGATAGGTCAACAATCTAACTCGAAAAACATCCGAGACTGAAGCGTACTCATTTCCGATCCTGTGTAGTCTATAGGTTAGGTATGAGAGAATTCGTAAATGATTTGTTCTTTAAATTTTATATAGAAATATGTCCTGCAGCCTGGTCATTCTTGTGGGAAACTCGAATGCTATTCGAGTTGCGACTATTAGAACAGTATTCTAAATAAGTCCCGACGAGAGAATTATACATTGTTCGGATTGTCCTCCTCAATGGCTTGCTGTAGAGATACTGTAGGTGTAGAGATCTGGTGTCTTTATGCGTGTGAACGTTATTTTTCTACATTTATAATAAAACTTTTATAAGTACTGTCAAACCTCTGGTCACGAACGAATCGGCTTACGAACACAATTTCCGAACAAATGTTGACTCGACCTGCGTACAATGCCTCGGCTTACAAATTAGTTGTAACGGCGCATTACGCAATTACGCGTTAGTTATTTTCAGGTACGCGCGTTGGGAACATTGTTTGTCGTTGCGTTTGTTGTTCTTGATACAATTTGTTTTTGCTTTTTATATATATAATATACAGTATATATAAAATATAACTTGCATTAAATTAACCCTCATTATAGCTCCCAAGAAAATGAATTGCGAACATTTCGGCTTGCAAACGGAATCAAAGAACGAATTAAGTTCGTAACCCGAGGTACCACTGTACGATAGATTGTAGTTATTTTCTTTTCTACTGTAGTGAGTTTGTAGCAAATTATGGTTTTATATATTTTTTTTTGCGTAATTTGCCTGATATATAATTTCAACGCTGTTTTATAGCTTTCGAATTCCGCTATTTAGGTAGTATTTTCTCAGATGATGAAAGACAATGCTCTTTTATAGCTTTCGAATTCCGCTATTTAGGTAGTATTTTCTCAGACGATGAAAGACAATGCTGTTTTATAGCTTTCGAATTCCGCTATTTACGTAGTATTTTCTCAGATGATGAAAGACAATGCTGTTTTATAGCTCTGGAATTCTGCTGTGTAGGTAGTATTTTCTCAGATGATGAAAGACAATGCTGTTTTATAGCTCTCGAATTCCGCTATTTATGTAGTATTTTCTCAGATGATGAAAGACAATGCTGTTTTATATCTTTCGAATTCCGCTATTTAGGTAGTATTTTCTCAGATGATGAAAGACAATGCTGTTTTTTAGCTCTGGAATTCCGCTGTGTAGGTAGTATTTTCTCAGATGATGAATGGCAATGCTGTTTTATAGCTCTCGAATTCCGCTATGTAGGTAGTATTTTCTCAGATGATGAAAGGCAATGCTGTTTTATAGCTCTGGAATTCCACTATTTAGTTAGTATTTTCTCAGATGATGAAAGACAATAAATTTTTTTTAAATAATTTTATGCCTTGTGAATTGTTGCTTTTAGTTCGATTATATATCAATTTTATATTATATATTATTTATCAAAGTTTTCGATTTTAACTTTATGGAATTCCAATTCCATATTAGAATATAAAAATCCACAATTAGTATTTTGGTGTCAACTTTGTTGTAAGGGAGTGAAACGTGGAGAGGAGCCAAATAAATGCTTACAAAGAGAAGAATAGATGGGTTGACAATGTATGACAGAATACGGAATGAAGTGATTAGGGATGTACAGTACCCGGCGGTAAGTAATACACATCGGCTTAAGAAAGAGACTGTCGGCCATAATCGGCTAACTTCGGCTTTGTAGAGTGTTGTCTTTGTCGCACGATGCGCTAACAGTCCGCTTGACAATGACTGACAAATCGCGACGGAACTCGTGTATGAATGACAAAGACGACGCTCTACAAAGCCGATTATGGCCAACAGTCTCTTTCTTAAGCCCGATGTGTATTACTTACCGCCAGGTACTGTATGTGTACTTGATGTGTTGAGTAAGATGAAGAAGAGCACGTTGAGATGGTTTGGGCATGTGGAACGAATGAATGAAGAAAGACTAACAAAAGAGATATATATAGTGCAAATTTGAGTAGAAGGCGTGTGAGACAAAGACCAAGGAGAGTATGGTTGAACAAGTGAATGATATCCTGAAAGAAAGAACCGTATAAAGTTAGAGAAACCGTGGAAGTTGTATGGATGTAGAAGAAGCTAAGGATGTGTGTCGAGAAAGGAAAGTAACGAACTCCGTGACCTAGTCGGTAAGATGCTTGTCTCCCGACCTAGTGGCTGCGGGTTCAAATCTCGCTGAAACCCAGATTATTTTAAAAAGGATTCCAGTCTGGTTTTCACTTGAAACTTCTAACATCTTTCTGGTTGTTTGGAAGATATTGCCATATAGCAATAAGCCCGCCAGCTTGTACTGTGTACAACATAAGTAATACAATACAAAATATGGCCCTCTGTCCTCTCTGCCTACTCCGACAGGGAAATGTTGCGATGGTATGTATGAAATAGATGTGTAATTTGAGAAGGTACGAGTATATGTTCACTCTAATGGGTCTTTCAAATTGATCAGTTTTTTTTATTCTTGAATAAAACACACAATTTGCTTTGATTTAAAAAAACTTTTTATTGATCATGAAGTATAATGTATGACATTTAAACATAAAAAACAATATCTGCCAAATGTCCACCTCTTGCAGCTCCACAGATGTCCACTCTTTAGTCAATATTTTCCATGACATTTTGGCATAATTGCGATTCTAACTCGCCAATAACGCGAATAATTTCATCCAGGATAATTTCTCTCAGGAATTGATCGGGAATTGTTCTTATAGACCTGGCTTTTCACGTAACCCCAGAGAAAATAGTCCAACGGTGTCAGATCACATGATCTTGGTGGTCAATTAACATCACCGTTTCCGGAGATTACAATACATATAATAATTCAACAATTTGAATGCATTGTTGTATTGTATACGACTGGATTTTTATAAATGTCATACATTACACTTCTCAAATGTCACAAGACCCAGGCAAGTTCGAGACACCATTTGTGTTTTATCCAAGAATAAAAAAAATTACTAAATTTGAATGACCCTTTAAATTGCCATCTATATAATTCTATATTTATTTATTTAAAATTCTAATGTATTATTTTGGTTGCAGATAGCGGAATTCCCCAAGTCTCCTTCGGAGCTGAGAAACTCCCTACACTTCGAACTGCCTGTTGAGCCATTGTCCAATTTTCCCGTGTCCGATGTAAGTCAACCCCAGTTTTAAATTTATTTCACACTGGCTCTAACTCGGAATTCGTACCCACTAGTTATGTACCGGGTACTAAAAATGCCGGGTATTGAGTATCAGAGGGTAAAACTTACCCGGCCAGGTACCCGGTTACCCGGGAGGTTGGTAAACAAATCCAGACATTTATACAAAACTATCAAAATTGGCTAGACAATAAATACTTATCACCACATCCTCTCCCTGGCTGAATATCCAGCCAAAGGATGTTATATGCAGCGAGGCGGGTATTATCTATGAAGGAATCAACTACTACAAAACTATTCAAAATATTATTAATTTGTATGCTACCCTTCAAAATATCCGAATTGGTGATACAAACATATTAACCCTTCCTTCCCTGTCATGTGTAACTAGTACACGTTGCTTCTAAACACTTTAATATCTCTATAAATATAATAAATACTGGGTATTCCTCCGTAATACATTTACGCATTGAATGAAAACAATAATATTTGTACCGGACAGGTACAAAGACTGTAGATAGGTGGTTGGTCGCCGCGTAGCGCTCAGAGAATCGAGCTAGCGAATTCCGTAGCGAAGATCCAGCAGAAGAGGAAGAAGAAGAGCACGGAGAGATTCCTCTCAGGCAGTCGATGTAGGGTAGCGGGTCTCAAGTAAAAACACGGTAAAGTCGGTATTACTGAGAATTATATTTCAAATGAAGAACAAGTGAGAAGTGAGAAGAACATGATTTCCAAATTGGGGGCCCCTCTATATTAATGGTCAGTCGGCCGTCGCAAGCGCCCATTGCCCGCGAAATACAACAACTTTCGGGGTTTGGGCCCTGCTTACGCCGACTGAGCCCGGACCTACTCCGATCGCACCGCTTTGCAAGTCACTTATTTCCAGCGCGGTCGCGAATGCGATCAGATTAAAACAAACATACATGTAACATAGTAAAATACAAGGGTTTACATCTACAAATACAGGAACATTAGAGTGAATTATAACATACAGGTTTAATAATACAGATCTACACACAGTGTCCTTTTCACATCACATACCCACACACACGGGTGACGGCACACGTCCGATACAATATTAATAATAATTAGCACTTATCGGCCACATCAGAGATATTTTGTGAAAATCTGGAATAAATTCACCGATACAATCAAACGTGTGCCAGTGTGTGACGTAGGTATATTCGTTCTAAAAAACCACTATGGGTGAGGAAGCGACGCTATTCACGTCTCACTCTCACTCTACTTCGGTATATGGGAATGCAAGAAATAGAATCTCAATTCGCTCACTTCTCTCGTTCCAGTAGCTTGCGGGCTTTCGTTTGAGGTGGTCGCTTCACCCGTTTTGTTGTCGGCCAATGTTTTTTTTTTACATCTTTTCAGCAATTTAATTTCAATTATTATCACTTTTGACTTCAAATTTAATTAATTTAAGCTATTGGCTATGAATATTCTTATTTTTCCGATTTTAAATTGCTCATTTTTACATGTGTATTAATGTGTATTGAATACACAGCACCGAAACGCACGGATTTTTTTAGCACAGGAAGGGAAAGGTTAAAAGCATGGTTGGCAGATAATATTGTTTTCCACCCCAATAATCAAGCCTTCGGGTTAGTAACACAGAAGTTTGCACATAAATCACAGCTGTGTTGCCATCGTACATGTTTAAAATACTATTGTACGTGGACAGGCAACAAATCGTGAATTATAGTTCTATCCGAGATTAGAGTGCCAAAAGTAACCTCAGATACTGATAATGTATAATATTAATAGTAAATAAATTAATATCGAGATTCCCGTACTCTGCGAGCAAAGACTCCGTAATTCAAGGCTTTGGATATGTTCCACAGGACGCCTCACCAGACAGTTCTTCGGAGTCCCGTGGTGATAACGAGCGCTCATTATACTGTGCAGAAGTGGACCCGTACGGTGGCCGAGTCTCTCTAAGGCCTCGTGTGGAGAGGCCAGCTCCGAGGAGGAGGATCAAGCCACTTATCGTAAGTCTATTCTTTCAAACCTAAACCACTCCAGCATCATCTCCATTTGCAACATCTCTCGAAAATGGTTTAAGAATTCTCTTTACATTTTATTGTTTTTAGTCTCCTGACACTATCGTATTATTTATAGTAAAGGCATTAACACTGTGGAAGTTTAAAGACATTGTAATTTTTTTAGTCCAGCACTGTTTATTCCACTATTCCACTTTATATATCAGTATAACCCTACCGGTTTCAGGATTTTCACCTCATTATCAGGGGAGCACAAATAAGATATTTATTCCTATTTATATGAGATCCAGTTCAACATAGAGTGTACGGCACCGGTACAAAGGACTGTAGAAATAGGTGTATGGCTGCTGCTCAATGCTCGGAGATTTCGGCTCACGGTGAAAAGTAGCAGGGTGAAGAGATTCCTCTTTAACAGGTAGTAGATGGTCGCAAGTAAAAGGACTGGAGTGAACTGAAAATATATTTTTTGACTTTTAGCGCTCCTTATGTGCGGCCAATCGCTCATCGCAAGTGCCTGTTGCCGCTTGTGCATGCCATCATAACTTGCGAAATATCACAATTCTCGCAAGTTTTCGCATGTATGGTCCGACCGATTTTTGATACTGTCTCGCGATGGCCGTGCATAAGGAACATTTCAGTTACGGTCGCGACACAGCAAGGACCCCAGCAAACATAAAATTATTACATAAAAAATACCAAATAACATCAAAATATCATATCATAAAAGTACCAAATAACAAACAGGAAAACTAATACATCATATGTTTTGGGTGACGCATACGTCCGATACATAGAGCGAAAGTTGAAGAATTCTGCTATTTCGGCAGCCAAAACATGTATACCCAAACATGCCAAGTATGGGTGGTAACTAGTAACATGCCATGATTCAGAGCCGTATACCCAAACATGCTAAGTACGGGTGGTAACTAGTAACATGCCATGATTCAGAGCCGTATACCCAAACATGCTAAGTACGGGTGGTAACTAGTAACATGCCATGATTCAGAGCCGTATACCCAAACATGCCAAGTACGGGTGGTAACTAGTAACATGCCATGATTCAAGCCGTATAGCAAAAGATGTTGGTTATACTGATTTGTAATATATTCCTTTTATTCAGAGTGAAGCTGACACAGAATCAGTGACGGCGCTGAACGTGGAATCGGAGCTGCCCAGTCTCCGCAGAGATTCCTGGTCAGGCAGCGCCAGCAGTGTGGACAGCTTGCGTGGGTACAGCTTGCATTCTGATGGAGAGGATGCCGCAGAACCTGCGGCCACGCACCATAGTCCGGAGACACAACACCCTGATGACAACAGGTGCATTCTCTTATATTTATTCAATTCAACAGTAATGGTTTAGAAGAGCCGAATAAATGCTGCAGAAATGCGTGGACACGTGGAATAATACGTGAGGTGACAATGTATACTATACTCGAGCAGGTATAGTCCACAACAGTATTCTAGTACCAACTTTGATGTATAGAAGTGAAACGTGACAGGAACCAAATAAATTCTGTACAAATGCATGCACTTAGAATAATATATGTGGGGATAATGTATGACAGTGTACCGAACGAAGTGATAAGTGTACAGCACCGGTACACTGTAAAATACTACCTTGATCAAAAAGTTTTAGGACTTTATTTATAAAATCTAAAACTAGTCATCAAAATCGATATGGTCCCCTTCAATGTACTCCCCATCGACTGCAACGCACTTACGCCAGCGCTTGATCCAATCCTCGAAACACCGCTGGTACTCAATTTTCGGTATGTCCATCAGAGCCGTCTTCGATTTTTTCATGACATCCTCTCGGGTGCTGTAACGCGTTCCATGAAACGGTTTTTTAAGTCGGTTGAACAGGAAAAAGTCGCAGGGAGCCAGATCAGGTGGTAAAAACACAGTAGACGTTCCAGAAACTGAGAATATATTTTTATCAATTTTCGTTCCTTATGTGCAGCCCATCGTTCATCATAAGCTCCTTTATTCGCCCTTGTATGCTGTCACGGCTTGCTAGATACTATGTATATCGTGTGTTCTTCGCTTGCACGAGCCGACCGACTTTTCATAGTAACTATTGCGAAAGGCACGCATAAGGAACATTTCATTACAATAGGTACACAGTATCATATTATCACATATCATATAAAACAAAATAAATCAAATTTTTTAGGTGACGCATACGTCCGATACAATAAGGGATGAATGTGAACTTAAGGCTGATGTGTTAAGTAAGATGAAGAAGAGTATGCTGTGATGGTTTGGGCATGTGGAACGAATGACTAACAAAACAAATATATAGTGCAAATTTGAGTGAAGGCAGAGGTAGAGAAAGTCTAAGGAAAGTATGATTGGATCAAGTGAATGATATTTTGAAAGAAAGAAATGTAAGAAGTATGAGAAATCGTATGAACTGTATGTGAATGTTAGGCGGTGCAATGTAGAAGAGGCGAAATGTGTGTGTCGAAATAGGAAAGTCTGACACTCTGTCCTCTCTGTATACCCCAGCAGGAGGACGGTGTGATATTATGTATTGTTTGTGAATTTCAGCAGTACTATTATTTTTTGCTATCAAAAACTGGACCACAGCATGGACATCACAGTTGTGCGGGATTGTTGCACATTGTAAATTAGTCACACTGGGACAAAATGGCCGACTGAATAGCTACTTAATCATATAAAGATACTGCTTCCCAGCTTCAATAGGTGGTAATTTCAAAATAAGCCTTGCTTAAAAAACTTCCCTCATATTTTGGAATTTCATTTGTAAAGACTGTAAGATAGATAGGGTCGAGATGTGAGCCTTGTGGTACACCAGAATAAGAATAAGTATTTTCATATTGTTTTTTGTAACAATGAATTACTTTCTCCCCAGCAGTGGTGATAGATCACAGGAAACTGACGGCAGCCCGGAGAAGATCCCCGAGTACTCGCTGAGCGAGGAGAGGACGGACTCTCGGCGATGGCTGAAGGTTACGTTGCCGCAAGGGGAGAGGAGGACTATAGATATGAAGGTTTGTACACTGACTGTTGCTTTTAATTCTGTGCAGTATGTCTAATACCTCATGGGTGTATACTACACAATTTCTCTCTGCCAAATTACATGACGATTACAGGCCAATCTTTCCACTATGACAAACACCAAATCAAAGAGTTTCCCAAATAAAGCACTACATTAAACACAACAATGCCGCTCCGATACATCGTCACTGTCGTTGCTGGGCCTCGTAGTCGAGGATCCCCTCATCATTCCTACGTATATTTAATCGGAAAGTGAAGTTTTGCTGTGGTTTTTTTTTTTTTAATTGAATGAGCCGTTTGCACACCAGCTGAGTTACGGTCGGAGCACACTGGCATATTTTTTCTTTCCTCTTTTTGAAACAATAGATATAACGTCTAAAATAATAGATTTAACACATCGATCAATAAGTCCCGGGACTAACTACTAAAACAACATTTGTTTGCCAAAACTCTTCTTAATTCATCAACATAGTCTCCTTCAAGAGCGATGCATTCATTCCAACGCTTTTCTAACTTTTCTATGCCAGCCGTGTAGAATGATTTATCTTTGATTTCAAAATAGGCGTTAGTTTCAGCAATCACTTCTTCATCGGAGCAAAATTTCTTTCCCTGGAGCATCTTTTCTAAATCTGAAGAATACGGTGGGTGCGGAAGCAATTCGAAGTTCAACTCGTGCAATTTGGCCATCGTTACCATCGACTTGTGAAACGGTGCATTGTCCTGATGAAAGAGAACTTTTTTCTTCTTCATATGGGGCCGTTGTTTTGCAATTTCTGCCTTCAAACGCTCCAATAACGCTATGTAATATTCGCTATTGATGGTTTTTCCCTTTTCAAGGTGATCGATGAATATTATACCATGCGCATCCCAAAATACGGAGGCCATAACCTTGCCGGCTGACTTGTTTTTTTGGTCCCTTCGGACGACTTTCACCGGCTGCTCTCCACTCAGCTGACTGCCAATTTGAGTCCGGAGTATAGTGGTGGATTCAAGTTTCATCCATTGTCACATACCGACGCAAAAACTCCTGTTTATTTCGCGTAAACAGTGCCAAACAGCGCTCTGAATCATCGATGCGTTGTTGTTTCTGTTCCATTGTGAACAAACGTGGCACCCATTTCGAAAAAAGCTTCTTCATGACCAAATGTTCATGCAAAATAGTGTAAACACTACCAAATGATATCTTCAGGATGTCAGCTATCCTCACGCAAATTTACTTTGCGATTTTCCATCACGATTTTAAGGTTTTTTTTTTATGTTTTCTGGTGTAACAGCCTCATTTGGACGACCAGAGCGTTCAGCATCATTTGTGTCTGTACGACCGCGTTTGAAATCAGCATACCACCAACAAATGGTTGTTTTCGACGGAGCAGAGCCCGAATAACACTTTTCAAGCCATCGCTGAGTTTGAACGGTATTTTTCCCATTAAAAAGCAATGTTTTATCAACACACGAAATTAGTTTTTTTTCCATTGTTTTGAAAATAGTAAAAGTAGCGTCACTAAAACCACTGTAACTCAATGACACAATGTCGGAATGTCATGAAAGTTTGACACGTGACTTCTAAAGGTTGGTACTAACTGAGAATGGTATGGATTTGTTATTAGAGGCGCCATCTGTCGGATAGTTCCGGGACTAATTGATCGATGTGTTAGGTGTAGTGTAGTGTATGTGTGTAGTGTAGTGTATGTGTGTAGTGTTCATATACCATTATATTCTCACACCACCACCCAAATATCCATAAAATTTCCCAAGTCCGTTCTACATACCCGATGAAGGAGTAAGGTGTCCGTAAATCGGACCGACACTCTGAGCACATTATCGACTTTGATGATACCATTATAAATATTAATACACCGTTACACACCAGCAAACTCACCGGGGACACCGCTGTTCTGGATCTGAAGGCATACCTAAGTGATACGATCATCGGAGCACACCGGCATGTTTTTTACTCTTTTTTGAAAGAATAGATATGACCGAAGTAATATATATCCTTATACCACCGAATACTATGGCGGGAAAAATGATTCATATGCTTAAGGAAACGGAAGCGACTTTTCCTTTTTCTTTGAATTTGCTTAAGACAATTTGAACTGTAGACTCACTACATCCAAGTTCTCGTACGAACTTATATTCGTATTATAATTCTTCATAAAGAGAGTAAGTGCTATTGTTTATGAATAATGATTATATCACTTGTTGTCCAGGTTATAGAGCCGTACAAGAGGGTTCTATCACACGGAGGCTACGCTCTGTCAGGACGGAGAGACGCCATCGTGGTGTTCAGTGCCTGCTTCCTGCCCGACAGCTCCAGGGTGGACTACAACTACGTAATGGACAACCTCTTTCTGTATGTACCTCTTCTTCCCTTCTACTCGCTATTTATTACCTCATAACGTTCCTCCAGGAACACCGGGATGCCGTAACACCATGTGCAAGATGCACGCGTTTTATCCAATCATATCATATCAAACATTTGATACATGTTTTATCCAATCATATCGTATCAAACATTTGATACATGTTTTATCCAATCATATCGTATCAAACATTTGATACATGTTTTATCCAATCATATCGTATCAAACATTTGATACATGTTTTATCCAATCATATCGTATCAAACATTTGATACATGTTTTATCCAATCAGATCAAACGAAATGCTTAATTGAGAATGGAAAAGTATGCGAAAAGAAAATATATGAAAGGAAAGCGGATACGATATATGGCTGAGTAATGAAAGATTAGAGTAAGTGAGAATGGAGATGAAAAGCACAGTTTGATAAGTAAATGGAACGAGAGCTGCGAAGAGGAAGATCTGAGAATGAATGTTGCGAAATCCAGTCATGATGATACTAAAGTGTGGAAGGTAAAGTAAATATGGGTGAGTAATGAAAAATTGGAGAATTCAGGTAGTATGTTATCGGATGATGGAAGAGTTACGGGGGATATATAGCAATAGGAAACAAAGTTAATGAGACACTAAAACATGTATGTATACACGAACCGGACAGTGGATGATATTAATCTTTTTAAACCGTAACCACCGTAACCAAAACCTTTTAAAACCGTCTCCCCCCCCCACCCCCTAGTCATTTACTTTACTTACTCAAATTAATAAGTTTGTACAGTACTCGATAATAAATATTTCACTAGATAACAATCTTTTCATTTTAATCACTTGTAATTAAGGATTGAAAAAGATAAAAGGACCACGGATTATGCGTTGCATTATCTTGCGCAACATTTAATATTGAAATCTGCGCTGACCAAAATTAAAGCAAAAAAATAATTTACTTTACTTACTCAAATTAATAAGTTTGAACAGTATTCGATATTAAATATTTCACTAGATAACAAACTTTTCATTTTAATTACTTGTAATTAAGGATTGAAAAAGATAAAAGGACTACGGATTATGCGTTGCATTATCTTGCGCAACATTTAATATTGAAATCTGCGCTGACCAAAATTAAAGCAAAAAAATACGAGCAGTTTTTTTTATTTTTGACATAAATTCAAAATAAGTACAAATATTGACAAATATTCTTAATTAGGTGCCTATTGGTATCATAGATATTTTGTAGTAACAAATAAATAGCAGTAGTAAGGAGGTCTATTTTTGTCGTCGACCCCCAAATTTTTTTATTGAAACTATCGACCCCTAGAAAAATCAAATCGACCCCAGGGGGTCGATATCGACCACTTTGGGAACTCTTGGCTTAGATGATAATCCACAATATTTTGGTGCCAAGTTTTATGTATGGAAGTGAAACATGGACTTGAAAAAAATACTGAAAAGAGCTGAATAAAAGCTGTAGAAATGCTTATACTAAGAAGAATACATGGGGAGACAATGCATAACTGAATACGGAACAAAGTGATAAGGGATGAACGTAAACTTAATGTTTTGAGCAAGATAATGAAAATCACGCCGAGATGGTTTGGGCATGTGGAATGAACGAATGAAGAAAGGCTAACAAAACAAATATATAGTGCAAATGTAAGTGGAAGGCATGGGCGATCAAAGAAAGTATGGTAGGATCAAGTGTATGATAATTTTAAAGAATCAAACATAAGAAGTAAGAGAAATCATAGGAGCTGTACAAATGGAGAAGATGTGTGTCGAGATAGGAGCTGTAGGAATGGGGATGTGTGTCGAGATAGGAGCTGTAGGAATGGGGATGTGTGTCGAGATAGGAGCTGTAGGAATGGAGAAAATGTGTGTCGAGATAGGAGCTGTAGGAATGGAGATGTGTGTCGAGGATGTGTGTCGAGGATGTGTGTCGAGATAGGAGCTGTAGGAATGGAGAAGATGTGTGTTGAGAATGTGTGTTGAGAATGTGTGTTGAGATAGGAGCTGTAGGAATGGAGAAGATGTGTGTCGAGATAGGAGCTGTAGGAATGGAGATGTGTGTCGAGATAGGAGCTGTAGAAATGGAGAAGATGTGTGTCGAGATAGGAGCTGTAGGAATGGAGAAGATGTGTGTTGAGAATGTGTGTTGAGATAGGAGCTGTAGGAATGGAGAAGATGTGTGTCGAGATAGGAGCTGTAGGAATGGAGAAGATGCCACGGATGTGTGTCGAGATAGGAAAGTCTGATGCTTTATTTCTTCTGCCGTTCCCGAAAGGAAAATTGTGTGATGGTATGTACACCCCCACTCGTAAGTCTTTGTCACCCCGTAATAATTGAGTTATTCGCGTAATTGTGCAATATTACGCTGAAAAATTAACGTAATAAAATAATTATAACCATTTTGCATTGTATTTAACAGAAATCACGTGTGTATCTATAGAGATTAGATTTTGGGAGGCCTTTTGTTCAGAAACCCGCTTCTTACAAAACAGTCACCGTTCGGTATTGTCTGTCATCCAGAAGTCCAAGCAAGCTGACCCCTTTATCGTGTCAGGTTTACAGGGAGTAGGGATAACAATTCACCGTTACGTGAATTCTTTGTCTAATTTACTTTTAGCTTTCAGTATTCAAATGTCCTTGATAAAGTGCACTGTGTTCTTTTCAACATTTTCAAAAATCTCGTATCAAAATGGTCATAACTCGAAAATATTATACCGAAATCCGTTCAATAATGGTGGCTTGTTCCAATATGGGTGAAAATGTTAGAGAAATTGCGAGAGAAATGAAAATTCCTAGGAGAACAGGTGACTGTTTTTTGAAAAAGTACACTTTGACCGGGCGTTAGGAGGATGAAAACCGATCAGGAAAGCCTAAAGTAAAAGCCCTGTTCAATTGCCATCAAAACAACCCCAAACCATAACATAGCCTCCTCCGTGTTTCACTGAAGGCACAATACATTGATCTGATGCCCTCTCTCCCTCAAATATTCATCATTCAAAGATCATCCAATAGGCGTTTTTACCGTCAAGCGACGCCTGAAGGAAACTGGTCTCCAAGGTCGAATCGTCATGAAAAAACCATTATTAAGTGCTGCAAATAAGAAGAAGAGACTCGAATGGGTTAAAAATCAGTCATGGACAACTCAATATTGGAAAAATGTTCTATGGAACGACTAATCAAAATATGAAGTTTTTGGCTCCAGGTAGAAAATTTTCATTCGAAGATTAGGGGGTTTCGAAGACTTATGTGTTAAGTTTATTTAATGCTGGACACAAGTGATACATGTTTCGCTCTTATATAGGGCAAGACAAACTTGTAACAACACTGTACAAAATATATTCAGAGCATTGTGACACAGAGTATTGTCAATATAGTGAATACAAAATGTACCCACATATCAACATTATGAGCGGGGGTATATGTCACTAAAATATTACCTTTTGCAGAGGGTTTCGTGTCACAGCTTCTGCAAAATTTCAATGCCCTTTTTTCGATCATCACCAGGAGACTCCGAAACTACCCTTCGTTAAAAAGTTTACATTAAATTTGCGAGCTATTTTTACCAATATGAAAAACAGTGCATTCTTAGCCTCGTACTGGACCACTTAACGCAACATTCAGGACATTTTGTATAGTGTTAGAGCTCTTGTTTGTTGGGTTCTTCTGTGAATTTTTGTAACTGAATGTGTACAATATGCACAGGTACGTGTTGAGCACGATGGAACAGCTGGTCACGGAGGAGTACATCCTGATCTACCTGCACGGTAGTGCGGCCAAGAGGAGTATGCCCACCTTCCACTGGCTGACCCGCTGCTACCAGCTGGTGGACCGGCGCCTGCGCAAGAGTCTCAAACACCTCTACCTCGTGCACCCCACCTTCTGGCTCAAATCTGTCATGTGGATGACGAGGCCGTTCATCAGGTACGCTCGTTGCTCCTTCGAACTACTGTCCGAACTCTGCTTTATTACTTCTTTTGTACACTCCATGTATTCTCGAATTCGATTTACTGAAATGACCATATTCATAATTTTGATGAATATTTTTATACAGGAAACACTTGAATGCCATTAATTCAACTTTATGTGAAATCACATAAATTGAATACAATAGGATGATTTCTAAATGATCTACCATAAATAAATAAATATCGGTTTAGTTATAGCAACAAAGTATGTACATATATGAATTGCAGAAAATACATTTAAAAGAGAAGCTTTCAAAATATCTGGGCTCATCTCATAACACCCTCTCCCCCCGCCGAGATACACTCCACCAATATAAGGTGAGCCCGGCCGCAAGGATATCGGATATTTTTCAGCCCACACCCTTATAATACAGTTACGTAAAAAATACACTACATATAAATTATATTAGAAAGTAAAAATATCAAAGAATAAAAAACAATGCATGAATTTTTAAAAACTGAATGAATACATAATCCTGGTACATAGACGACCTCCGTTGCCTAATTGGTAAGAGGACTCTCGTAGGTTCGATTCCCGTTGGAACCCAGATTTAAAAACAATGGATTCCAGTCTGTTTTTCACTTCTGTTTTTGTCTGTTTTTCGCCTCTTTAACATCTTTCTGGTTGGTTGGAATATAATGCCACATGGTAATAATCCCGCCAGGTTGTAATGTAACAACGAAAGTGTTATACAATACAATACAAAACATAATTAAATGATAAACAACATATTTACAAAATATTGGAGCAATGGTGTTTGAATAGAGCTTGACTTTTTCATTTCACCTTCTCATTTTCGATAGCTGACGATTTCTTTGCCTGATTATTTCTTGTACTAAATCGTATTCGTTTCTGGTTACCTTCGCATCGCTACTTCCGCTTCCATGCCTTTTAATAACTCCAAGCTTTTCTTTAAACGTAATTATTTTCCTATTCTTTTTATTACTACGGTTTCCTTTATTATTCTTTCGTTTATCCATAACTGTGAAACCATGAAACATCTTCCTTGATTTACTTTTGTCTGGTTGGTTGGAAGAGGTTGTTAAATAAATAAATATATATAATCTGGACGGATATGGTCAGCAACACGAGGGTTCTTCAAAGAACCAAAGTTGATAGAGAGTTGCTGACTAATATTAAAATCCGAAAGGTGTCATATTTGGGTCATGCACTTAGAGGAACAAAGTACAAATTACTGCACCTGATCATCCAAGGCCAAATAGAAGGCCGAAGAGATGTTGGCAGGAGGCAAATCTCCTGGCTCCGCAATATACGTGATTGGATTGGCATAAGGTACGTTGGAGATCTTTTTCGGGCTGCCGGGGACAAAGATGCCTACTCTCAGGTGATATCCAACGTTGGGGGAACCTGACATGACACTGGGAAGAAGAAGAAACAACCTATTAATTTAATTATAAAACACGGCCATTTATATTTGTTTTATTTCAAAAACAAATCACACCCAATACATGGATGTTTCGAAAAATGTACACACAATTTCTATGAATTAATTCAGGTATATAATACGGTGTCTGAATCTTATTAACTATGCCACAAGTTTATAGAGTCAAATAGCATCAATCAGGTCTATCCTCGAGCATGTAGTCTCGATGCTTGATAGGACAAGTCAGCATGTGCTATGAGTCCTTGATAACTCCATAATGTGGATACCCTGGAGAATGCTACGGATACCCTGGACAGATATGGTCACCAACACGAGGGTTCTTCAAAGAGCCAAAGTTGATAGAGAGCTGCTGACTAATATTAAAATCCGAAAGGTGTCCTATTTGGGTCTTGTACTTAGAGGAGCAAAGTACAAATTACTGCACCTGATCATCCAAGGCAAAATAGAAGGCCGAAGAGGTGTTGGTAGGAGGCAAATCTCTTGACTTCGAAATATACGGACTGGCATAAGGGGCGTTGGAGATTTTTTTCTGACTGCCGGGGACAAAGATGTCTACTCTCAGGTGATATTCAACGTTGGGGGGACCTGACATGACACTGGGAAGAAGATGAAGAATTTAAAAGGAGTAGACAAATAAAAACATACGAGTACTTGGATCATATTGACTTTCTAATTATATTCAGACAGAACTTTCCAATAGACCTAACATATAAAATTTCTTTTCATTTTGCAGTTCCAAATTCTCCCGGAAACTGACATACGTCTACAGTCTGGACGAGCTATCGAGCCTGGTGCCGGTGGAGCATGCGGCAATCCCAGAGAGAGTGAGAAGATTCGACGCGTCATGCTCGTGAGGTCGGTCCATCTAGCTACGGCACTGTCGTCACGTCCCGAACAAAATCTTGTACCAAATATATAGCGTAGCATCTTTAATGGTACCGATTGCTTTCGGCGATCGTCGACAGTGGGATGCATCAAAGAATATACGGGCGGTCCCGGATCAAATAAAGATATTTTTATAATTCACTTATTTTCGCCACTCTTCGAGCAACCTCTCGTACAAAATGTATAGCTTAGTATCTCAAATTGTACTCGTGGCTTCTGATTAGTAGTGGAATACATTGAAGAATATACGACGGATCTGGACCGTACAAAAAGTGCTGCGGCGTTCGTGAGGTAGATCTCGCCGCTTTCTTGCCCACTTTGCTATGCCTCTTATGTATAAAGTGTATAGCTTCTTTATTGTACAAGCTATCTCTGGTTATTGTGTATAATGGAACTTATCGAACGATGGTGAATTTGCTTTCAAATATTTTACGGTGTATTTATTAATTCGGTGGAAAATTTTCTTTGTCGAATTTTGGTGTTTGCAGGCAGTAAACAATGTCGAATTGATTTCTGTTATTTGAGAATACAGAATATGTTCTAGAAGCACTATCACAGGAAGCCGTCGTCTCGCTATCAACATTTGGAATATTACCACTTTCTTGTCTTTATTTCATTGAGGGATACATTTTCGTAACGGACGTTTATATATTGGTCGGCATTGGCCTATTTGTCGAAAGTTGATCTTTGTAAATGTCCGTGGATATTTGATGAATGTATATACGAGGTTTGATAAAACAATAATGAGAATTTAAATTTTATTGCCGACTACGGTATTAATTTTGGCACAAATATTCACTAATTAGTAGTGAAGTGTGAGCTGGTGCATTATCGTGGTGCGATATCCAGGAGTTGCCCACGTAAAGAAAATTCATTTTTATAATGAAAAAAATTAAAATGTGTCGTAAATACCTGTCAAATACAAACTGCCCATTTAATATGGCTGAAAATTGAAATGACCATCACAAACAGTGTCGCCAATGTGAGGAAAAAAGATGGACACAATCAAAGACAAAAACAACTTGCGAAATTTAAAATTTTTCGTAATATTTTTGATCAACGATCATATATTTAGTATATATGATCCAATGTTTCCTTGCTGTGGCTGAATTCACATTTGTTGGAACTGAAAACTTTGATATTTGTTAAATGTTCTTCTTCTTCTTCTTTCTCTTCTTTTAGGCCTGTAGGCCTGTTATGGTCCTGCATCATCGTTTCCCTCTTGTGACGTCGACTGCCAGCTGTCTTTCCATCTTTTGGCAGGTCCTCCTGGAGGTCTGCTCGCTTGGGGGATACTGTCCCTGGCCATTCTTACGGATCTCGGTTCCGCCATTCTGGATACATGTTTGTTCCAGAACCTTCTTCTTTGTCGTCCCCATCTGACAATATCTGTTAAATGTTCCTTTGTTGAAGTATGTCCTGTTTTTATATCTTATTTATTTCACGCGTTTGTGACATAGTTATACCAACCAGCCTATCTTGGATACATTAACCGTCCTACGCACGTACGCAATGCACACACCAACTACCTACCAAATATTGCTAACCCGCATTCCGTACGCAGTGGCAAACAAAAGTAGTCAAAAAAATATCTAATTCATATTTCATCCCCACAGGTACAAACAACCTCCAAAAATCTTTTTATAATCAGTTCATACCGAGACTGCATTGCATTTGTGTCTCGTAAAGAGTTTTCTTGCGTTTTTACATATTTTTATTTCGCAAATTATATCAGACAATTTTGGAGTTAAATCTTTCATATGGACACAAAAAAGTTAGAAAAGAGACGAGGTATTATTATCCAGATTGTAAAGTAGGCCATTGTTTGCCATGCTTTAACGTGTTCCTCGCGGGAAGCACAAACGCCTGTGATCTGATCTGTAGCATTCCTTTGTGTATTTTACGTAATGTTTAGTTTATCTCCTTTGTTTAATGAGTCTCCTTAAGAGTAATGACTATTATTTATTATTATCAGAAAATTACTTGAATGTCATGTTTACTTGGTGTTGTAATCAAATATCAGTGGTTCTAAACAAAATACGCGTTTAAACATAGAAATTAAAAAACGCCGAAATTGTGCCGTGCACAGGATTCGTGGAATTTCATTTTTAACGCGGTGTACAGATTAACCAGCCAGCCTATCTTGGATACATTAACCGTCCTACGCACGTACGCAATGCACACACCAACTACCTACCAAATATTGCTAACCTGCATTCCGTACGCAGTGGCAAACAATAGCAGTAAAAAAATATCTAATTCATATTTCATCGGCAGGTACAAAGAACCTCCGAAAATCTTTTTATAATCAGTTCATACCGAGCCTGCATTGCATTTGTGTCTCGTAAAGAGTTTTCTTGCGTTTTTACGTATTTTGATTGCGCAAATTATTTAGTTATATTTATATAAACATTAGTTTATATAGTGTTTCTAGCGTATATTTTATTTTTCTTTAGTATTATTTTGTATCGTTTGTAGATTTGTTTTATATTAAGTATTGTTTGGTTATAAGTATTAACCAAGTGTTTATATCAGACAATTTTGGAGTAAAATCTTTCATATGGGCGCAAAAAAGTTAGAAAAGAGACGAGGTATTATTATCCAGATTGTAAAGTAGGCCATTGTTTGTCATGCTTTAAGGAGGTGTTCTACCCTAGAAATTTGAAAAAAATGTATTTTTTTTGCATATTCTTCAAGTTTAGGCCTTTAAGAATATGTTCTCAAAAGGAAATTTAAAAATTCTCAATATTTACGAAGTTATAGCTATAAATGAGGCAGCAATTACGCCGCACCAGAATGACTCAGACAATAACCTCAAAACTTTAAATGCGTTTTTCTCGAAACTACTTTTTTCAACCTGGTCGACATAAAATCTCAAGTTCTATTTAACCGATTGCCTTCAAATTTGGTATGAAGCTTTAAAAGATGTCTTTATATCCTCCGCATCAAAACTTGGAAAAAAGAAAATTTGAATTATTTTCAGGTAGCCGTCATTTTATGATTTAAAAAAAAATTCTCGTTGGTACCAACTATAACGACATTATTTTTTTATCAAAAAACTTTGTATGATTTTTGTTTCGGATTTACGAAAGGGTTCCAATCATGTCGACCAGCTCAGCTTCCAATCATGTCGACCAGCGACCTCCCTTTTTTGCGACGACAAGATATAACAGCTGATAAATTTTTTTTTCAATTTTAAAACCACCAATAAACAAATTGTACAAAAATGTATAGGAAAAATATTTTTTGTTTTTTTTTATTTAGTCTGAAAAAAACGCCCGAAATTCATGCCTCTAGAATAGAATACCCCCCTTAAAACGTATCATACCAAAAGAGTGTTTTGAAATATAATTGTTTTTTTTTTCAAAACCATGTGTCGACAACCCCTGACCGGTATAATGCAAATAATGACATAAAATTAACTGTGAACATTTTATTTTTGTAATCAAATTAATTTCAATTAAAAAAAAAACCGCATATTTTAGGTATACACATGGAAAAAAAACCTAAAGGTTCAACTGTTTGAATCCGTGACAGTTTTACTTATCGAAGATAATGCCCGCCCGTGTTCTCTGTAAGTAACTGGAATTTTTCGTGAAGATATGAAGAAGATTCGGGATTGCTAAGCACGCGAAATAATGACGACAGAACGTGAAGGTTCGTTCGCTGTATGATTTTAGGTCATTAGAGTCTGTTCTGAAAATCGGACACGTGTCGTACTTTCTCAGTTTAAATATTAACTGGACGCGTACATTTTGGAGTCCCTCCAACTTTATTTGGCATCCAAATCACATATGTCAAACTTATTTATTCGCTAGTGCCGTTGGTAAAATTAATATATGCTGCAAAACACTTTGCAGTGTCAAAATCAAAGTTTGATTTATATCATTTTGAATATTATTTGAAAGCAATGTCACCATTTTCAACGGTTGTGTGTATAATGCAATTTTAATTATTATTGCAATTTTTTTATTGATGTTTATACTTATTTTGTATTGATTAAAAATTAACATTTTTTTTTTAAATGTTATTAGGTTAAGTTAATAGCAAAATTTATTTTATTCATATGGCAACTCCTAATGTTGAGTCCATAGATAAATAGTAAAAATGGAAAGAAGAGTCTGGGGGAAATAACACTGGAAGTCACTTTCTTGTCTCAAAAAAAAAAAAAAAAAGAAAATTATTTGATATACGGGTGAGTAATGAAAGATTGAAGCAAGTTGAATAATTCTGCATTTATGATGATGGAAGAGTTACGAGGGATATTGAATAGCGTGTAGCGATATGAATCAAAGTCAATGGGTCACTAAAACATATAAACTCAAACAATATCCACAATATAATAATTAAAGGACAACTTATATAGCGCCGTTTAGAGAGCAAACTTTCCTCAAAGATGCTTTAACTCAGGATTTGAACCCACTTATAAATTTTGATAAGACCTTACAAATAGGACTGTCTTTAAGTGCTTCCTAAAGCTGTACACTACACCCAACCTCTGACACTAGGAGACAGACCATTTCACGCCACAGGACCAGTAATGACTAAAGCTCTGTCATAATACCACGTCCTATTGAATTGATTGACATTAGTATTTTAGTATCAACTTTGATGTATTGGAGGAAATTGGGGGTTTGGTAAAAGACTGAAGAGAGCCAAGAAAATGCTGTAGAAATGCGTGCACTGAGAAGAGTATATGGGGTGACAATGTATGATAGGATACAGAATGAAGTGATTAGAGGTGATTGTGATATTTCAGATTATCCTCTAGTGTATCAGCAAACTATAACGTCAAGTGACAGAAGGTCATGTCGGAAAACTTCAGCCCGACATCTATTGGTTGTTTTGTCAAGTTCTTTCTAATTAGTCCTGACATCTATTGATTGTTTGGTCAAGTCCTTTTTTTTTTTTTTTAATTTCGGAAAAGAAAAATTCTATTTGAGTTTATATCGGTAGTTTAATAAATAAATGTTTTTTTTATTTTTTAAATTTTACGCAATCAATATGTACTGATATTAAAATAAAAAATTTATTGTGATTGTATTTAGAAAATTGATGTATTTAGGAAATATTTATGCCAATAGATCTCATATAACACTTTATAATAAGCGTATTATAAATGGCTTTTGTCTTTATAAAGAAATCTATACTGTATGCCAGTGGTTTTCAAAGTGTTTCGTCTCGGTGCCTTGGGATGCTGCAATTAATTTACAGAGGCGCTGCGAGATAATCGATATTTTTATATATTTGTGTCAATCTTATATTATACAGTGTAACTATGGTTGAGTTATGAATTTATTTATTTATTTACACGATAAGTGTGTCGACGCTTTTCAAACCCAGGTATGTCCACATTATGACATTTTTGAGATAAATATAGCAAAATGTAGCTTATGTAGTCCTGGATAAATCTGCATTTTTCAAAATAAGATATCTCCTCATGAAATCAATGCAAATGGTGATTGAAATTTGAGATGCATGGCCGCGCGGTAACGCGCTGGGCTTCCGTGCGGAAGGTCATCGGTTCGAACCCCGCACTGTGCTACTCTCCTCGAATGGCACAGGCACTTTTTCCGCCTAGTGTTCGAGGGTGTAAGAATACCTATGACTTCGGTCACATTTATTTGTTAAAAAAAAAAAAAAAAGAGTTTTTTTCAAACTCAGATATGTCCACGAGGATGTTTTTATCAAAGTCAGACATGTCTATTTAGACCAATTACAGAGCGCCATCATTCAAGATGGCCGATCAGTCATAGCGTAGTCGTACCGTCAACAACAATCAAACTCGGGTATGTCCATGTGGTGTTGTATCAAAAACACATTTTCAATGGGCGTTTTTCAAAAGTGGGTATGTCCAAATTGAAATACTCTATTTTTTCTATTGACTTGAATTTCTAGATTTAAAAAAAAAAAAACAATGCTATCTATGAAGCAATTCTAAAAAAGACACATCATTTTTATATATGAGTCGTTCACAAGCCAAGTGAACCAAGTTCATTCTTGTTAGTTTTGAGTAAACTAGGTTCAAACATATTTTAGTGTTTCTAATTCTGTAAGGGTACGATCGCAATTCTGAAAAGTGTTATATTGAGTACATTGGTTTGTAACTGGTTCCAGAGTCTCACTGCATGGACGGTAAAGAACGACATAAAAAAAGAGGAGCGGTGAACTGGAAAGGCATTGAAGTCATTGAAGGATGAATATCCTTTAATGACTGCTATTTCTTGTTCTTTTTCCGACACCGATGTAATAAAAACCAAACATCGCTCAAAACTCAACGTGGAACACGAAATAAGGGTAGCTGGGTCTATTTTGATTCCAAGATTCGAGAAACTGAGTCGTGAACTATACGTTCACTCATTCTACTAATTAGTAAATGTGCCGTAGAAAATGTTTCATACTGGGGACACCGTGAAACGGAAACGTTTGAAAACAACTGCTGTATACCGTGTAATAAAATTTACTAAGCAAATTATTATTGTATATTATACGATATTACTATTATTGTATAGTTTTTTGCCACTACTCTATAGTAGATATTTTTTTATGTAAAAAATTGAATAATATGTACGAGCACTCTTGCACAGTTGTAAAGAAAATTTTATTGCCATTCTTGTATAATAAAATAAATGAAAAATGCCACTTCTGTACAATAATGCCGTCGCTATATAATTAAAAGTATTTTGTACAGAGACATATATATATTTTCTTTGTGTGATAGATATACTTTTACGAGCCATCCTTGTAGAATAGCACTATGATTTGTATAATAACTAATTGTACGAATAGAAAACTATTTTGATTGTCCGGTACTGTTTGAATATATGTAAAATAAAATTGTATTTAATTTTAACAATTTGAATTGCATAGGTATCAATTACCCTCGATTGATTGATGGCCGCCGCAGTCATGTCGAAAAATACTGGCCCTCCATCCGGAGGCTTTGGGTCCAACTCCCAGTGGTATCCAAAGAAAATACCAGTCTGGTTGAAGAGTTTGTCTGGCAACAGGACTTGCATGCATTACATGCCCACGTCCGGTAGTGTTTTCGTAATGTTCGATGGCAAACGATGTGAGTTATTGGTCTACTCCAGTGGTTTCAACCCAAAGGCCCGATTACTGGGGCTGAAGACAATATTGTCTCCTAGCTATTCTCCAACATGTCCGCATGTACCGTACGAATGAAGAAAACCCTGATTTTTCATTTGAAACCCTGATAAAGTGCAGTTTGAACAATACGAGATATTTGCTGTCTATATAACACATCGATCAATAAGTCCCGGGACTAACCACTAAAACAACATTTGTTTGCCAAAATTCTTCTTTATTCATCAACATAGTCTCCTTCAAGAGCGGTACATTCATTCCAACGCTTTCCTAACTTTTCTATGCCAGCCGTGTAGAACGATTTATCTTTGGTTTCAAAATAGGCGTTAGTTTCGGCAATCACTTCTTCATTGGAGCCAAATCTCTTTCCCTGGAGCATCTTTTTGAGGTCTGCGAACAGCCAATAGTCGCTGGGGGCCAAATCTGGAGAATACGGTGGGTGCGGAAGCAATTCGAAGTTCAACTCGTGCAATTTGGCCATCGTTACCATCGACTTGTAACACGGTGCATTGTCCTGATGAAAGAAAACTTTTTTCTTCTTCATATGGGGCCGTTTTTTTGCAATTTCTGCCTTCAAACGCTCCAATAACGCTATGTTATATTCGCTATTGATATTTTTTCCCTTTTCAAGGTGATCGATGAATATTATACCATGCGCATCCCAAAATACGGAGGCCATAACCTTCCCGGCCGACTTGAGTTTTTGGTCGCATCTTTGACGACTTTCACCGGCTGCTCTCCACTCAGCTGACTGCCGATTTGATTCCGGAGTATAGTGGTGAATCCAAGTTTCATCCATTGTCACTCCTGTTTATTTCATGTAAACAGTGCCAAACAGCGCTCTGAATCATCGATGCGTTGTGGTTTCTGTTTGAAGGAGATCATTTCTAGTTGAAGGAGATCATTTACAGCCATCATCCACGTACAAGAGGGATTGATAATCTCACTCGATCGTCGTCAATCAATAAGGGGCTTAGTGCGTGATATAAATTCAATTCCTATGCAATTGAAATTGTGTTAAAAAATAAATTAAAAAAATAATAGCACTTCTTTATTAAACAAAAGCACTCATGTGCTCGTAATTAGTACTGGCATACAGCTGTCACCGTACGTCAGCTCTGGAAACGTGCTCAACAAAGTTAAAGAGCTTATCTTCACTGGACCGTTGATGTCTTTAGAACTTAGAAAGCTGAAACTTCATCGAATTACGTAATAAGAAATTTATATGTCGGGTTTAAGTTATAAAACCGTTAGTCCGTAGTGGAATTCTACGGTCCGATTACATATAATAAATTTATTATTTGTTTACGTGTCTGTAGTGTAACTAACCGTCAAAGACTATACAGTAGAACCTCGATTATCCGGACTAGACAAAATAAAAAAAAATAAAATTAGCGATTATAAGAATGTGCGTGCTGTATAACACTTGGTGGCACAGTGTCATCAATCGAAGAGAACGAAACAATTTCGTCTGCAAGCTCAAAACTTCACTAGCCCCTGTTTTTTTGTAACACGGTTCTCGATCGATTTCACAGTGTATACCGTGGACTCAAGTATGCACTTATAACTACTTGTAGCTATGATGAACTCCATGCCCTAGTCCAGCTGTCGGCAATCTATGGCAAGCAAGCCACTAGGTGGCACGTGGAACGTGTTTTGGTGGCACGGCATAAAGAATGACAAATTACGAAATACTTCAGTATTATTGAAATCAAACCTATGTAACTATAATATAAAACTGAAATTCTTCAGTATTATATTATAGTTACACTAGTTAGATTTCAATGGTGATGGGGGCGATCGCTCCCCTCCCCATAGGATTTCCAAATTACATGCACAATTTCTTAACGACACTAAATTATCAGTTTTTGGGGAAACAAAAATATTTATAACTGCATGGCTCATTTTTTTAACCACTTAACAATCGAATTTTTAACACCCAACGTAACACAATGACGAACTGTGAACGAATAAATTCTATACGAAAATATATTCCGTTCGGAGAAAACAAGCTGAAACAAGATCCGCCCAAACGACGCTCGCAACAAACACTCCCAACAAGTCGAAACAAGATTTGCCCGAACGAGGCTCGAGCAAATAAACAAACTCGTTAGTATAAAAAAAAACTTCGTGCCCGAGTCATACTCGGGCAAAACTGTCAAGTGGTTAAATGAAATTATCAGTTTTTTAAGGGGCTTAATCCAAAAAAATCCAATTGATATTCCGCACGGGGCCATGTAAGTAATTAGAATTATACTGAAGTAATATAATAGTTATTAAATAAATATTCTATTTCTTAACGTGTTCCTCGTGATCTGACGACAATCCAAGTTTCAAATCTCCTTAAGAGTAATGACAATTATTTATTATCAGAAAATTACTTGAATGTCACGTTTACTTGGTGTTGTAATCAAATATCAGTGGTTCTAAACAAAATACGCGTTTAAACTTAGAAATTAAAAAACGCCGAAATTGTGCCGCGCACAGGATTCGTGGAATTTGATTTTTAACGCGGTGTACAGGTTAAAGATAGATTTTTCTTTCAAAAATGCCCCACCCTCCAATTAAAAATTCCTGGATCCGTCAGTGCCACGCGGAGTGTCCAATATTTAAAAAAAAAGTGTCTCTTCAGTGCATATAGGTTGCCGACCGCTGTCCTAGTTGTTAAAACGTTTATCTCTCAACCTGGGGATTTCCCATTTACGTGGTTTTCATGTCCAATTTTTCTAGAACCAATTGACCCCGTAAATTGAGGGATTACTGTATGGTATTTAGAAAAATATAATTTGGTATATGTGTGATGTCTTGATTTAGAAAATATTTATAGAACTAAGGAGTGCGCATTTTCAATTGAGATATTTTAAATATATTTATGTGATATATTTATTTTGTGATTAATTTTTTTAATCTATTAGGTGTTAACATAAGTTGTGTCCGTTTTATTCCAATTTAAAAATGACCACCAAAAGTAAAACAAAATGGTAAAGGTTATACGTCATTCGAAAGAAATGGTGATGAAAAATGTTTGAAGGGGATCTTCATGAATAATATGGTTTAAGCGGTCCTCATCGAAGTCCACTGGTCGTCCGGAACGCTCCATGTCTTTCAGGTCGAAATTACCGTCTTTGAAACGCAAAAACCATCGACGAGCTGTCCTTTCATTCATAGCATCTTCACCGTACACTTCGCAAATATCACGAGCAGCTTTATTCCCTCGATTGAACGCGAACAGAAGGAGGTGTCGAAAATGCTCACTTTCGTCTACTTGACATTCCATTTTGAAGGCTTGTAATCAAATAAAATAATAAATGTAACGTAAAAGCAAACACAATATCTTGTAGAGTAGAAAATTTTCCTTCGAATGACGTATAACCTTTATCATTTTGTTTTACTTTTGGTGCTCATTTTTAAATTGAAAAAAAACTTATGTTAACACCCAATATATTTAATTATTCTTTAGCTCTTCAAAAACATTTTTTATCAAAGAAATATAATACTACATTAAGTGTAAAGTCCACGCGCCGTAAGGAAAGAATAGTGTAGAAGGGTGACCATGATTTTTTATTTATTATATATTCAGATTATTTTGTTTATTTATTTATTATTCAGAAGTAGATTTTTTTGTTTAGAACAAATATTTGTTTATTGATACAGAAAAAGAAAGTTTGAAAGAAACAAGAAGTTTTATTTATTTCTAACAAACCTTTTATTTTATTTACAAATACACAATGGAACATTTTAAAGAAATAGAAATGGTTATTTGTTTCTTTAGAAACGTATTGGTTAAGAAACACAGTATAGACATTTTATTAAACATAACAATACAAAAAACAACATAAGAATACAAAAAGAACTTAATTTATTATAAATAAATACATTTACAAAAGAAACAGTCTCATTTTATTTCACAAATAATATTATTCACAGTCTGATGATGATTCACTATCAATTGTTTCACTTAAACTTATTATGAAATTGTGGTTTTCACTTATAACACATCGATCAATAAGTCCCGGGACTAACTACTAAAACAACATTTGTTTGCCAAAATTCTTCTTTATTCATCAACATAGTCTCCTTCAAGAGCGATACATTCATTCCAACGCTTTTCTAACTCTTTTCTATGCCAGCCGTGTAGAACGATTTATCTTTGGTTTCAAAATAGGTGTTAGTTTCGGCAATCACTTCTTCATTGGAGTCAAATCTCTCCCTGGAGCATCTTTTTGAGGTCTGCGAACTGCCAATAGTCGCTGGGGGCCAAATCTGGAGAATACGGTGGGTGTGGAAGCAATTCGAAGTTCAACTCATGCAAAGAAACAGTGCCAAACAGCGCTCTGAATCATCGATGCGTTGTTTCTGTTCCTTTGTGAGCACACGCGGCACCCATTTTGAAAAAAGCTTTTTCATGACCAAATGTTCATGCAAAATAGTGTAAAGACTACCAAATGATATCTTCAGGATGTCAGCTATCTCACGTAACTTTACTTTGCAATTTTCCATCACGATTTTGAGGGTTTTTTTTTTATGTTTTCTGGTGTAACAGCCTCATTTGGACGACCAGAGCGTTCAGCATCATTTGTGTCTGTACGACAACGTTTGAAATTATCATACCACCGACAAATGGTTGTTTTCGACGGAGCAGAGCCCGGATAACACTTTTCAAGCCATCGCTGAGTTTGAACGGTATTTTTTCCCATTAAAACGCAATGTTTTATCAACACACGAAATTAGGTGTTTTCCATTGTTTTGAAAATAGCAAAAGTAGCCTCACTAAAACCATTGGAACTCAATGACACAATGTTGGAATGTCATGAAAGTTTGACACGTAACTTCTAAAGGTTGGCACTAACTGAGAATGGTATGGATTTGTTATTAGAGGCACCATCTGTTGGTTAGTCTCGGGACTTATTGATCGATGTGTTATGGTCAAACATGATTTCTCTTTCCCAATATTCTGACTATGTCTAACATATCACGTGGCTACATAACGTATTCTGTTCCACTCTTCAAAGTTTATCAAAGAAACTTTTTCTATTACTAATTGATCCACTGTATTCTATGTAAACTGTACATTTATATAACTAACATACCCTTCGATCATGGTGACTCTATTTTTTGACACGATGATACACTAATACTAGAAACTGACCAATCAGCACACAGGAGTTGAGGAGTTAACACAATCACACACTCTGCGTACCTACGCTATAGTACAATACAGTCACAGGTTCTTTCCTTACGCCGCGTGGACTCTACCTAACGTTTGAATGATTTAAATATACAATGGACTTCCTCCGTGGCCTGGTTTGAGAGACCATGGTGTATCCTGTAGCACTGATCTGCCGGAAAATATTTCTCAACAATTAAGAATGCCGCTAAGAAAAAATTCAATGCACTCAAAATAACCTTATTTGAAAAAAATAATAATCATGTGATTAAAATGACAAATAAACAGGAATATAAAATATCAAAAATCCAATTATCGTATACCCCGTCCCTAGCCAATGCAGACTAACGTAGTGACTTTTGACAAATGTCACCAAATATTATTTGATTTTAACAAACTGCCACATTTTTGCTAATTTGTAACAAGATGTATTAATTTGTCATTATTGTTAGTTTTATGTAATGTATTTACCTAAATAACTTGCTATTTATTAGAATCGAGGATTATATTACTGAACGTCGTTACAAGATTGTATTGGGGCAAATTTGTGAACAGTCATAGGACCCGTGCTACAATTTCTGAAGTATAGAGAATATTGCATTTTTAATACACAATTATTGAAAAATATTTTACGAGAGATCAGTGCTACAGGATAGATATGTCCGAAACTTTTTCAATCTATCCATAGCTTTCGAAAACGAAACTTTCATATCAGATGACATAACTCCATTTTTATTATCATCTTCTTTAATGTCATTTTACTCCACGTATAATTTCCAAATCCAAAATGTTGCAATAATGCTGTACAATTTGCAGGTCATAAATTGTAACTTTTCATTCGAGCATTTTTTATCTTTTCATTCGAGCATTTTTTATCTTTTCATTAGAGCATTTTTTATCTTTTCATTCGAGCATTTTTTATCTTTTCGTTCGAGCATTTTTTATCTTTTCATTCGAGCATTTTTTTTCTTTTCGTTCGAGCATTTTGTATCTTTTCGTTCGAGCGTTTTTTATCTTTTCATTGGAGCATTTTTTATCAGCAAATCATTAAATATTGCTTATTTCATCTTAGCCCGTTGGTTTGAATCTCCTCAGCGACATTTTCAGCTTAAAAATTATTCATTATACTGAAATGTTTATATAGTCGAAAACAGGATTCGTTATTTTGCGTTCGTTGGTTTGTGTTAAACTTTTCTTGTATACAGTACAACCTGGCGAGCTTATCATCATGTGGCAATCTCTTCCCACCTACCAGAAAGATGTTAAGAAGGCCTTAAGTGAAAACCAGATGTTCTTTTGATTCAACAAAAAATATCAGTTATTCTGAAAATTATTTTAACTTGGGTCTTTGTTATAATAAGATTTGACTTGTGTTATATCAAAAATAATTCATATTTTCACGATGTTAAAATTTATATATTTTTTCTTTTGGACTATTTTTATTTTTTTGAGTTATTTCGACTTGTTTACAGCCATGCACAGTACTCGGCGGTAAGTAATACACATTGGGCTTAAGAAAGTGATTATCGGTTAACTTCAGCTTTGTAGAGCGTCGTCTCTGTCGCACGATGCGCTACGACAACGACTGACAAATCATGACAAAACACGTGTATGAATGACAGAGACGATGCTCTACAAAGCCGAAGTTAGCCGATTATGGCTGACAGTCTCTTTCTTAAGCCCGATGTGTATTGTTTACCACCGGGTACTGTATTTATTTTACATACTTGTAAACTAAACTAAATTTTAATGGAAATAAATAATTTAAAATTGAAAGGAAAAATATTACAAAATAGATAAATACTAAAAAAGTTGTGTTAGTGAAATTGTTGATATTTTTTTGATGGACAACATTGAATAAAATTAATTTGATTTACTAGTGGGAGGGTGCCTATCAGTGGGATAGGATGACATTTTCATTGGAACTTTAACGTTTCCCTTCCTGTGCTAAAAAAATCTGTGCGTGCCGGTGCTGTGTATTCAATACACATGTAAAAATGAGCAATTTAAAATCGGTAACATAAGAATATTCATAGCCAATCGCTTAAATTAATTAAATTTGAAGTCAATAATAATTGAAATTAAATTGCTGAAAACATGAAAAAAACCTCGGCCGACGTTCACAAAACGGACGAAGCGACCACCTCAAATGAATGCCCGAAAGCTACTGAAGCGACCGAACTGAGATTCTATTTCTTGCGTTCCCATATACCGAAGTAGAGTGAGAGTGAGACGTGATTAGCGTCGCTTCCTCACCCATAGCGGTTTTTTAGAATTAATATACCTACGTCACACACTGGCACACGTTTGATTGTATCGGTGAATTTATTCCCGATTTTCACAAAATATCTCAGAGGTGGCTGATAAGTGCTAATGGAATACCTAAAATCTGAAGCCAGTTTATTATATTTATAGAGATATTAAAGTGTTTAACACGTTCCGCGCCGCGTAGGTCACCGGTGACCTACCATGTTTTTGACCAGGGCGCCACATAGGTCACCGGTGACCTACGTGTTTTTTTTTTTATAAACAGTCCCAGTGCACCAGCAGTCACATTTACTACGAATTTTAACATTGAATGTGACCTATAACGGCGCCTCTGAATATAATGCACATAAAAACTTCCAAAATTTTGTTTGAAAATGCAATTATTTTTAATAAACCTCCAGGTGTACATGAGCAAGCTATTACGGTTTATTTTTTTCAAGGATAAACTAGCCTCTACAATTAGGCTAGGGGGTATAGAAGAGATTCCAGGGATAACATAATGAATGGGACCATCCATTTGTCACACTCTGGAAATTTATGAGGGTGCATTGTCTATGCAACATTGTGACCCTTTTTTTTGGAGCTATTGTCTCAGTAATCATAAGAGATTATGTTATGGCCTAACACTATAGCATATTACATAAATAAATAAAAAATATAATAAGTAATAAATTAGGCATGCTACAATTTGTTTGGACTACAAAAGTTTATGTTGTATATACATGTATTACCGTACGACGCCGCGCAGGTCACCGGTGACCTACGCTCACAATATCACCTAAAATCTGTTTATTTTTAAAAATAAATCATTATTTATGAAGCCTATATATGTATACATAATATAAACTATAATTTGTTTAGTGGCGCAGGTACTTATTTTCTCAAAATGTACTGCGGCACGGAACGTGTTAAAAGCAATGTGTACTAGTTACACATCACAGGGAAGGAAGGGTTAAAGATCCTTTTTTTTTTGTGTTGGGTCGTTGATTTATGTTTTTACAGAGGCACCGTCTGTGCCTCCTCACTGGATTGTGTTATAATTAAAGCAGGAAGAAGTTATCTGGTGCGACGGGCAAGGAATTTTTAAATTTGTTGCGAGAAGGTTGTTTTTCCCACTGTGAAGGCTCGCTGCCATTCGTCACTTGCCATAAATTGTAATTAAAAATAAAAAACAATATAATCGACAGATAACAGAAATAAAAAGATATATTTAACGTATATATTAGTATATTTTGTGAATATATTATTTTCGAATGAATATATTATTTTCGAATGAATATATTATTTTCGAATGAATATATTATTTTCGAATGAATATATTATTTTCGAATGAATATATTATTTTCGAATGAATATATTATTTTCGAATGAATATATTATTTTCGAATGAATATATTATTTTCAAATGAATATATTATTTTCGAATGAATATATTATTTTCGAATGAATACATTATTTTCGAATGAATATATTATTTTCGAATGAATATATTATTTTCGAATGAATATATTATTTTCGAATGAATATATTATTTTCGAATGAATATATTATTTTCGAATGAATATATTATTTTCGAATGAATAAATTATTTTCGAATGAATATATTATTTTCGAATGAATATATTATTTTCGAATGAATATATTATTTTCGAATGAATATATTATTTTCGAATGAATATCAGTGGGGACCACGTTGCTTATAAATATATCGTTAGGTAATAAAAAAACGTTTGTGCGGTTTTCGGTAGAGTTCACTGCATCGACATATGACATGTAGAGACCAAATTTTTAAGTGTATCATTTAAGAGTTATGCATCAGTCAATCAATACACTTTGATTTGGTATATACTTTTGTATTATTAAACCATTTTGAAATGTCTAAGGCTAAGGCCACACCAAAGTGCTTCGCTAGGTGCTAAGCTAGGTGCTATGTGACTAATAGACTAGGTGACTTCATGCTTGGCCACACCAAAGTGCTTCGCACAAATTCATTTGACAGTTGGGAGCGGTTGAGTCAACAAACGATGCCACTCTCAAAACTGACCAATTTCATTACAACTTACCTTATCTTTATTTACTTCTTGCGCAACTTCATTCCAAAGTGATTTTATTACAGGTACATTTTTGTTATAATTTGCTCGATGGGTTCCACAAAGGCTCCCTTTTATACACAGCTGTTATTAAAACTTTCGCAATCTTGTAAAATCACTTGGTGACACAATAAAATTGACCGACACGTCAGTTCGCTAGGAGACTCACTAGGTGACTAATATTCATGTATCGTGGCGCAAAGCGTGCAGTGTGGCCATTGCGATAGTATGCATTGGATATGTCGCCTAGCTCATAGCGTAGCTCTAAGCATCAAGCGAGGCTCCTACCTGTATGGCCGAAGCCTAAGTTAAATCTAGTGTTATTCGAGCATGTTTTCTTTATGAATTTAAACATAGTTTAAAAGCATGCCGTAAAATATGTATGTCATTTGAAGAAAGTGTTGTAAAAGTATGTACCGTACCGCACAGTGGTTTAATTTTTTTCTTCTGGTAATGAACCACTCGAAGAGTCACTCCTGGACGGACAGGACGATGTTCAGTGAACTTGACCGTTCAGTAAACTCGACTGATAACTGCACGAACTTTATTTGTTACCTAATACAATAGAGGACTTAGAGAAACAATAATACTTTATAGTGTAGAGAGTAGATAGGTAGAAATATATATTAGATATGTGATGAGTGCGTACAGTAGTTGTTACGTGTTGTCTGCTAAGGCCTATTTATCCTGTAATCATCTTTGTATAATAATATTATTGTAAAGTGTCGTGTGATAACTAAATGTCGTCAATATGTACATTTATTTAATTGTAAAGAAACACATTTCAATGTTTATAATTTACTGAAATATTGTATTTCAATTATTTGTTACTCTAACATTTTGTGATCTATGACTCAGATTATAGTGTTACTATTGCGACCCTCGTAAAGATTCATGAAATAATAATAATGAACTGTCAAATACATTTTATATATTTTAATCTGAGAATGAAGTGTAAAAGGAAAAGTAAAGGCAATGCGTTGGGTGAAAAATGAAAGATTAGAGGGAATTGAAGAATTCTACAATATACCGTATTTTACGGACTACAAGACGCACTTTTTTCTTTAGAAAATTGCCTCCTAAATTCAGGTGTGTCTTATACTCGAAATTAATATAAAAATGTCAAGTGTTTGATTTAAAATTCTCGCCAGTCTTAAAAATGATGCGACGAACATGAGCTGCGGAGATTCACAAGCTTGCTAACACTGTCTCCCTCCCGCCCGCCCCGCCATCACAAACCCAGAACATTGTCTAGCCTATGGTGCGTCATTGCAGTCTTTTTTAAAATTGCCTAAAGATTAAAGTGCGTCTTATAGTCCGTAAAATATGGTAGGTATTATTTATACTACAAGAAAATTGCTTTAGTTAATGTTCTGGATATAAGTGCTGCCTTCGATACTGTCATTCATGAAATTCTCTTACAAATACAGGGTGCGTTTTATGTTCCAGGCTGATGGTTTTTTTTAATAACTTAAATGAAACACAATTTTATAATTTATATTTAATTGATTGATTATATGGTCTTTACTATTATGTATGGAATATATGTTAATGTCGGTCAAGTGGCCGCCTCTGGCCGTGGCGCAAACGCGAGCTGTTTCAAGCATATTTTTCATAACATTCTCGCAGACTTCTGGTGTTATTTCAGCAATTTCTTTTCCAATGTTGTCCTTAAGCATCGGGATTGTGGTTGGTTTGTTGGTGTACACCTTTCCCTTCAAGTACCCTCATAGGATATAATCGGGGGCGGTTAAAATCAGGGAATCGTGGGGCCAGTCGATATCGCCACTTTTTGTTTTTTTTTTTTTTTTTTTTTTTAATATTATTTTAACCTGCCGAGTTTATTGCCATGTTGCAATCTCTTCCAACCAACCGAAAGATGTTTTTATAGGCCCTTAGTGTTAACCAGACTGGAATCCTATTTTAAAAAATCTGGGCTCCAGCGGGGATCGAACCCACAACCTCCGGATCGGCAAACAAGTGTCTTACCACCAGGCCACGGAGGTCGTCATTATTCGGCCGGGAAAAGTTTCTAGCAAAATGTGCACCGTAGCACGAGCTGTGTGTGATGTGGCACCGTCCTGTTGGAACCACATGTGCTGTAGGCCCAATCTGCCTCACTGCATCAATCTTTTCTGGCGTACGTTGGCTACATTGTCGCCCAGACTTTGTTTATCTCCCGGTGTATGCAAATTTTCAAAATTATTCATTACACGCCGAATGGTTGACTTGCTTGGCACATGATTTAAACAAAAAACACTCAATTTTCTTTGCGTATTCACAATTGAACAATTATTTAAATAAAACGTTTTAATAACTTCAACACGTTGCGGAGTTAGATGCTCCATAATAAATTGTTATTGACAACTCTCCACGATTGTTAAATATGAACTGACAAATAACAGCCAAATCAAAATGGCGGCCAAACAAAATCGGCCTGGAACATAAAACGCACCCTGTATTTAGAGATGAGTATGGGTTTTCAGGCAGTGTCGTCCTCACCTGGGCTGAATCTTATTTGTCAAATAGAAGGAAATCCGCTGTTGTCAATCAGGAAGAATCTTCTCGGGATATTATAAAGTATGGTGTACCACAAGGGTCTGTATTAGGGCCGCTGCTTTTTGTTCTTTAAACTAATTATATCAGTGATCTCATTGGCACGGAGGGTTTTGAGTCTCAGGTATGCTGATGATAGATGATAGACTTTTTAGATTATGTGATCCAAGTGAAAAAGATATCAGAAATAGGATACTTCTAATTACATCAATCAGACGTGAATTATAATAAAATCCAAGTAAAACGGAATTGGGTGACTTCATCATCTTCTTAAGTAGACAACATCTTCTTGACGGGGATACTTTATCAGTTATGGGTGTTAGTTGGTATCTTTCCTAAATAAAGCATCAAATATCTCGGTCTGTCTTGGTAGTAAGCTCTTCTTTGATGTACAAATTGGTTTTACGGTTTCTATACTTTTAAAGAGTTAAAATTTGTACGTTTATGTTTTCCAACAAGAAAAATGAAAACTCTTATTACCGTATTGGTCCCACTATAGGGCGACCCTGATTATAAGGCGACCCCTATTGGTCCCACTATAGGGCGACCCTGATTATAAGGCGACCCCTATTTTTTAATCTGCTTTTTGGAGATAAAAACATTTCCCTCACCATTTTAATATTATGAAAAATAAAATGCAAAATGTTTAACGAAAAATATTTATTAAAACAAAGTACCCGGATAATAGTAAAGACCTGAGCACTGCTTTTATATCAAACTGGGATCATTCTGCCTGAAGATAGTCTCGAGATAGGAGGTAGAAACACGTGTACACATGTATCTCTTTCTACCTCCTATTCAGGCTGATTGAAGAGAGCCTCAGAATAGGAGGTAGAAACACGTGTTATGTAATTAGTGAAATTACATTAATCCCCGCTACACATGTTTCTACCTCCTATCCCTATAATTACTTTCTACCTCCTATTCAGGCTGAATGATGAGAGCCTCAGAATAGGAGGTAGAAACACGTGTTGTGTAATTAGTGAAATTACATTCATCCCCGCTACACATGTTTCTACCTCCTATCCCTATAACTACTTTCTACCTCCTATTCAGGCTGAATGAAGAGAGCCTCAGAATAGGAGGTAGAAACACGTGTTGAGTAATTAGTGAAATTACATTAATCCCCGCTACACATGTTTCTACCTCCTATCCCTATAACTACTTTCTACCTCCTATTCAGGCTGAATGAAGAGAGCCTCAGAATAGGAGGTAGAAACACGTGTTGTGTAATTAGTGAAATTACATTAATCCCCGCTACACATGTTTCTACCTCCTATCCCTATAACTACTTTCTAACTCCTATTCAGGCTGAATGAAGAGAGCCTCAGAATAGGAAGTAGAAACACGTGTAGTTAGAAACACGTGTTGAGTAATTAGTGAAATTACATTAATCCCCGCTACACATGTTTCTACCTCCTATCCCTATAACTACTTTCTAACTCCTATTCAGGGTGAATGAAGAGAGCCTCAGAATAGGAGGTACAAACCCATGTAGCGGGAATTAATTAATTAATTAGTGGAATAACAAAGTAAATTATTGTTAAATATTCTAATATGGTGTTCCACAAAGTTAAAACTGAAACATTTGATAATTAAAAAGAAATGTGTTAAGTGGGTCGTGTCCTTTTTGCGTATATATAGTACTGATCCGCGAACTATTTATATGGGCAATGTTGCTTTATGATATTGCGCTTTAAAACTGTTTAATCAACTTTTAGATTTATTTTCATAAAAGTGCGATATTTCTTATGTCAGTATGTTTTTAAATAAATTATATACACAATAAACAGCCCTGTAGAGCAGGGGTTCGCAAACTTTTTTGAATTATACCCCCTTTAATGAAATTTACGAATAGTGGCGTCCAACAAGTACCCTTCTCTGCCACTCATTCGCCCCCACCCTTATATAAAATAGGTACCTTTACCACGTACTCTCCTTATTCATTGTGTAATTCAGTGGTTCCCAAAGTTTTTCGATTCACGGCATCCTTTGTATTAAATTTAAATGACAAATTTATAAGATACAAGCAAAAGCCTTGTTTATTAAGGATACGACAAATGAAAGGCAACAAACCCAGATCCATTAAAATTGTGTTTACATTAAATTACCTGTTGTTTTTTCAGATATGTATTTATAAGATTTTTTGTCCTATACAAATACATTAAATAAAAATATAGCACCGTTTGGAGAGCAAAATCTCCTTAAGATATTTGAAACCTGGAACACATTAATATTAAACAAATCACATCTGGCAGTTTAAGCAGCGCCTGTACAAATCGTGTAAAGGGACTTTCAAATTGAGCAGTTTTTTTTATTCTTGGATAAAACACAGATGGCGTCGCGAATTTGCCTGGGCCTTGTGACATTTGGGAAGTGTAATGTATGACATTTATAAATATGGAGTCTTAAATTATTTTATGTATTGTAATCTCCGGAAACGGTGATGTTAATTGGCCACCAAGATCATGTGATCTGACACCGTTGGACTATTTTCTCTGGGGTTACGTGAAAAACCAGGTCTATAAGAATGACCCCCAATCAATTCCTGAGCTGAAGGATGAAATTATTCGCGTTATCGGTGAGTTAGAACCGCAATTATGCCAAAATGTCATGGAAAATTTTGACAAAAGAGTGGACATCTGTGAAGCTGCAAGAGGTGGACATTTGGCGGATATTGTTTTTTGTGTTTAAATGTCATACATTATACTTCAATGACCAATAAAATGTTTTTTGAAATAAAAACAAATTGTGTTTTATTCAAGAATTAAAAAAAATCAGAATTCAAAAAACCGCTCAATTTGAAAGACCCTTTATAACACTTTCTTTGTATACAGTACACCCTTGTGGAATTACTGCCATGCGGCAATCTCTTCCCACCATTCAGAAAGATGTTTATGAAACCTTAAGTGAAAACCTTTGTTTAAAAAAAAATCGGCTGGAATTAAATCCACAACCTCCGTGTCGGAAGACAGGGGTTTTACCAACTAGGTCATGGAGGATGACAAAGTGTACCAGGATTTTTCTACAGCATCCAAAGTCAGAACATACCTAACAGTTGCTCTTACGCTGCTCCGGTTAGGTTAGTTATGTTAAAAAAGAAATGTAACACGTATTTAAAACTTACAATTTTTTTTTGTAATAAGTGTACTTTGAACAATCATTATCATTGAGTCATTTTGTACTTTGAACAATCATTATCATTGAGTCATTTTGTACTTTGAGCAATCATTATCATTGAGTCATTTTGTACTTTGAGCAATCATTATCATTGAGTCATTTTGCACTTTGAACAATCATTGAGTAAATAAATCGTAATTAGTGGGACAAGTGAGCCTGTTGTTAACCGGATATTTTCTCAAATCTTAGAGTCAAACAGGACCCTTATTTCTTGTTTCACGTTGATTTTCTCACGATACTTGTTTTTAATCACGGCGACCTTAAAAAATCCAGTTTCGCACAAATATGATGTCGCAAATGAAATTAAGATTTGCCGAGCTTTACCACTTAGCAGCAGATATTCATTAAACGTCAAGTTTTGTCTTCAACATATTGTTGCAAGAGATTTCGTACATCTATGGTCCGATTAAAAAACCACGTAAGTCTCATTTCAGTGAAAATATCGGAATATTCCACGACGCTCCTGTAAGCCAGCCTCAGCGCCCCGAGGTATGGTGGAGCAAACTCTGGGAACCACTAGTGTAATTGATATAGCTTTGAATTAGAGTTTAGAAAGTTAATGTCTAGAACAAAAATGAACAAAGACATTTAGTACATGATATCTCGTATAGGTTCAATAATAAATACACATTATTTGCATAATTTTAGGATGAAATTTAAAGACGCTTTATACAGACACTTGCCAAACGATTATATTTTATCTTTGATATTATTTAACAAAATAATTTTCTCCCTCTATTTTCTCCCTCTAAAAGTCACTTAAAACATGTTCTCACAATAGTTATCATGGCTCACGTACCACTAGACTGGGGCTCACGTACGCTTACCATAGTTTGCGGACCATTGCTTTAGAGTAATTTTTATAAATATACTTTATCAAGCACTGTTACTTATGATACAAATAATTTTATTCTGTATTCTGCACAAGAGGAAATAAAAATATTTGAAGAATGTCAAGGCGTTGTTGTGGGTCTTGTGGCTTCAATTCATACACCAACTGAATTTTATACGGAAACAGATGCAAATGCCTCTTATGATTCGTTGAAGTAAGCTGACCGTCGTCTGGTTAAAGTTGTTCGGTCATCAGCAACACTCTTGTACCCTTTGTACGAGGTGCATGGCCGAAGCGAGTTAACTGTCATCTGGTTAAAGTTGTTCGATCATCAGCAACACTCTTGTACCCTTTGTACGAGGTGCATGGCCGAAGCGAGCTAACCGTCATCTGGTTAAAGTTGTTCGAACATCAGCAAAACTCTTGTACCCTTTGTACGAGGTGCATGGCCGAAGCGAGCTAACCGTCATCTGGTTAAAGTTGTTCGATCATCAGCAAAACTCTTGTACCCTTTGTACGAGGTGCATGGCCGAAGCGAGCCAACCGTCATATGGTTAAAGTTGTTCGATCATCAGCAACACTCTTGTACTCTTTGTACGAGGTGCATGGCCGAAGCGAGTTAACCGTTATCTGGTTAAAGTTGTTCGATTATCAGCAACACTCTTGTACCCTTTGTACAAGGTGCATGGCCGCGCGGTAACGCACTGGACTCAGAACCTCACGCTATGCTACTTCCTTCGAATGATACAGACATTTATTCCGTCTAGTTTTCGGGGGTATAAGAATATCTATAACATAAGTCATATCTATTTCAAAAAAAGAGAATCGAAAAGTCATGCCGATGTGCTCTGATTCTCTCATTCCGGTGTGCCATCAGACCGAGTACATCAGTGTGGCCGGTGAGTTTGCTCGTGTGCAACCGCTCCGTCGCTTAAAACAAAATTCATGGCATAACAGGAATGGCGAGAGGATCCTCGATCACGAGGCCCAGCAATGACGAGGACGATATAATCCTCTGTCATCTGGATAAAGTTGTTTGATCATCAGCAACACTTGTACCCTTTGTACGAGGTGCATGGCCGAAGCGAGTTAACTGTCATCTGTATTACTATTTATTCTTCATCGTATCTTCTAGTTTGAGGCAAGTCAATATTTTAGATTGAGGAAAAGTAATATCTTCATTAGTTTTTCAACGTAACTTAAATAACACGAGATGTTTAGTGCATAGAAAACTTTATTCAGATTCTATTTCGTCGAATTATCAAACGAAACAGAAATATTTGTGCGTGTAATATTTTATTTGTGGGTGTAATATTTTATTTGTGCGTGTAATATTTTATTTGTACGTGTAATATTTTATTTCTCTTGTGTAGAATGAATAATGGCAATCACGATATTTACTAATGCTTGATTGTACAAAAAGCAATACTGAATGATCTTACTATATTTTGTTGTAATAATCAATTTATATATTGAAAAAAAAATAAAAACTATATTACAACACACAGAATTGTTTTTATTTGTAAAACCTTTAAGTGCCGGAAGTTATTAGTATGGCCGTACCCAGCAGGCCGTGATTTTTTCAACAAAAGTAAAACCTAAAAAAAAATTATTTTTTGTATACAGATATAAAGGATATTATGAAAACTTATTAAATATATACACCGTGAGGCGTTTGAGCTGCCGTTCACTCAGAAAAACACAGTTTAAATATTCACAAAATGTCAGGGTTGTCACAACTTGACACAGAAAACACGTTTACTTATAAATATAGTGGAATATAATATGCTTTGTAAACTAAAATCAAGAAATTATCTGTATGATGTATAATAAAGCGCAAAAGGTAAATAAACTATAAAATAAAACCGTAAAAAGTCTATATAAACGTCGTATTATGCCGCAAAACTACCGCCAATAACCAAAGAATACATGAAAACACACTTTATAAATAAATACTTTGAAAAATTAACAAAAAGAACGCACAAAAGTTAAAAATCAACCATTGAACAAAACTGCAAAGGAAGTCATTATAAATTATCGCAATTACGTTGCAAAAAAATGTAGTCGGTAACCCTGTATCAGAGACACGTATTGACTGTCAGTGAAAGCTTAGAAAGATGACTGTAACTTTGATAATATCGGTAAATTGTAATATTTAAGTATTTCTTGACCATCCCAATAGATGTCCCTATGTGTTATAATTTATAAATGATTACAATTGGATTTGATATTGGCTTGCGACAAGCTCAAAGGAGAGCACGTTCATTTTGTATGGCCGGCCTGGCGAGCACTGAATCGGAGAGCGCGTCAACGCGCTCGTGGCAGTGAACCGGTTAAACCACTGACAATTTTGTTTAAGATTTTTTTATAAATGTCACGTCTAAGCTTGTTGCGTGCGAATGTTTTATGTCAAGGCTCCACTTCTACCTTGATGTATGGAAGGGAAACATGAATTTGGTAGAATAAGGATAAAAGTAAGATAAATGCTGTGGATTTGCTTGCGCCGAGGAAAAATAGTGTCAATGTATGAAATAAGGCGGAATGATTAGAAATAAATGCATTGATGCCTTGACTAAGATGAAGAATAGTGTTAAGATCAGCTGATCAGATCAAGATACAATCTGCCTTGGAGCACTGCACTGTCTACACCTATACAATCTTATGTTTTCCGTCTCTCTTTTTTTTTCTCTTCTTATTTTGCGCCATCGCTGTGTAGCAGCATCAAATGTTTGTCTGTTAGCGTAACCCAGGGTAGACCACTTGGAGGCCGACAAACTTCCTACCTCTACTATAAGGGTCGCCGGCTTTGAGCTGGACTGCAAAGATTGGGCAATACTGAACCGTGCTAGAACAGACTGCAACAGAAGTGCAGCCGAGCGCCACAGATGGGGCTACATCGATGACCCCAGTTGTGACTGCGGTGCTGCGGCTCAGACCCTACACCACGTTATAAGAGAATGCCCTAAACACAGGATCCACGAAGCGATGGAGGATATAAACAAACTGACGACCGAAGCCAAAACATGACCGAGGGATCTAAATTTATTGTAATTTATTTTTATCAAACACTGTTTATTCCACTTTTTTGTAACGGTATAACCCTACCGGTTTCAAGGTGCACACCTCATCTTCCGGAGAGCACAAACAAAACTAAATTTTGTTCGAACTGGTACCGATATACACGCTTCAACGGTTGGGTGCTGAGGGGTGAGGGAGGCATGGGACAATTTCGGCCGAGAGATTTTTGGGATATAACTGTTCACCAGATGTTCGGATCTAAATTTGATTTAGATCCCTCAGCAATCTTTTGGCTTCGGTCCAATATATATATTTATCTTATGTTTTATTAACACGTAAACTAAAAATACGAAATAACGAAAGTATAATATGAAATACCACGTATAATACAGAAAAAAACTACTCGCACTCGAAAAATATAATGTCATCATCATTGTCAACTAGGGTCGATCCACTGCTGGATGAAGGTCTTCCCAAGTTGACTACAAATGGTTCAGCTTTTTGTTCGTTGATGCCATGTGATACTGCCATGCTTTCTGATTGCATCTATCCAGCGTACCTTCGGTCTTCTTCTGGACCTCTTTATGCCTCTTGGGTACCATTAGATTATTTCGGATGTCCATTGGGAGTCTGACATTCTGGCTACGTGTCCTGCCCATTGCCACTTCATTCTTTTGCACACCTTTATAACGTCTTCTACCTTTGTTATGTTGCAAATCCAGGTGTTTCGTGTACGGTCTCTTTTAGTATATCCCAACATGCATCTCTCCATGCCCTTTTGTGCGGTCTGGAGCTTTTGTGTGTTCTTTACTGTGAGCGTCCATGTCTCGCAGCCATACGTTAGTACTGGGAGAATACACTGGTTGTAGTCACATCATAATGTAAAATTCATAAAATATAAGTAAAAATCCAATAAAAAACAATTATTTATTTATTTAATTAATTTTATTATACAACAGTGCCTTTTATGTAACATGGAATCAAATGCACATATGACAACTTAGCTCTACAATGTGCGATTTTTTTTAATTTCAAAAATAAAAATATATTAATGCATTAAATATGTATGAAAAATACAATAAAGCATTTTTTGTTTTTGTTTTTATATATTTATATTTAAAAAAAAAAAGAGTATGGTTCATATACGAGTATGAATCATTTTTAAGTTAATTATACAATATAATGATTTAAATGAAATTATATATTTTACTTCACTTATTTTACACATATGTACTAAAGAATAAAATAACAAAAAATAAGATTACCTTGATCACCAATAATAAAGTTATTTGATTTCAAACTGGAACAAATCACAAAAGTCATCTACGCGCAACAAGTCAAACTTCAACTGACAAATTGACCGGTAAAACAGTTTTCTATTAAACCTATGTGGTTTTAAAGCATGGAGATTATTGTATCATATTAGTAACAGCGCATGAGTTGTTGTTTATACCACTTAACACAAAAATATTTAGAAAAACTTTGGTTGATTCATATGTGCATCATTGCACACTGTAGGGTTAATACAAATACTTCAATCCCCGCTGGAATCCAGATTAAAAAAAAAAGGGATTCCAGTCTGGTTTCACTAAGGGGCCATTAAAAACATCTTTCTGATTGGTTGGAAGAGATTGCCACATGGCAATAAACTCGCCAGGTTAAATAATTAAAAAATGAATTTAAAAAAGCAGTTATAATTACAAAGAAATTGTTAAAATTAATTTTATACTAATATGTATATTTAAATGTCAATATATGTACGTAACATATATTGCAAAATATTACCAAATGTAGCCAAGTAGACTTAGGTCACTGTGGAACGTATATTTTATAGGGGAAAATGTACGATTTAATTGTTCCATCAATATGTTATGTTAGTTGAAGCTTGTTAACACTTCCCTTACTGTGCTAAAAAATTCCGCCAGCCGCGGTGCTGGACACTATGCGTCCAGTTAAAAAAGTATATTTTAAATAAAAATTATGCAAAATCTGCTAGGTTCATTTTTGTAGTTAGCTATTAAAATCATTTTATTATATATTAAAACGTCGAATAACATAAAACAAGTGCAAGAAGACTGATATTATTAAGTGAGCAGACTGATATTATTTTAAAGTGCATTACTCGTGATCAGTTTAGATCATTTTTAGAAGCAGAATAAGTAAAGTACCTACTTAGATTTGTTATTAGTGGTACAACACTTACATAGAAAGAGAAGAATCAAATTTATTGAGGATTTTAAAACATAGATCTTAAAATTTAACAAACACATGACGGGCTCTCTTGTAGAACGAGATGCAAGTTGCTTTGCAGAATCGAGACCTTCCACATGTTGATGCAGGGTTACTCAACTCCAGAGGCAAAGTATTGTCCTTATATGTTGTGTTTTTATTAGGTTAATACTAGTATTCTGATATAAAACTAAAAAAGAAACTTAATTTCGACGAAGCTCAAGGTCTGCGCCCCAATCTGGGATGCACCCACTGCTGGTACCCCTCTTGTTCACCAATCGTTTTGCCCCTACTCCTAAGGTATAATTTCTTAATTTACTCGTATGAATCACAACTCAACGTTGGATCAGTTAGAATTTTGAATAGGTCACAAAATATTTTCAACAAACACATTATTTTAATATTTTCGTAAAATAACATATGACACGTTATATTCATTCATATATAGTATATCACCAACGACAGCAAAAATGTCGGCAAATATAGACAGGGACCGAATGTTGGCCGGAATAAGCTGATGCCCAACTATGCACGCTAGGCAATGTTGGTTAGGGTAATCTATTGTCCTGGAGAAGTTAAATACTCTCCGGAGAAGGAGGAACCTTTGTGGTCTCCTATATGCGAGGGTCAACGGTGTAGGATGTAGAAAGCAATGGGAAACTACCACATTAAAGGCCCTATGACATCCCAAAAAACAGCAAAGATGACTTTGCTGCTAACCAATCTCCAGGATTGAAACTAAAGAAGAAGATATCATCAAACCGTTTCCCTGTTGGGTAGACAGAGAGGATAGAACATCTAACTTTCCTATCTCATCAAACATATTTCACCTGTTTTCAATATTCATATATAATACCTTTTCTTTACAGTTTCTACTTTCCTTCTTTCAAAATATCATTCACTTTATCTATATTTTCGTTGGTCTCCCTCTACCCCGTCTTCCACTCACATTTGTACTGCATATTTATTATCTTCGTCTTTTATCATTCATTAGTTCTAAATGTTCAATCTTAGAGTGCTCTTCTTTATCTTATTTAATACACTAGTGAAATTAGTTCACATTCATCCCTAATTCATTTCATATTCTGTCATACATTGTCACCCCATATCATTTTCTCAATGCACGCATTTCTACAGGATTTATTCTGCTCCTTCGTCTATTTCCCCATCCACGTCAATACTAAATTATTGTTGTGAACTATAATTTAAGCAGATTTTTGTACTTCCCGGTTCGAGTAAATAAGACTATGTGTTAGTGCCCTATTGACTTTGTTTTCTATCGCTATATGTCGTTCGATAGTATTCGTAATCCTTCCATCATCTGAAAAAAATAGTACCTTCCTAATAAAATTCCTCAGCTGATTTTAATCTTTCATTGTTCACTCATACATTGTATTTTCTTTTCACCATGACTGAGATTTCGCAACAATAATTCTCAAATCTTACTTTTTCCATCTCTTATAAAATTGACTTATGAGATTCTGTAATTCATCTCTTTATAGTACACCTCTCATACAATTAACTTAGTAAAACCTTTCAGCCCACTGTGCTTTAAAAGTAAAAGCAAATTAATTGAATTGTTATCTGTTTAATTTTATCAATCTTTACTTGGATTGCGATATAAAAACTAATACACCAGTCACGGCTCAAAACGGATAAGAAATCCTGTCGTAAATAATTTGTTATTAAATCAACGATTACCAAAAAAAATTGAGATCTAAAGGACTCCGAAGAATTTTCAAAATCAGATTTAGAGCTCCTAATTACATTTTAAAAAGTAGGTTATTGGTTAGAAATAAATATACACTATTAGCTTAATAAATAAATACTTGCTATGTTGGCAACAAATATGTTTTGTCAAATCGTACGAATTTCATATCAATTCAGTTTTCAAAAGTCGGGGAAAATGGCTTGGTCGCGACAGGTGTCGTACGAAATGTTTAGTAAATTATTTATAATTTTAGTTATAAATTGTGCAATAAATAATGCAGCAAATGGCGGCGCCCCCCCGTTGAGAAGATTCGAATACAAATACTCCTTCAAACCTCCATATTTAGCGCAAAAAGATGGAACCATACCGTTTTGGGAACACGGTGGAAGTAAGTATTGTTTTTGCATAATTTTAATTTAATTCTAAATGAAACTTTTATTATTGTTAAATATTTAGATATTTTACGGTTATATTAACTTATTTATTACATTTTTGTTTTCATTCCTATCGAATGCGGTCAGAAGATATATTCCGATGTTTCGGCTTTCAGTTTTGACAAGAGTACACGTCAGTTATATTCCTATTTCATACGACACACACGTTAATGATATTTTCCACGTGTTAGAAAGAGACAGAGTATATGAAAGATGTCGGCGCCACATTCGCACGAGCGCATCCACGAATGCAAGAGAGAAAATGTTTTTGCATGTCCTAACAGATGTTTTGAGATATACCACTTATTTTTACCGTATCGAATTTATTTTTGACACGTTATATATAAATTAACGTGCCTTTATTTTTAGCAATTGATTTTAAAACGCATTAAACGTCGTTACGAAAATTTTTTGCGAGCAAAATTTTCAATAGCAAGTTATTAGAAATTTGTAAATTATGAATTTTTGTATTTAAAAAGGAATTAAATAGTTTTTTTAAAGAACTAGAAAACGAGTGCTATTTTTTTTTACTATAGGTCGTTTTTTTTAGTTTGTTACAAAATGCGAGTCGATATATATGTATTATATGCGATACTGGATTGCAAAAATTGACTATAAATATAGTGTTGAGATTTTTTCATCATGGGAAAATGTAAAGAAACTCGGGAAAGTAGAACAAAGGAATTTGATGTAGTTTATTTCAAGCAATTAATGCAATTCGATGCAATACTGAAATGAACTGAATTTTTTCTTTTATATATTTTTATTATCATAATAAATATTCAAAATCAAATTATTTTAATGGAAAGGTGAACCATAGAGTACACAACAAAGTTAAACACCCTCCATTTTGTGGATATAGAGAACTACATCACTAGGCAAGGCCTGTGATGAATTGCTATAATTTCTTAAACGCAAATTTCATTTATTTGTCATAAATATGAAAATGAAAGAATTATGAAAGATATTGAATGGTGCGTAGCGATAGGAAACCAAGTCAATGGGGTCCTAAAATGTTTTTGTCCACATGTCTATGACATTTGCGGGAGGGGGTGCGCATCTAGGATTATGCTGTTCTCTCACAGAAGATCACATGATCGACGTGGAAGAACAATTCAAGATTGACATTGGAGTGGCGAGGGGATCCTCGACTGTGAGGCCCGGCAACGACGACGATGATTATTTGTATCTGTATCTTTTACAATTTTTAAACTTTATTACGAGGCATATCCAGAAAGTAAGTGTACTGAATTTTTGTAGGTTACAATTTTTTTTATTTAAACAAAAAAATTACTTGGTTACCGTTGTACATATGTAAGCTATTTTTCGACATAGTCGCCATTCCTCTCAATGCAGGTGGTGAAGCGGGGTATCAACTTATTGATGCCTTCCTCGAAGTAGTTTCCCGCCAACACCTCCGTCCACTTCTCCACCTCTTCCTTTACCTCCTCGTCGGTTGAAAACCTTTTTCCACCCATGTGCAGCTTCAGGGAGGTAAAGAGATAGTAATCTGAAGGTGCTAGGTCAGGGGAATGCGCGGGATGGTTCAGGACATCCCATTTAAACGAGGCGAGCAGTTCCGTCTGGCATTGTCGTGCAACAGGTAGACTCCCTTTGTCAGTATGCCTTTCCTCTTGTTCTGAATCGCCCTCCGCAATTTTTTTAGGGTCTCACAGTATGTTGCAGAGTTGATGGTCTCCCCTTGAGGCATATATTCAATCAAAATTATGCCTTGACAGTCCCAAAACACGGATGCCATGATTTTCTTGGCTGAAATTGTGGTTTTGAACTTTTTGGCGGAGGGTGAAGAGGTGTGACGCCACTGTTGAGACTGCCTTTTGGTTTCAGGCGTGTAGTGTGCAACCCAAGTTTCATCTCCAGTAACGATGGAGTGGAGAAATTCATCTCCATGGAGTTTGCAGCGCCTCAAAAACTCTTGCCCGGCTTCACTCGATTCAACTTGGCGGGAGATGGGGTTGATATTTTTCCCGAAACGTGTTGTCGCGTCGACACTTTTCAACGTACAGACCTCGAACCGGTCTCGTTGCGGAGGGGAAGGGTCAGGCTACACGGAAGTGTAGCCAACATGTCGAAAATAAAATCCATCCGGTCTTGAGAGCCTCAGTACACTTACTTTCTGGATACGCCTCGTATATTAGGAACACTGTTGGTTATCACCGGGAATTGAAGTTGAAGCTTTCAGTGGGAAGACAAGGGTCTTATCAACTATGTGCTGGAGATCATCATGATGGTGAAGTAATAATTAAAATAAAGATAAATTAAGAACACTTAAAAATACATCGTAAACTTGCATATTTAATCTCCACTTGAAATGCCTTCAGTGGTAATTTACAACCCAATAAACAGATAATAAAAAAACACTGATAACTTACTTTTCCTTATTAAACAGTCAAGTCAGTAAATATTGTATTGAGTATACATTAACGGAACAATGTTAATTTTTCTTATTAAACAGTCAAGTCAGTAAATATTGTATTGAGTATACATTTATTTATTAACGGAACAATGTTAATTTTTCTTATTAAACAGTCAAGTCAGTAAATATTGTATTGAGTATACATTTATTTATTAACGGAACAATGTTAATTTTTCTTATTAAACAGTTAAGTCAGTAAATATTGTATTGAATATACATTTATTTATTAACGGAACAATGTTAATTTGCGAGTAATTAAATTAAAAAAAAAATGTTATCCTCTCCGATTCCCTAAGGCCTCAGTCGCACAGGTAGGAGCCTCGCTTGATGCTTAGAGCTATGTTGCGAGTTAGGTGACATATCCTAGTGAACCAACGTACCGCATACTATCGCAGTGGCCACACTGCACGCTTCGCACCACGTTGCATGACGATTAGTCATCGAGTGAATCTCCTAGCGAACTGACGTGTCGGTTAATTTACAAGATGGCGGAAGTTTTAATGAGAGCTGTGTATAAAAGGGAGCCTTTGTGGAACCCATCGAGCAAATTATAGAAAAATGTACCTGTAATAAAATCACTTTGGAATGAAGTTGCGCAGGAAGTAAATAAAGATAAGGTAAGTTGTAATGAAATTGGTTAGTTTTGAGAGTGGCATCGTGTGTTGACTCAACCGTTCCCAACTGTCAAATGAATTTGTGCGTAGCACTTTGGTGTGGCCAGGCATGAAGTCACCTAGTATATGAGTCACGTAAAATCTAGCTTAGCACCTAACAAAGCACTTGGGTGTGGCCTCAGCCTAAGTGTTCCTCATTCAATTTCAGGTAATTGTTTGATTCGCGATACAGATGATTGTCGTCTGCTGCAGCAGGATCTATGTAGATTCGAAGAATACTGCCGCCTGAACAAATTAGATTTGAATGTTACGAAATTTAATTACATACTTAAGGGTCAACCAGTCAAAATAGTAAACGAGATACGAGATCTAGGCGTAATTCACGACTCTAAACTTATATACGACAAGCATATTGATGACATAGCAAATAGGGCCAACAAGTCTCTTGGATTTATAAAAAGATCTTGTTCTCAATTCTCTAGCATTAAAGTGATCAAAACATTGTACTGCACTTACGTCCGTAGCATACTCGAATATGGCTCACAAATCTGGAGCCCCCAGTACGATATATATATTAACAGGCTAGAATCAATCCAATGTAGATTTGTCAAGTATCTTCAATTTAAATGCAAAGAATACGACAACGATTACGAGGCCAGATGCAGGCGACAACACCTTCTACCACTTCGCGAAAGACGGAAATTAGCCGATATTATATTATTAACGAAAATAGCGCAATATCACATTGATGCCCCAGAATTACTCTGAAACATAAACCTTAACGTCCCCAGAATCTCCGCAAGACATACTAAATGGCTGAACATCCCCTTTAGTGCGACCAAATGCAGACAAAATTCATTCTTTGTAAGAGCATCTAACTTCGTAAACAACCTGGAAGACTTCCCGGAATTCGATTTATTTAACTCTTCTACGAACTCGATTAGATTGCGCATATGCGGGAACTGGTTTGGTGTGGATCTCTGACTGTCTCATCCCTGACTGTCTCCTGGTTAACAATTTTCAGCATTACTTAAAGCCTACCTACTACCTTCTTACCAATCTCCTAACATAACTAAGTGTACATATTGAAACCATATGCGAAAACTGTTAAATGGTGTTTCGAAACCCATAGATATCAGTAATAATACCCACATAAACACTGTATGTTTTTCTAATAAAATAAAAATAAAAAAATAAAAAAAATAAAAAAGTAACTCGTACAAAGATATTATTTGGTCAATTAAAGCCAAGTTATTCCAATTGATGTCAAAAAATATAGACGTTTCTTTAGCTTGGATCCCTTCACATATTGGTAACACCGGTAATGAATGTGTTGATTCCTCGGTAAAGGAAGCATGTTTCACAGCCATTAACTGATCTTTTAAATAAAATCAAACATGATACTTAATGGGCACCGATGAGCATTGGATCGGGATATAACTGGTGTAAATAAGGGTTCTAGATATAAATCAATCCAACGATATATCCCTTTGTAACCACGGTTTAATATAATAAGAATGAACAAGATGGAAGTGTCTGTCATTTGTTGTTTGCGGACGGTGTTAGTTAGTCACTTTTACAGAATGGGTATTGTGGATAATCCCAGCTGCGAGTGTGTTCTGGATGATTAAACTATAGACCTTGTATTTTTCGGTTGTCTGCGAGACAGATTTAATTTACTAAAAGCCATATCTTTACCGCGTCCAATTAATGTTGCGTTTCTTCTTTCTTCGAAGAAATTTTCCATTTATAGATTCTGGAATTGTCATTTTTTAAAATTTGTTTTATTGTATCGAATCATATAATTTCATAATGTCGTTAGTTTGGTGGCAAAAATCATCGTAGATTAGGTGGAATGCCCTTTATAAAAAAAAAAAAAGTAAATTTCAAAAGGGATAAGGCAAGGGTGCTTTATATCATCCTGGTTGTACAATATTTATATAGATTCACGTGCGAAGAAACTACAGGGGACAATGGGTGACATCTTCTTCTTCCTAGTGTCATGTCAGACCCCTCCAACGTTGACTATCCCCTGAGAGTAAGCATCTTTGTCCCCGGCAGCCTGAAAAGGATCCCCAACGCTCCTTATACCAGTCCAATCACGTATATTGCGGAGCCAGGAGATTTGCCTCCTGCCAACACCTCTTCAACCCTCTATCTTGCCTTAGATGATCAGGTGCAGTAATTTATACTTTTCTCCTCCAAGTACATGACCTCAATTCTCGAAGAACAGAGAATCACCGACGGAATGTGGCCAAGGAGAGTTAATAAATAAATATAAGTTATTGATAGCAACATAGTATGTACGTATTTAAATACATTCCAAAATCACGTATACTCGTATATCTCAAGATTTATAGCAGAAAATACATTTAACGTATCCATCAATAGCGCCTCTAATAACAAATCCATACCATTCTCAGTTAGTACCAACCTTTAGAAGTTACGTGTCAAACTTTCATGACATTCCGACATTGCGTCATTGAGTTACAGTGGTTTTAGTGAAGCTACTTTTGCTATTTTCAAAACAATGGAAAAAACTGAATTTCGTGTGTTGATAAAACATTGCTTTTTAATGGAAAAAAATACCGTTCAAACTCAGCGATGGCTTGAAAAGTGTTATCCAGGCTCTGCTCCGTCGAAAACAACCATTTGTCGGTGGTATGCTGATTTCAAACGCGGTCGTACAGACACAAATGACGCTGAACGCTCTGGTCGTCCAAATGAGACTGTTACACCAGAAAACATATAAAAAAACCTCATAAATCGTGATAGAAAATCGCAAAGTAAAGTTGCGTGAGATAGCTGACATCCTGAAGATATCATTTGGTAGTGTTTACACTATTTTGCATGAACATTTGTTCATGAAAAAGCTTTTTTCGAAATGGGTGCCGCATTTGCTCACAAAGGAACAGAAACAACGCATCGATGATTCAGAGCGCTGTTTGGCACTGTTTCTTTGCATGATTTCAAAACAATGGAAAAAACCGAATTTCATGTGTTGATGTTTTTAAAGAAAGTATTTTAACCTTTCTTAGTAATGGGAGTTAATTGTTTCTGTTTAACAAATATTTTTTGTTACTGTATATCGTTGCCGATATTGCAGGAACACGTAATTCGATATTTTGGTATAAGTAACTTTCTTTATTATTTGTCATCTCTTGTATCATTGACACATTTTTGCGTTAATGCATATATTTATTTTCAACGCGGAACACATTTATTCTTAACTGCAATACCTAGTGACGTTTATATTTTATTATATTTTTGCAGAAAAATAGTTTTTTGTCTCCCATGTAAAATTTGGTCCATCCTAGATACGTGCTCCTGCAGTATCGGCGACGATATATTTATCTTTAAGCTTTGTATGTAATTGGATTTAGGTATATAATAAATAAATATACTAATTACCATCCTGTCTCACTTCCAGACGCGATACCCTCCTCAGACAATGTGAGGCTGGCCCCTTCGCTGAAGAGTCAGAAGGGCGCCGTCTGGTCCAAACAGCCGGTGCCCTTCCAGTGGTGGGAGGTGGACATCATGTTCAGGGTCACTGGAAGAGGACGGATAGGAGCTGATGGATTGGTGAGTAGCTCTTGTAGTCGGCCATTCTTTCCTCGGTATTCCGCTCACATTTCTTCCACTCACATTTGCGCTCTATATCTGTTTAGTTAATCTTTCTTCATTCATTCGTTCCACATCCCCAGCCCATCTCAGCGTGCTCCTTCTCCACCTTACTCAACACATCAGCCTTAAGTTCACATTCATCCCTTATCACTTTATTCCAAAGCTCATCATATTGTATATAAAATACAAAATTGAGGATATATGAACGATTAAAAATAGTAAACTACACAGTACCCGGCGCTTAGTAATATACATTGGGTTTAAGAAAGAGACTGTAGGCCATAATCGGCTAACTTCGGCTTTGTAGAGCGTTGGCTCTGTCATTCATATACGTGTTCCGTCACGATTTGTCAGTCGTTCTAGGAACAGAGACGACGCTCTACAAAACCCAAGTTAGCCGATTATGGCCTACAGTCTCTTTCTTAAGCCAGATGTGTATTACTTACCGCCGGGTACTGTACAATAGATCCATAATTTAAATTAACCATTTGACTTGATGAGCCCGCCACTTTCTATCAAACGGTAAACACTGACTCTGAGCATACTTAAATTATTATAATAAAAGGGCACTTTAAATAGCACCTATTTAGAAAGCACTCTCCTCAAGGGCACTCTAACTCGTGATTCGTATTCACTATTAGAGAGCAGACTCTCCTCAAGGGCGCTCTAACTCGGGATTCGTACCCACTATTAGAGAGCAGACTCTCCTCAAGGGCGCTCTAACTCGGGATTCGTACCCACTATTAGAGAGCAGCAGACTCTCCTCTAGGGCGCTCTAACTCGTGATTCGTATTCACTATTAGAGAGCAGACTCTCCTCAAAGGTGCTCTAACTCAGGATTCGTACCCACTATTAGAGAGCAGATTCTCCTCAAGGGCGCTCTAACTCGGGATTCGTACCCACTATTAGAGAGCAGACTCTCCTCAAGGGCGCTCTAACTCGGGATTCGTACCCACTATTAGAGAACAGACTCTCCTCTAGGGCGCTCTAACTCGTGATTCGTATTCACTATTAGAGAGCAGACTCTCCTCAAGGGCGCTCTAACTCGGGATTCGTACCCACTATTAGAGAGCAGACTCTCCTCTAGGGCGCTCTAACTCGTGATTCGTACTCACTATTAGAGAGCAGACTCTCCTCAAGGGCGCTCTAACTCGGGATTCGTACCCACTATTAGAGAGCAGACTCTCCTCTAGGGCGCTCTAACTCGGGATTCGTACCCACTATTAGAGAGCAGACTCTCCTCAAGGGCGCTCTAACTCGGGATTCGTACCCACTATTAGAGAGCAGACTCTCCTCAAGGGCGCTCTAACTCGGGATTCGTACCCACTATTAGAGAGCAGATTCTCCTCAAGGGCGCTCTAACTCGGGATTCGTACCCACTATTAGAGAGCAGACTCTCCTCAAGGGCGCTCTAACTCGGGATTCATACCCACTTTTAGAGAGCAGACTCTCCTCAAGGGCGCTCTAACTCGGGATTCGTACCCACTATTAGAGAGCAGACTAAAGATATTACTAAATAAATATAAGTGGAAATCGTTGAACACTTAATCATAGGGACAAAAATATTTTTTCATGTCAAAAGAAGTATTTTTGATGTTGTGAGTTAAGATAGAAATTTTACACGTTTTTATTTTATGGGTTTATAATATTTTATGGGTTTAACACAAGGGACACACGATTTGTTAGCACTTAACGTGTTTAATAGCTTCATTAGATAAAAAAAAAGCACACACAATATAAACAAATATAAATAATGTTAATTGTTTCTTTTTACGAATATACTGTGCTCAAACGTTTCAATAAGTTGGTCTCTATTCTTTATGATTGGTAACGATGTCGAACTAGCAATTCCCAACTTTTTACAAATGTCTGTTTTCGAAGAATGCCCGCTGCTACATCTACTGCTTTCAGCGACTCCGTTTTCACTTTAAGCCAAATAGCACTTTGTTTATTTGGCGCACTGATTTTCCTGCCATCGCACTGTTAAAGGAGATACATTTATACGTTTTTCGCTAAATACAAAATTCAACACTTAAGACGTGTCACACAACTCGAGAATAAACTGTAATAGAAAAATGAAATGTTTTCCCTGCCGTCGAATAATCCCATTTGTTACCAATGGTAGGACCTACACCTAAGGAGTGCGGCAAGCGGCCCCCTTCTAATCTACTGTTTATTATGAGATGTCAACCCAGTCAGTAGAATGTGAGTTATAAACAGTAAACAATTTGGCATCTACTCTGCGGCCGGTTTATTCTTCAAAAATGCAAAATCTTTTCGTGTTAAGGGAGTGTTCTACTCTAGAGGTGTAAATTTCTGGCGTTTTCTCAGACTAATAAAAAAAATTATCCAAAAACATTTTTCCCATACATTTCTTTACATTTTGTTTATTGATGATTTGAGAATGTGCAATCAGCTGTTCTTTCTTGTCGAAAAAAAAAGGGGTTGAGCTGGTCGACATAATTGGAACCCTTTTGTAAATCTGACACAAAAATCATACACAGTTTCTTGATAAGAAATAATGTCGTTATAGTTGGTACCAATTTTTTTACCTTTTTTTTTTCAAAATTTTAAATTTTTGAAATAACAATATATTATAATAATTTTAAATTTTCCAAGGTAGGGACGATATAAAAACATCTATCGAAGTTTCATACTAAATTTGAAGGCAATCCGGTTGGATAGAACTTGAGATTTTATGTCGACCAGGTCGAAAAAAGTAGTTTCGAGAAAAACGCATTTAAAGTGTTGAGATTATTGTCCGAGTCATTCCGGTGCGGCGTAATTGCTGCCTCATTTATAGCTATAACTAGTTGGGACCAGAATATTTTTTCATGTAGACTGATTTTTCATTTTAAGCGTTTTTTCATGTTAAACGTTTTCATGTTAAACAATTTCATGTTAAACTATTTCATGTTAAACAATTTCATGTTAAACGATTTCATGTTAAACAATTACATGTTAAACGATTTTCATTGTATATAAGTTGAGTGTAAGGATAGGAAGGGGGTGGCAGCGGTCATAAGATAGGCTACTTCCCCTCATCTGCATATAGTATATTCAAGGAAACATATTTGTTAAGAAAACTTACTGCGGAAGACGAACTATAATGTAGATTTTCTAATATGTAACATCAATAAGCGCAAATTTATGAACCGACCCGATAAATAGTAGTAGATTTTCTGATATGTAACATCAATAAGCGGAAATTTATGAACCGACCCGATAAATAATAGTAGATTTTCTGATATGTAACATCAATAAGCGCAAATTTATGAACCGACCCGATAAATAGTAGTAGATTTTCTGATATGTAACATCAATAAGTGCAAATTTATGAACTGACCCGATAAATAGTAGTAGATTCTCTGATATGTAACATCAATAAGCGCAAATTTATGAACTGACCCGATAAATAGTAGTAGATTTTCTGATATGTAACATCAATAAGGACAAATTAATGAACCGAACCGATAAATAGTAGTAGATTCTCTGATATGTAACATCAATAAGCGCAAATTTATGAACTGACCCGATAAATAGTAGTAGATTTTCTGATATGTAACATCAATAAGGACAAATTAATGAACCGACCCGATAAATAGTAGTAGATTCTCTGATATGTAACATCAATAAGCGCAAATTTACGAACCGACCTGATAAAATTGATAGACACTAACACAAAGTTATCAAGTATTTTACTAAAATCTATGTTGTGTCTGCAGGCGTTCTGGTACACGCAGAGTAAGGGTGACTACAACGGGGAGGTGTTTGGCTCCTCTGACAAGTGGGTGGGATTGGGCATCATCATGGACTCCTTCGACAACGACAACAAGCACAACAACCCCTACATCATGGCCATGGTAAACGATGGCAACAAGAAATTCGACCATCAGAAGTGAGTACAACTCGTTTTATTATGATTTCTTAACAACTGTGCGCGCTTCAATGTTCCTATTTACGGTGGATTTTATATGTAAAGAGGTGCAAATAGCTTCTGAACACTATGATGGCCGTTGATACAACATGCGTACAACGTCCTTGCCAATCATTACTAGGCGCAAATAGCTAAAGAGGTGCAAATAGCTTCTTAACACTTTAATGGCCGTTGATACAACATGCGTACAATGTCCTTGCCAATCATTACTAGGTGCAAATAGCTATAGAGGTGCAAATAGCTTCTTACTACTATAATGGCCGTTGATACAACATGCGTACAATGTCTTTGCCAATCATTACTAGGTGCAAATAGCTAAAGAGGTGCAAAGAGCTTCTTACTACTATAATGGCCGTTGATACAACATGCGTACAATGTCCTTGCCAATCATTACTAGGTGCAAATAGCTAAAGAGGTGCAAAGAGCTTCTTACTACTTTAATGGCCGTTGATACAACATGCGTACAATGTCCTTGCCAATCATTACTAGCCATGGTACCACATGTGTGTCATGCTTCCACCAATGGTTTCTGTCCGGTGATACAACCCTTGTACAATACCCAGCGGAAAGTAATACACATCGGGCTTAAGAAAGAGACTGTTGGCCATAATCGGCTAACTTCGGCTTTGTAGAGCGTCGTATCTGTCGTTCGATTGACTAACAAATCGCGACGAAACACGTGTATGCATGACAGAGAAGACGCTCCACAAAGCCGAAGTTAGCCGATTATGGCCGACAGTCTCTTTCTTAAGCCCGATGTGTATTACTTACCACCGGGTACTGTACTATATTTTCCTTAATCATTATCGGCCGAAGGCACAACCCATGTCTCATTTTATTTTTTGACCAGAACGCAAGGATCCTCAACCTTTTTCAATGAAGGGACACATACAATGTTTTTTTCAACGAAGAGACATACAATTTTCCAAAAACATATTCGGATTGATTTTATATATAAAAAATGAAGTGTATTTTGCGGGCGCAACCACAATTATTCTTATAGAAATATATACGGCGCTCGAAAGAAATCACTGATAATTTTGTTTTTAAAATCAAATTTATTATTTATGTCACAAATACATATATCAGGTCTGTAAATATGAAACCGGAATTTTTTTATAGAAAATACACATTTATTGTATGAAAATGATAAAAAATATTTTATTCAAAGTATTGCCCATCGCTAGCTACACATTTTCCCTATCTCTCTGGCAATTTGTGGATGCCACGCCATAAAAAACTGTTGCTCTTTTGAGGCAAACCAATCATCGAGCCATTTTCGTAAGAAGTGAAGCGCTGCTCAGCAAGTGCGTGTCCCATCGATGCAAATAAGTAGTAATCGGATGGAGCCAAGTCTGGTGAGAAAGCTGTATGCGAAAGTATTTGCCAACTAAACGCCTCAATCGTTTCCTTGACCGGTTTTGCTGTGTGCGATGGTGCATTATCATGAAGCAAAATCACTTTGTGTTGCCTCTTTTGATATTCTGGTCGTTTTTTATGCAATGCTCGGTTCAAATCCATCATTTGTTGTCGGTAGCGTTCAGTATTAACGGTTTCGCCAGGTTTTAGCAGCTCATAATAGATAACACCATTCTGATCCCACCAAACACAGAGCATTATCTTCCGTCCATAGCGATTTGGCCTTGCAGTCGATGTCGCTGGTTTGCTTGGAGTTATCAATGATCTTTTACGCTTAGGATTCTCGAAATATATCCATTTTTCATCGCGAGTAGCATTTCGCAAGTGGTTTTTCGGTTTTCCTGCTGTCTTTCATTCAATTCATGTGGAACCCATTTTCCCACCTTCTGGATCTTTCCCATGGCTTTCAAACATACGGAGACGGCTTCTCGTGTCACATTTAATTGATCCACGAGTTGTTGTTGCGTTTGAACGTCATCCTCATCCAACAATGCTCGCAATTCGGCATCCTCAAACTTTCTCGGTGGTATTCCACGTTCTTCGTTTCTCACGTCACTGTGATTTACCAAGAGCATGCTCACCGTAAGCTTCGACAAGCATTTGATGGGATTCTGCAGCGGTTTTCTTCAAATGGTAACAGAAAATCAATGCTGTATGCAAATCGTAGTTTTCAGGCACAAAAACAGACATTTTCAACGCTATGAAAACATATGTAATTGTATTAAACTTGTATTGTTGCGAGTTAAAAGTCTTTGACAAATGTAAAGACAAGAAAAAGGCGCCAATGACGCGTTTTGACAGTCGCTACATTGACAACTAGAGCCATCTATGAGCAAATTCCGGTTTCATATTTACAGACCTGGTAACATGGAAAACAAGTTGATGTCATAAACTCACATCAATTTGATAAGTTGTAAAAGATGTTCTTATACTTAATGATTTGAATGTAACATTTGCAGTGACGGCTCCACCCAGTTGCTGTCAGGCTGCCTGCGAGACTTCCGTAACAAGCCCTTCCCCACCAGAATACGGGTGGAATACTACCAGAACACTCTTACTGTGCTCTTCCACAATGGTGAGTCCACTTATCAGAGCTTCTATACTCTTCGTATTTTCACTGCTAGGTCTGACAATTGGATGGAGTCCTGACGACTGAATGGACCTCTCGATAAAAATCTTGGAGATCAACTGCCTGGGCAACTTACTTGGATAGTACTGAACAGACTCCGATCAAGGGTGACTAGATGCAAGGGGAACATGCTGAGTTGGGGTTTGTTAAATAAGAATAGCGCGGAATGTGATTATGGAGTTATAAAGGGCTCATAGCACATGCTGACTTGTCCTATCAAGCATCGGGACTACATGCTCGGGGCCAGACCTAATTGATGCTATTTGACTCTATAAACTTGTGGCATAGTTAATAAGATTCAGACACCGTATTATATACCTGATTTAATTCATAGAAATTGTGTATATATTTTTTGAAACATTCATGTATTGGGTGTGATTTGTTTTTGAAATAAAACAAATATAAATGGCCGTGTTTTTGAATTAAATTGATAGGTTGTTTCTTCTTCTTCTTCCCAGTGTCATATCAGGTCCCCCCAACGTTGAATATCACCTGAGAGTAGACATCTTTGTCCCCGGCAGCCCGAAAAAGATCCCCTTTAGCTCCTTATACCAGTCCAATCACGTATATTGCGGAGCCATGAGATTTGCCTCCTGCCAACACCTCTTCGACCCTCTATTTTGCCTTGGATGATCAGGTGCAGTAATTTGTACTTTGCTCCTCTAAGTACATGACCCAAATAGGACACCTTTCGGATTGTAATATTAGTCAGCAACTCTCGATCAACTTTGGCTCTTTGAAGAACTCTCGTGCTGGTGACCATATCCGTCCAGGGTATCCGTAGCATTCTCCGGTGTATCCACATTTCGAATGCTTCCAGTCGGTTCATACTACCAACTTTGAGGGTCCATGATTCCACTCCATGGAATAATAACACTGACCAAACGTAGCATTTGACTAACCGTTGTCGAAGTTTCAAGTTTAGATAGGTTGTTTAATGACAATTATTGTTTGAAGATATAAGATATAGATCATAATGTTGACCGTGGCTGGCTCTTATGTACCTCTTATGTACACATTATAAGATGGGAGACACATTAAGAACGATAGAACTTTAAAATAAAATAAAACAACAACCAATAAACCAAAAATGTATCTGAAGGTTTAATTTGAAAGAATATTTCATGCCGTTTATGATTTAAACAAGATATCGTTCAAATGGCTTCCATGGTGGCTTCTTTTGCACTGGCCAATTCCATCACTTGGTGGAGCATTTCCGGCTGTATGGCGCCAATAACAAGACAAATGTTGGCCTCAAGTTCATCAAGAGTCTCGGGTCTGTCGGTGTAAACCTGTGATTTAACATAACCCCAAAGAAAATAATCCAGAGGGGTTAAATCGCACGATCTTTGCGGTAAATTCAAAATCCTATTACACAAAAAAAAAAACACCCTTAAGTTGAGTGTAAGGATAGGACGGTGCCCATTTTGATGTATGGAAGTGAAACTTGGACTTGGAAGAAGAAGGAGAAGAGTAAGATTAATGATGTGGAGATGCGTGCACTAAGGAAAATTTGTGGAGTGTCAATGTATGAAAGAAGGCAGAATGAATACATGGATAAAATGGATGTTTTAACCCTTCCCTTACGGTGCTAAAATTGAAACGCGCGCTCCGGTGTTGGGTAGTGAGTACGCGATCCGTGATAAAAAATTATCGATTTTAAATCGGAAAAATAAGAACATTCATAGATAATCCCCTTAATGAATTATAATTGAAGTTAAAAATTATAATAATTGAGATTTATTTGCTGAAAACATTAAAAAACCATCTGGCAACGCTCACGGAACGGGCGTAGGTTTAATCTATTTGCAAGCTCAGAAGCTACTGCAGCGCGGAGCGTCAGTGGCTTACCCCGGCGTGGCTTACGCTTGCGACGATTGAGACAATTGAGCTCCTCGCAATTCAGTGGAGTATGCAAGAGTGAGATGCGAATATAGTGTCGCGCTTCCCGCATATTCTTCACCTATCGTCAAGACACAAGATCGAGGCACTCGCAGCGTTTAAATGCGAATTTGTTTTCAATCTTCACAAAATACCCACGATGTAGTCGATAAATTCTGATAATTATTAATATTATTTTTTAAATCAATGCGTAAATATATTATGGAGGAATACCTAAGATCTTAACCTTGTATTTATTATATTTATAGAGATATTGATGGTTATTAGAAGCAACGTGTAGAAGATACCCAACACAGGGAAGGAAAGGTTAAGTAAGATACAGAAAGGAGCTTTTAAAATGATTTAGGCACGTGACGTGGAGAGAATGAATGATGAAAGAATGACTAAGCGAATATACAAGTCAGAAGTGCAAGGTGTGCGTGTAAGACTGAGGAAAACGTGGCTGGATCAAATGGACCAGATTTTGAAAGAAGGTAAAGTGAGTAGTACGAATGATTGAAGATTGTGTATGACGAGTTGTATGATTGTGGACGAGACTAAAGTTGTGTGCTTGGATAGAAAAGTTTCGAGATCTGTTTTTTCTGCCTACCCCGCATGGTACACGGCGTGATGTGTGTTATTTTATGTCTTATAATCATATCGAGAAGTTGTCGGAAAATATCGGAAAAATAGAAATGTTCTGATTATGAAATGAATTAAATAACAACTAATAACACCTAATATTACATACGGACGTAAGAACAATTGATTTTATACTGTTTGATGATTTCAACATTTTAATGGTCGAAATCGGCCATACATTTAATAAAAATTATATAATACAGTAGACCGCTGATTATCCGTGGTGATTGGGCGACACTCAAGACCGGATAATTGAAATACACGGTTAATCCAAATTAAGTTTTTATCGCGTTAAACATTTTAAGAATAGAAATGCTAGGCAAATTTTGTTACGCAATATGAGTACACGAATAAAATTTTTCAATGTTTGACAGATACAACCGTTTAACACCAGTATACCACAACAATTGTATTGGAAAGCCCCGGATCTGCGTATTTTCGTGTCCGTGGGGACGCGGGGAAACATGGACAACTTACTAGCGCTAGTCAATAGGTATAATGTAAACCATCGATTTTATAACATTGTTTATGAATTGGTATACTAGGCGCATCCAGAAAGTAAAGAATGATTGCGCACCACGCCCTGCGCCGATCCCCCACCACCGCGATCGCCAGTTAGCTCCTTCCCCCACTTCAGTTCGAGCAGAGTTTTGTTGCTGAATCCCATCGAAAATCCCGTCAAATGTGAAGTGCGTATTGTGTCATTCTTTTTCTGAATGCACAAAATGTTCGTCCTATCAAAATTTATAGGCAACTTTAAGCGCAGTACATGACTCTTTCCCGCTAACTTCACGATCGCTCCTACATGAAATAGTGACAGAGCACCTGGGCTACAAAAAAATGTGTGCTCGGAAAAGAAAAACGGAATCTCAACACCAGAAAAGTGATGGCAACAGTTTTTTGGGACCGAAAGGGTTTGATCCACGTGGAGTTTATGCCAAGAGGACACACAATAAACTCGGAGGCCTATTGTGAAACTCTTCAACGACTTAGACGCGCCATCCAAAACAAGAGACGTGGAATGTTGTCAGGAAAGGTGATTTTGATTCGTTACAATGCGCGGCCTCATGCATCAGCACGAACGCAGCGAGAACTTCAACGTCTTAAGTGGGAAATTTTTGGACATCCTCCTTACAGCCCTGACTTGGCACCGAGTGATTTTCACTTATTCCCGAAACTAAAGGAATTTTTGGGTGGAAAACAGTTGGCAAACGACGAAGACCTCAAACAAGAAGTGACATCCTGGCTCAAATCTTTGGCGGTAGAAGAGTATAACATCGGAATTAAAAAATTAGTTCCACGTTACAATAAGTGCCTTGACAGCTATGGCGACTACATTGAAAAATAGAGTAAGGTACTGTGACTTTGTAAATAAAGTTTTGTGTTGATATCTTTCGTTTTTATTTAGTTATGCCAAAACGTTCTTTAGTTTCTGTACGACCCACGTAATATAAACCATAGATTTTATAACAGTTAAGATCCTTGCTTTGTAGTTTTCAAAAAGTGGACGTTTGTTAAAAATTCGGGAAAAAATATTTTTCGGGATAAAGAGGACCACAGTTAATCAAACTTACGAATAATTGAGCCCCGGATAATCGGCGCTCTACTGTGTTTTGAATTTGTTTTTTAACCTTTCCTTCCCTGTGTTGGGTATCTTCTACACGTTGCTTCTAATAACCATCAATATCTCTATAAATATAATAAATACAAGGTTAAGATCTTAGGTATTCCTCCATAATATATTTACGCATTGATTTAAAAAATAATATTAATAATAATCAGAATTTATCGACTACATCGTAAGTATTTTGTAAAGATCGAAAACAAATTCGCATTTAAACGCTGCGAGTGCCTCGTCTTGACGATAGGTGAAGAGTATGCGGGAAGCGCGACACTATATTCGCATCTCACTCTTGCATACTCCACTGAATTGCGAGGAGCTGAATTGTCTCAACGTCGCAAGCATAAGCGTAAGCGCCGGGGTATGCGACTGACGTTCCGCGCCACAGTAGCTTCTAGGCTTGCAAATAGGTTAGACGTACGCCCGTTGCGTGAGCGTTGCCAGATGGTTTTTTAATGTTTTCAGCAAATAAATCTCAATTATTATAATTTTTAACTTCAATTATAATTCATGAAGGGAATTATCTATGAATTTTCTTATTTTTCCGATTTAAAATCGCTAATTTTTGATCGCCTACTCACTACCCAACACCGGAGCACGCGTTTCAATTTTATCACCGTAAGGGAAGGGTTAAAGCCACTGTCTCTAATTAGCAACTTTTTTAAACAACGTACAAATTATTAAACCATCAGCGATTGCATCTGACAAGCTTCTTATAAATATACGCAGGCTGTTGCAATGTTGATGTTGCAATTCCATTTTGACCTTAAACCGAAGCATATCAGTAGTTGATAAGCCACTTCTGATACCCTTTGATATTGCACAACACTCTGATATCGAGAGTCACAACGCTGTATTGTTCTGTTGATACGGTGTGTAACCGTCGCTTATTTTACGAGTCACGTGTTTAATGGATTTTCGCCATGTAAGATGTGGCCAATTGTTTTATATGCTGCAAACACGCCGATTGAGCAAAATACATTTGTGATTAGGATCGTAAAATGTCAGTTAATATCATCGTCATCAGTGAGGTCTTGAGTTAGAGAAAAGAAACTGTAATTTATTTTTATCAAACGCTGTTTATTTCACTTTTTTGTAACGGTATAACCCTACCGGTTTCAAGGTGCACACCTCATCATTAGGGGAGCACAAATGAGAGTAAATTCTGTTCGAACTGGTACCGTTATACACTCTCTCCGCTCTTGGCCGAAATCGTCTCATCATGCCTCCCTCACCCCTCAGCCCCCAGCCGTTGAAGCGAGTATATCGGTACCAGTTCGAACAGAATTTAGTCTTGTTTGTGCTCCCCTGAAGATGAGGTGAAAGCCTTGAAACCGGTAGGGCTATACCGTCACGAAAAAAGTGGAATAAACAGTGTTTGATAAAAATAAATTACAATGTCTTTAAACCTCCACAACGTTATAATGCCTTAACTATAAACAACAGAGAAAAGACTGTTAGTCCACTGTACAGATTAGGCTTCGGCAGATTTTTTTGTCTGCAGGGTTGCTTCGAGAATTTAAATATTTAAATAAATATAGGTTTATTGATAGCAATATAGTATGTACATTAGGGTGTCTCTTATTTTGTCAAAAACAAAAATTTCCCTTATTTTGTCAAAAACAAAAATTTGGCGAAATTTTTTGCTTTTGCCCCCTAAATATTTCTTATTTGGTTTGATTTACTCAAAAACAAATTTTTATCTCAATAGGATGACGTTAACCCGTGCCGACTTGAGCGCCAAATTTGAATGTTAGTAATTATAGGATTATTAGTTCTAAGTCAGTGTAAACATTATTGATGAATGTATAATAACTATATATTTAAAAAAATTTAAATAAAGAATACTGAAAACCATAGTGCACTCTAAAGAGTAAAAATGTGCTCAATTACTGACTTAGAACTAAAAAACCTATAATTCCAAACATTCAAATTTGGCGCTCAAGTCGGCGCTATTCTAAACATTCAAATTTGGCGCTCAAGTCGGCGCTATACTAAACATTCAAATTTGGCGCTCAAGTCGGCACGGGTTAACGTCATCCTACTGTAATAAAATTTTGTTTTTGGGTAAATAAAACCAAATGGAAAATATTTAGGGGGTGGAAAACAAACGTTTTTTTTATAAAATAAGGGACACTCTAATGTACATATACTATCTGTCCTATGGGAAAGGTGACTGACGAGAAATGGAATACAAGCATTGTTTATTTTTAGTTTACATTACCTTTTATTCAAAATACACTTCTTGTGAGTCAATACGATACTGGAAGCTGTTTTAAAATTTTCTGAAGCACTCCTGAAACTCAATCTTCGGAATTGCCTCCAAAATCGCAGTCGAATCCTTCCGAATGTCTGAAATCGTGTTGAAACACTTTCCTTTTATCGCCAATTTCAGTTTTGGGAATAGGCAGAAACCACATGGAGCCAAATCAGGCGAATACGGGAGACAAGAAATTTTTAGACAAGAAATCGCGTACAATTTTGTTTTTGTAGGTGCATTTTCGTGCAACAAAGGCAATGCCCCTTGTTCCCGGTATTCGGGTCAAACTCTAAGAATCCTGGCCCGTATATGGTTCAAAACATACAAGTACGCATCGGCGTTCACCATTTGACCTTCTGGCGTGAATTCCTTTGGAATCAAAGAAAACGGTGAGCAGATTCTTGATTCGTCTCGTTTGGCTCATACTGAAAGCACCATATTTCATCACCTGTTACAATGCTTGACATGAAGTCTGGATCCGTATCAGCCGCTCTCTTCATGTTTGCAGTGCTCAACTTTGTAAACTTTTTAATCGTCTGACCTTTTGTTTGCCCAAATTTTCCGTTAAAATGAGATGGACAGTGTTTTTAGGAATTCCAGTGAGCTCCTCGATGAACCTAGTAGACGCACAATGATCATTTCGAAGAATTTCATTCACTTTATGAACATTTTCTTCAATTCGAACTGTCAATGATGGTCGAGGCCGTGGATCATCTTCAATGCTCTCTCCACCATCATGAAATCTTGCATACTACTTAAAAACATTCTAACGACTCATTGCTTCATTACCATAAACAGTTTGAATAATTTCAAAAGTTTCTGCGGCACTTTTACCCAATTTAAAATAAAATTTGATCTTGACACGTTTCTCCGTTGTTCCTTTTCCTATCGAGACTCAGAAGGTACTGTCAATTGTTGACGTGAGTCGAACCCAATGTTACGGGTGTTATTTGCGTTTTAAAAATGTTCAAACATCACTTGAGGACGATTCGTTCCCGGGTGGATGCCGGGACATTCCTGTATCAGCCCAACTGCCGAAAATGTCGCTGAAATTAATAGAATTATTCGTGCGAATATGAACTGACAAATGACAGCCAAATCAAAATGGCGGCCAAACAAAATCAGCCTGGAACATAAAACACACCCTGTATAAGTTGAGCGTAAGGATAGGAAAACTGTGGTTGCGACCATTAGATTATGTAGGAAACTGCAGGAAACTTACTTTACAGTAAACTTAAATGAAGACGAACTACTAAGAAACATTTGTAGATTTTCCGACATGTGGTAGTAACGTATTCGGCTGTAGATGAAGTTTAGTGTATATGTGTAGGAGTTCATATACAATCATTCATTTTGATAATATCCCGCCAAAAATGGTTGTCTTCAAGAGGCAGGTTATTTTATATCACAGGACCGGCAACTGCAAAACCTCATAATCATAATATCCCGGAGGCCCTATAGGATCCATTTGAAATAATCAATTTATTACGTGACGAAGAAATCGACCTCAAAGTTGTACTCCTCTCTGAAGAAACATTTTTCAGACGCAGATTGGAACATCTAATTAAGGGACTTGAATACAAAGAGACAAATATCAATCTGTTTACGACACTTGAGCCAATGCAATATTTACGACCAGCATATCCTCATGATAACTGCAATAGGTTGTGTGTCAAAAAAAATCACATCTATGAGCAACGTTCCCTCTAATGTGTGCGCGTGTGCGGCCGCACATCTGTTAAAAATTGTCCGCACACATGTTTCCATCTTCTGCACACATTTAAACGACCTCCATGGCCTGGTGGTAAGACACTTGTCTGCCAATCCGGAGGTTGCGGGTTCGATCCCTGCTTTTTTTAAATAGGGTTCCAGTCTGGTTAACACTTTCTGGTTGGTTGGAAGAGATTGCCACATGGCAAATAACTCACCAGGTTAAAAAGAAAAAGGAACTTGTAACCATATTTTGTTTTGCTCAATTATATATTTTATTTGATATTTCATGATGGATTCTCAGGTTCCCTTCTTTGAAATGTGTGCGGAACATGGAAACACCATATAGAGTCCACGCGCCGTAAGGAGCCTCTGTTTTTCTTGTACATTTAAGTTAATGGGCCGCACTTACAATGAAAAAATTTGGGGGAACGTTGTCTATGAGCAAATGGTTGTATGTCAACATAACTTACAATAAAAAAACTAACATTAGTATTAATCCGGAGTACAATCAATAATGATATTATTTCATTTATAAAAGCAGCCAAGACGGCGGGGGCAAATGGAAATGTTTTTTATGTCTCTCCTGTAATGTTTGATATATTTGACATCTGACATATTGCAGTTACCACGACGATATATCGGCCTCGCAGCTGCATCGAAAGCAGACTGGAGTCTAGAAATTTTCGAATCTGGCAAATCGGAATAAATAGAGTTACAATAATCCAGACCCAACACATCAAATGCATTAATAAAAGTTTTTTTATTTTTTATAAGACTTTAGAAGCGGACTAATTATATAAAGGATAATGTAAAAAATTAGAGCGATAAACTAGCAAAGCCCAATATGTAATTTCTGTTTGAGCATAGAACAAGTCCATCGTCATTAACGACGCAATCTTATTAACTACATGTGTATTCCAGGTATGACGAACAGTGACGCAGACTACGAGATGTGCTTCCGTTCCGAGGGTGTGGTGCTGCCCACCAATGGTTACTTCGGAGTGTCGGCCGCCACTGGAGGATTGGCTGACGACCACGACGTCATTCATTTCCTCTCCACTTCTTTGCACGTGCCAGGAACTGCTCAAGCTCGTAAGTAAATTTATTTTATACAGATTAGTGTTTCTCAACTTTTTTTCGTATATCTAACCTCTTAGTTTTATAAATGCTGAATTGAAAAAGATGTATTATACTCGCGTACAAAAGAAATATGTTATTTTCAATATTGAACAAGCGTACGTACAGCATTTCACATTCTTAACAAGAGCGCTCTGTGACCGTGTCCCATCCTTTTGTCCTTTGGACTAGCGAGGTACTCGATCGTCTTTGCTGGGCCTCATAGTAGAGGATCGATCGCTCACCATTCCAACATAAATTCAACTGGAACTTTTTTAAGTCAGTGAGCCATTGCATACCGCTGTACTGGATCCGATACCACACTGAAGGGAGACGATCGGAGTATACCGACGTGTTTTTTTCTTTCTTTAAAGAATACATATGACCAAAGTTATAGATATTCTTATTTCCCCGAATGGCTGTGTTTTGAGGGGAGTAGCACAGTACGGGGGCACAACCGGCGACCTTCCGCACGTAAGTCCAGTGTGTTGCCACGTGACCATGCAACTTCCTGAGGGCTCGACTTGACTTGCCTTGACTCGCCTATACTGATTGCCGTGCCTAAACAAAAGTAGGTTTTCCTCAGTAAACCTTCTCTGGACACTTGCTGCTTGGAATGAAATAGATGTGTCTATAATTCATATTGAAAGAGAGATTACTATCTTTGCATATCAAGAGAGTTTTCTATCTTTGCATATGAAGAGAGTTTACTATATTTACATATCAAGAGAATTTACTATCTTTGCATTTCAAGAGAAGTTACTATCTTTGCATATCAAGAGACTTTACTATCTTTGCATATCAAAAGAGTTTACTATCTTTGCATATCAAGAGAATTAACTATCTTTGCATTTCAAGAGCGGTTACTATCTTTGCATATCAAGAGAATTTACTATATTTGCATATCGAGAGAGTTTACTTTTTTTGCATATCAAGAGGGTTTACTATCTTTGCATATCAAGAGAATTTACTGTCTTTGCATTTCAAGAGCAGTTACTATCTTTGCATATCAAGAGACTTTACTATCTTTGCATATCAAGAGACTTGACTATCTTTCCATATCAAGAGAATTTACTTTCTTTGCATTTCAAGAGAGGTTACTATCTTTGCATATCAAGAGAGTTTTCTATCTTTGCATATCAAGAGAGCTTACTATATTTGCATATCAAGAGACTTTACTATCTTTGCATATCAAGAGAATTTACTTTCTTTGCATTTCAAGAGAATTTACTGTCTTTGCATTTCAAGAGAAGTTTCTATCTTTGCATATCAAGAGACTTTACTATCTTTGCATATCAAAAGAATTTACTTTCTTTGCATTTCAAGAGAGGTTTATAATATCCCGAGAAGATTCTTCCTGATGACAACAACGGATTTCCTTCTATTTGACAAATAAGATTCAACCCAGGTGAGGACGACACTGCCTAAAAACCCATACTCATCTCTAAGTACAGGGTGTGTTTTATGTTCCAGGCTGATTTTGTTTGGCCGCCATTTTGATTTGGCTGTTATTTGTCAGTTCATATTTAACAATCGTGGAGAGTTGTCAATAACAATTTATTATGAAGCATCTAACTCCGCAACAACGTGTTGAAGTTATGAAAACATTTTATTTAAATAATTGTTCAATTGTTATTTTGTTGATTACTCGAAACTAATTCGTTGAAATACCCGTACATTAACTTTTCCAAATTTTTTTTTTAAGTGACTGTCGCCAATTGAAATAATTTAATGTGTTAAAATATGTAAATAAAAAAAGGTGCAACACACGGTAAAATGACAGCGTGTTCAATTGTTCGTAATCCGCCGCACCTGTGTTTATATTTGCGCAGTTTGTTTCGTACACGTGAAAAATATTTTTTAAAAGATGGGAAAAGAAGCGTGTTTCAATCTCTCAAGGTCTTTCAGTTTCTACCCGCCTGTTACGAACGTGTTATCAATTTTTTTTTAACTATTCGACAGTAAAATCAAACAGTATTAAACAAATTTAATCGATGGCATTGTCGTTTTTTTTCCTTAAATTAATTTGCAAAACAATATACCCTCCTGCGATACATTAATTTGCAAAACAATATACCCTCCTGCGATACATTAATTTGCAAAACAATATACCCTCCTGCGATACACAAAATCTTCTTTAATTGCTAGTTCAGTTTACACAGTGGAATGTTTAGCTTTATGGAGTCCCTCGTCTGATTGACAGGATTTTATAATATTCTCAGTTTCTCTTATTGCCGTTAGGACACTCAAAGATTCCCAAAGTGGTCTATATGGACCCCCAAGGGTCGATTTCCACTTGCAGGGGGTCTATGTCAGCGAGAAAAGAAAATGGGGGTGCACGAGATGTAAATGGGGGTCCACGTGAGCGGATCCCCATTTAGGCAGATCATCATCAATATTTAGGAGTTCCATCACGATTTTGAGGGTTTTTTTAATGTTTTCTGGTGTAACAGCCTCATTTGGACGACCAGAGCTTTCAGCATCATTTGTGTCTGTACGACCGCGTTTTTAATCAGCATACCACCGACAAATGATTGTTTTCGACGGAGCAGAGCCTGGATAACACTTTTCGGGGATCCTAACGGTCAGTTTGTTTGGTCCCACGTGTTTGTCGGCCATTTTGTTTAGTCACAGTAAATTCTTCCGATGGAGAGGTCGTCGTGCGCTCCCGCTACCTCCCGTCTGTGCGAGATCCGCGCGGTCATTCGTTTTTTAACTGCAGAACAATACTGCCGCGAATATCCATCGGAAGCTCGTGGAAGTTTATGGTAGTGATGTGATGAGTCGACAACATGTCAGGAAGTGGGTTAGGTTGTTCAGAGAAGGGCGTACTGATACTCACGATGTAGCAAGGCAGTGATTTCTGACGAACTTGTGCAAAAAATTGAAGAACAAGTACGAAATGACCGCCGTGTGACGCTTGATGACCTTCACGAAGAATTTCCTGACATTTCTCGAAGTCTCCTTGGTGATATTGTGTCTGAAAAATTGGTTACAAGAAGTTGTGTGCGAGATGGGTGTCCAGAATGCTCACACCGGAGCACCTCATAACAACTTGAACACAACAATACAAGTTTAATACAACTACATATGTTTTCATAGCATTGAACATGTCTGTTTTTGTGCCTGAAAACTAAGATTTGCGGACAGCATTGATTTTGTATTACCATTTGAAGAAAATTGCTGCAGAATCGCATCGAATGCTTGTTGAAGCTTACAGTGAGCATGCTCTTGGTAAATCACAGTGCTTTGAGTGGTTTAAAAAATTCAATAGTGGCGATTTTGACGTGAGAAATGAAGAACGTGGAAGACCACCGAGAAAGTTTGAAGATGCCGAATTGCGAGCATTGTTGGATGAGGATGACGCTCAAACGCAACAACAACTCGCGGATCAATTAATTGTGACACGAGAAGCCGTCTCCATACTTTCAAAAAAGGTGGGAAAGCCATGGGAAAGATCCAGAAGGTGGGAAAATGGGTTCCACATGAACTGAATGAAAGACAGCAGGAAAACCGAAAAACCACTTGTGAAATGCTGCTCTCCAGGTACAAAAGAAAATCATTTCTCCATCGTATTGTGACTGGCGATGAAAAATGGATATATTTCGAGAATCCTAAGCGTAAAAGATCATGGGTAACTCCAAGCAAACCAGCGACATCGACTGCAAGGCCAAATCTCTATGGGCGGAAGACAATGGTCTGTGTTTGGTGGGATCAGAAGGGTGTTATCTATTATGAGCTGCTAAAACCTGGCGAAACCGTTAATACTGAACGCTAACGACAACAAATGATGGATTTGAACCAAGCATTGCGTGAAAAACGACCAGAATATCAAAAGAGACAACACAAAGTGATTTTGCTCCATGATAATGCACCATCGCACACAGCAAAACCGGTCAAGGAAACGATTGAGACGTTTAGTTGGCAAATACTTTCGCATGCGGCTTACTCACCAGACTTGGCTCCATCCGATTACTACTTATTTGCATCGATGGGACACGCACTTGCTGAGCAGCGCTTCACTTCTTACGAAAATGGCTCGATGATTGGTTTGCCTCAAAAGAGCAACAGTTTTTTTGGCGTGGCATCCACAAATTGCCAGAGAGATGGGAAAAATGTGTAGCTAGCGATGGGCAATACTTTGAATAAAATATTTTTTACCATTTTCATACAATAAATGTGTATATACTATAAAAAAAATCCGGTTTCATATTTACAGACCTGATAGTGTATAGTTTGATATGGTACAGTGAAACCTCTATCTATCATTTTTAAAGGGACATATTAAACTTGACTATAAATACGGGAAAACATTAGATGCGGGGAAACGTGCAAAACAATAAGAAATTACCTAAATGTTTAATATAATTTTCGGCATTAGTTATTGTACGAGTATGTGTCTTATAGGCACAAAAGTATTAAAAACGACATTACAGACTTAAAGGTTTAAAAGTGTCATTGTCTATCGTAATAAAAACAACATTACAGACTTAAAGGTTTAAAAGTGTCATTATCTATCGTAATAAAAGAAAGAAGTGTTTAATATGAACTAACGTGGATGCGATGCGTGTTGCAGAGAGAGAGATCAACCAGGAGGAACAGCAGAAGCTGAGCCAGGAATACCAAGACTACCAGAATAAGTTGGACCAGCAGAAGGCAGACTACAGACGGGACCATCCCGATGAGGTTAGACCCGTTATTTTTCAGCACTTTCACACAAGTTCAAAAGTTAAATATGATATTTTTTACATAAATACATACCATTAAGGAATAAAAAGTTTCAGTCGAGTTAGAGTCAGTCGTTGTTATCAGTAGTATGTCAAATAGAGTCAATAGAAGACGTGTTGTTTCGTTATATTCTGAAATGTCAAAATTTGAATATCGCGAGGTTATCAAGTTTCTTTCAAAAGAAGGGAAAAGCCTGGTGCGGCAGAAATTAAATGACGTTTAGATGCTGTCTACGGAGAATGTTCCGTTATATTCCACAGTGAAAGATTTGGCTTAACAGTTTCATTTAGGGTAGAGAATCGATCGAAGATGACCCTTGTCAAGGCAGACCAGCAGAAGCACTTACTCCAGAAACAGTTAGTGCAAGAGCAAGTGCTAGAAGATACTAGACTAAATTTAAAATTAGCAGCAAGGTGTAGGCCTTCCAAAACCACAGTTGTGATGAGAGCGCAAGTTGGGTGCCAAAACTCTCTAGTGCTGTCCAAAGGCCAGAATATATTCTTAGTGGTATTAAAAAATTTATTCGTAGTTCTGTACCTACCATTCGAGAACAAAAATGCTGTCACTCCCGTAGTGCAAATAAATGGAGAAACATTACCAAATTGTGACTCCTTTAAGTATCTCGGGTCACTCATCCATAGCGATGGAGGATGTGCAGCAGATGTAACACATAGAATTAGTGTGGGATGGATGAAGTTTAGATCAATGACGGGAGTTCTATGTGATCCGAAAATGCCAGTAAAGTTAAAAGGAAAAGTATACCAAACGATTGTCAGACCCGCACTCTTCTATGGCTCCGAATGCTGGACGATGTATAACTCTTACTCTAGGCTAGAAACTGCTGAAATGCACATGTTAAGATGGTCAGCTGGTGTGTCCCTAAGATACAGGAAGCCTAGGTGTTACTGACATCAACAACAAGATGGAGGAGAGGCAATTGAGATGGTATGGGCACGTTAGACGCAGAGCACCCGATCATATTGTGAACCAGGCAATCTCCATGGATCTTCCTTGAATAAAAACCAGAGGATGGCCAAAGAATTCATGGGTGGTGCAAAAAGATAACCTTATGCAGAGGCACGGCCTGAGGGACGTAGTGCTGGACAGAAGAGCATACAACCTGAGGACGAGGAGAGCTGACCCCAACAGTCTTCGCAGACAATGAGTTTGGATGGAGCCAGGGAGAAGAAGAAGAAGATTCATTGTTCTAAACAATGTATTGAACTATATCACCTATTTTATATCCTTAGATCGAAAACTTTTGAACCTTACTACGTACGTATTTATTTTTTCATACACTATCTTTGAGGCATCTGGAAATAAATGTGTCGATAAATTAGCTTATTGTTTCTTTTTGTCCCGACAGCGTCCTACGAAGGACAACGAGTTCGAGGATTGGTTCGAGAATGACAACCAGCGGGAGCTGCGTCAGATCTTCCAGGGTCAGGCATCCATCTTTGAGATCACCAAGGATCTGCACAAGAAAGTGGACGAGGTAACGTAACATTATTATTATTGAAAACATTACATGTGAGCCCACGCTAGGTGTTCGTAAGACTCCTTGACAACCTCTGTCACCCGGTTTGTAAGATGCTTGCCTTCGTCGCAGGAGTTTTGGGTTTGATTTTCAATGATAACCAAATAAAAAGTGTCCCGTTGTAGTTTAGAGTTCTTCGATTACAATTGTATCGGATATATGCGTCATCATAAAATATTGTTTTCTTGTTGTACTCGTATAAATTCCTGTTAAGATCTTGTAACAATATTGTACGTGTATTTTTATGTGTATATTTTGTATGTAAAATATATGTTTCTTGGAGTCCGTGCTGCGTCATGACCGCAACGGAAATGAGACTTATGCACGGTCATCACGAGATTATCGCAAGCCGGCCGGCCTCTGCATGCGCCAAGCTTCCGAAAATTGTGACATTTCGCGAGTTGTGACTGCATGCAGCGGCGAAAACAGGCGCTTTCGATGAGCGATCGGCCGTACATAAGAAAGATCAAAACCAAAATAAATCACTTTTCAGTTCACTCTGCCGACTGTGTTTTGGAAGAGGAATCTCTTCTAAGAGGAATCTCTTCACCCCGCTCTACCTTTTCACCGATCTACGCCTCTGAATGTGAGCTGAATCCTTCGAGCATCGTGCAGCAGCCATCCACCTATGTTACAGTTCTTTGTACCGGTGCCGTACAACAATACTTTATTGCTACTTTTCTCTATGTGTAGTATTATTGAGTTTTAACATGGAGTTCATCCTGTCTTGTAGTTCATGACTGGGCATCGTGATTCCCGTGATAGACCTTGACGACTCCTCTCCATCCATCCCTGCACTCCGCAGTTCAAGAGTAATGGTTAAAGGCAGTCCAGTTGTGTTCCTCACTTGGTTAGTCCTATACATCAGGCACTTCCTCTTGCGTGTCGTTGTTCCACACTTCCAATCTTCGCAAATCTCTCTAAACTGTCTCCTTGACCAGAGCAATGTGACCAAAGAATCAGAAGTCGTAGACATATTTTCTACAATCTGTTGGTTATTCCCAGTTCTTTGAGAATGGAGGCATTAGTGCTGTCCATGGAATTCGTAACATTTTCTAACACCACATTTCAAATGCATCTATTCTGTATATCTCGTTTGCTCTCTAAAGTCCACGTCTTAACGTCGTACTTAAATATTGCGAAGACGAGAGACTTAAATAGGTCATCGAACCCAAAAGTTGAGTGTTCAATCCCAAGCTATTTATAAAAACTATTTTTTTTTTTTTAAGAATAGATTTGACCGAAGTCATGTCTATGCCCTAAAACATGTTTTTAACATATTATTTATAGTTAAGGCATTAACCACTTAATGCTAGGGTTTATTTTTACAAAGAGGGTTTCAAAAAACATCAAGTATTTCTTTGTGTTTCATTTTAAGTTTGTACACTTTTCAATTGAAACGTAACAATTTAAACATATTTAGATTTTAAAAAATGAAGAAAAATTAAAACTTCAATTAGGTATGGTAGATTTGGGCGCATTGTGTTAACCCTTTAAGTGCAGGAAGTTATTAGTATGGCCGTACCCAGCAGGCTGGGATTTTTTCAACAAAAATAAAATCTAAAAAATGTATATTTTTTGTATACAGATATAAAGGATATTATGAAAACTTACTAAATATATACACCGTGGGGCGTTTGAGCTGCCGTTCACTCGGAAAAACACAGTTTAAATATTTACAAAATGTCAGGGTTGTCACAACTTGACACAGAAAACACGTTTGCTTATAAATACAGTGGAATATAATATACTTTGTAAACTCAAATCAACAAATTATCTGTATGATGTATAATAAAGCGCAAAAGGTAAATAAACTATAAAATAAAACCGTAAAAAGTCTATATAAACGTCGTATAATGCTGCAAAACTACCGCCAATAACCAAAGAATACATTAAAACACACTTTGTAAATAAATACTTTGAAAAATTAACAAAAATAATGCACAAAAGTTAAAAATCAACCACTGAACGTTAAAGTTAAAGTTAAAAATCAACCACTGAAACTACAAACGAAGTCATTATAAATCATCGCAATTAGGTCGCAAAAAACTGTAGTCGGTAACCCTGTATCAGAGACACTGTACCGGACAGGTACAAAGACTGTAGATAGGGCGTTGGTCGCTGCGCAATGCTCGAAGAATTCAGCTCGCGGATAAAATCGTCAATCACCAAAATATTAATTGGTGGCGATTTATTCCGTTCGTCAATGCGCCCCTGTCTAGGGGCGGGGCTTGGTCACTGCTCCGGGCGGAGCCTATACGTGATATCCAAGATGGCCGCTCGACCTAGCTCCAGTGGTGTAACGTTGACGATGGTTCCGGAGAAGTGAAGATGATCGAGAGAGATTCCTCTCTGGTGGATCGGAGAAGGTCAGATGAAGTGAAACACAGTTGTAGAGAAGTAACAGCGATGTTTTGAGGTATATATTTTTGCTTTAATTTGAGGCTCTATATTAGCGGAAAGTCAGTCAGAGTAAGCGCCCGTTGCCCGATAGGTTAACCCATGTTCGGGGCTAGCGGGGCCGCTTAGACTGACCGCTTTCTGCCTTGGTCTCGATGGCTCGGCCACGGCACAATTTCCACCGCGGTCGCGAGCTCATTCGGATTCAATGTGACAGTTATTTTACATAGAAATAACATACAAATTATAAAATATTTTACATAATCATAATGACATGATACAAATATAAGGGCAGATTTGCCTCCAGATCTACACACAATATTGTCTGTCTAATCATACCACATACACACACAAGGGTGACGGCATACGTCCGATACAGACACATATTGACTGTCAGTGAAAGCTTTTAGAAAGATGACTGTAACTTTGATAATATCGGTAAATTGCAATATTTAAGTATTTCTTGACCATCCCAATAGATGTCACTAAGTGTTACAATTTATAAATTATTACAATTGGATTTGATATTAGCTTGCGACAAGCTCAAAGGAGTTTACGCGTTTACGCGTTCGTTTTGTATGGCCGGCCTGGCGAGCACTGAATCGGAGAGCGCGTCAACACGCTCGTGGCAGTGAACCGGTTAAGTTAAACATAGACCTACGTAAATACCAACGCAATACCGTAAACACAAAACACGACCACTCACAAATGCAGGCAAATTTACAATGAATAAATAAAACGCGAACGACTGGTGAGCGTTACACGTGTTACACTAAAATTAGAACACTGCAAGTCGAGACAAGTGAGCGAGACTCGCGATAGCGGAAATTGGAACGCATTTGGCGCGCGAGAGGGTCTCGTTCAAGGGCATTAAATGGTTAACACTAGAAGCTTAAAGACATTGTAATTTGTTTATTCAAACACTGTTTATTCCATTTTATATAATGGTATAACCCTACCGGTTTCAAGGATTTCACCTCATCATCAGGGGAGCGCAAACAAGATTGAATTATGTTCAAACGGGTACCGACATACACACTTTTAAAATTAACTCTTACAGGCTTAGTGGTCCACGTCATGTACCACCTTTTTTTGACGCAGTACTGCACAATGGTACACGCAATGTACCACTTATTAAACCTCTCTATTACTACACGAACGCTCAGATTATGTACCACTTCGGATCATATAATACTTATGACTCATATTCGCACAGCTGCAGGTCTGGTCCTGTTCAAATTCATTTAGCTTCTAATATTATTGACAGTTAGTTGTTCTCGGTGTGCCGACTTGTGCATATATAAAAGAAAACGTTATATATTTGTATTAAATTTTAATAAAAAATAGTTGTGTTGTGATAAAATTGACTTCAGTAATTGTGGTAAATTTATATTTAGGTTAAAAATTAATTTTACTTGGATGTATTTCGGCATTATTTGGTGGTACATTAGAAGTACCATTGGAAATATGGACTAGTGGTACATAAGTTAGTTGTACCACCTCACCGGGAGTTCCTTGACCTACCGAGGAAGTGGAAATATGTTAATTTAGCATTTGTATGTATCATTTTTCAAACACATTAAAAAAAATAATGAGAAGCTTGACTTTTTATATTTTGTGCAGCGTGAGTAAAAATAAATGAAGTTTACCTGTGCCTGTGCCTGTGCCTGTAAGGGTTAAGGCTAGGGATTGTGGGTGGATGGAGGCAGGAGACAACTTCAGCAAGCAGCGGTGAGATCTTGGGAATATAAACGTATGTGTTTGCCAACCTTGAAACGGGTAGGGTTATACTGTTGTATAAAGTGCAATAAACAGTGTTTAACCTTTCCATTCCTGTGCTAAAAACATCCGAGCGTTCCGGTGCTGTGTATTCAATACACATGTAAAAATGAGCTATTTAAAATCGGAAAAATAAGAATATTCATAGCCAATCGCTTTAGTTAGTTAAGTCAAAAGTGATAATAATTAAAATTTAATTGCTGAAAACATAAAAAAACCATCGGCCGACGTTCACAAAACGTGCAAAAAGACCACTTCTCACGAAAGCCGGTAAGCTACTGACGGGGCGGAAAGACTAACTCTGTGTATGTTATAGCTTGAAGGAAGAAACTAAACTATTCTATTTCTTGCGTTCCCATTTACCGAAGTAGAGTGAGAGTGAGATGTGAATAGCGTCGCTTTCGCACCCATAGAGTTTTTTTAGAATGAATATACCTACGTCACACACTGGTACATGTTTGATTGTATTGGTGAATTTATTCCCGATTTTCACAAAATATCTCTGATGTGGCCGATAAGTGCTAATTATTATTAATATAATTTTTCCATTCAATGCGTAAATGTATTACGGAGGAATACCTAAAATCTGAACCCAGTGTTTATTATATTTATAGATATATTAAAGTTTTTAGAAGCAATGTGTACTAGTTACACATCACAGGGAGGGAAGGGTTAACTAAACAAATTACAATCTTCTTAACATCTTTCTGATATGAATATGGTAATAAACTCACCAGGTTGTACGAGTACTGTATACTATAACAACAGAAGTGTAATAAGACTATAATAAGAATATAGTTTTTTCCCTTTTCTAGTTAACCAATAACGACCTCCGTGGCCTGGTGGTAAGACACTTGTCTGCCGATCCGGAGGTTGCGGGTTCGATCCCCGCTGAAACCCAGATTTTTTTAAAAATAGGATTGCAGTCTGGTTAATACTTAGGGCCTATAAAAACATCTTTCTGGTTGGTTGGAAGAGATTGCCACATGGCAATACACTCGCCAGGTTAAAAAAAAAAACCATCGTGGTTTGTTATATCTGCTATCAGAAAATTGTATTTATGACGTGTTTATATTTTCACATTGGTTTGCAGATAATCGGCAAGCAGGTGAACTCCCTGAGTATGCTGAGCTCCGTGTACCAGATGCAGCAGGGTGCCGGGGCTGTGCCCCCCCAGCCTGGACAGCAGCCTGCGCCTCAGGTAAGCAAGTCCTTCGGCCGCGTACTTCGTAATATAAGTCAGCATCAAGCTATAATAGAAGGGACAGATCGATGAATGAATACATATCTATACTTGAAGATCTTACATTTCGGAGAGACTTTTACGATTGTGTACTCGACATCTTCTCCATGTGCCGTGTCCAGTCCCGCTGATGTCGGCGATCACTCTTGAAAAATATCTTTGTCTTTGGCTGCGTGGATCACCTCTTCAACTGCCTGGATACCTGTCCATTCACTAATGTTGTGTAACTGAGACAGACACCTTCAACCATCAATTTTGCCCATTAATATATTAATTTTAGAATATGGTATTTTTCTCTCAATATATGACCCAGAAAAGTATTTTTTTTTGCATTTTACAGTATTTAAAGGCTCCTAATTCTAATTCAAGAGTTTCCAAAGGGGTCTATATTGACCCCCTGGGGTTGATTTGATTTTTCTACGGGTCGATAGTTTCAATAAAAAAGAGTCGACGAAAGCAAAAATAGACCCCCTTACTACTGCTATTTGTTACTTCAAAATATCTATGATTCCAATAGGTATTATTGCTGATTATTATTATAGTACCACAAAATGTGATCTGTTGGCCTGATTATTATTATAGTACCACAAAATGTGATCTGTTGTTGACCTGATTATTATTATAGTACCACAAAATGTGATCTGTTGTTGACCTGATTATTATTATAGTACCACAAAATGTGATCTGTTGTTGACCTGATTATTATTATAGTACCACAAAATGTGATCTGGTGTTGACCTGATTATTATTATAGTACCACAAAATGTGATCTGTTGGCCTGATTATTATTATAGTACCACAAAATGTGATCTGGTGTTGACCTGAATATTATTAAAGTACTACAAAATGTGATCTGTTGTTGACCTGATTATTATTATAGTACCACAAAATGTGATCTGTTGTTGACCTGATTATTATTATAGTACCACAAAATGTGATCTGTTGGCCTGATTATTATTATAGTACCACAAAATGTGATCTGTTGTTGACCTGATTATTATTATAGTACCACAAAATGTGATCTGTTGTTGACCTGATTATTATTATAGTACCACAAAATGTGATCTGGTGTTGACCTGAATATTATTAAAGTACTACAAAATGTGATCTGTTGTTGACCTGATTATTATTATAGTACCACAAAATGTGATCTGTTATTGACCTGATTATTATTATGCAAAATGCAAAAATTACAACAGGGCAAAGGAACAAGATAGATGCTTGCCATTAAAGTTCCCATGGTCAGAGAGAAATTGGGCAGTCCAATAGCTTGGATACACCAATGAGGAGTCAAAAAATAATGACGTTAGTGGATAATTCATTGGTTATAAAGGAGATTTTAAATGGACAGTTCGTAATGCTGGAATAATATTTTTCAGATTGCTGGAGGAGTGCCCATTCAAAGGCACGAGGTGGAGTCCATCCTGTCCACGCAGAATGTCTTCCTAGCCACCCTCGGTGAACTCAAGTGAGTGTACAGCTCCGGCAGCTTCGCTGTCGTGGAATCAAATTAAATTAATGATACATTTATCAGTATCAACAGTATCAAAATATGCTTAGATGATAACAACGCTATTTTGGTACAAACTTGGATATAACTTAGAGTCTAAAAGCAAAAGTAAATACGTTATATGGGTGAGAAATTAAAGATTGGAGCGACTGCATAGCACACAATGCCCAAAAATTCTGCATTATAGTAGAGTCTACTTGTACGGAAGGGTAGGCCCCATATGGGTTTCGCCAAGCGCCCAACAGTTAGACACGCCTTTCTCGTACTCGGCAGGGATGATCTAATGTGATATATCATTCTTAGACCAAGGTCGGTTGTTACTCCGAGATTGGTTGTCTCCCACACGATACGAATATTTGTTCCCGATAAAGAAATCATAGTTCCATTTGTCGATCGTCGATCCCACCTCCACCCACGCTGTTATTGGGGACGGAATAATCCCCACCCAGCTCGATCTACACTAGAAGATTGTAATCTTCCCAAAGGAACTCCTTCTACGGTGACGATACACCTGAGTGTGAAAAGAATAGTAGGGACGATTGACATATAGTAGTGACGAGAAGAATAATAGGGACGATTGACTTATAGTAGTGATGAGAAGAATAGTAGGGACGATTGACTTATAGTAGTGACGAGAAGAATAGTAGTGACGATTGACTTATAGTAGTGACGAGAAGAATAGTAGTGACGATTGACTTAAAATAGTGACGATCGTCCGACATCACGGGAAAAGGGAAATGACTCACAGCTCAATTTTTTTTTCTTTTCTTATAAAGTGGCTTAAGGCTTAGAGTTCAAACAGCCCAGCAAGTTGTTAGTCTTTTTCAACATTCTGTAGACTCAAGAGTCTGTTATTACAGGATTATCCTCCTGCGATGCTGAGCTCCAGCTATCTCTCCATCGTTTCGGGGGTCTCCCAGGTGGACGCCGTCCATCCGGCACCCCATGCAGAGCTATGTATGGAATTCTTGTGGAATTCATTCTCTGTACATGTTTGTACCAGTATCGTCGACGCTGTCGTCCCCGTATGACCACATCTCGGAATAGCACGTAGATTTCTCATTTCCGTTGTCCTTAGCATACTTTTGGTCTTGATAGTGTCCGCCCTCGCTTCGATGCCATATGTGAGGATAGGTCACGCACAGTACAATTACAAGTTGTTAGTATGATAAAAAAATCAAATTCAACAAAACTATCTTTTGACGCCACTAGACCGGAGTAGCCAAACGGTCCGGAGATGAACCGATGTAAGGCTGAGTGGAGTTCCCATAGGTAATTACTGACTCGATTATCATCGCAGTACCACAGAATGTGCTCTGCGGATTGATCCAGATGGCTGCGAGAATTACAATAGGGCGAAGGGACAAAATTGAAGCTAAAAAGTTTGCCATTAAAGCTCCCATGAACAGAGAGATATTGGATAGTCCAATAGTTTGGATGTACCCATGGAGAGGTGAGGCGTGCCCTGATGCAAGGAAAGAATTAGGAAAGTTTATTATAAATCCCAGAAGTTCACGTATGACGATGGATATAAAGTTAGGCATGCGTTAGGCATAATTTTATTTGTATAATTGTTGAATTACATTAAAGTATAATATTAACAGTATTGTGGAATTAATAATAACGATGATGTTAACATCGTAGTGGCTTTAAGAATAATGATTGCTGCCTCTGATATGACGTCCTATTTAAAGCGAAGATAACGTACGCACGACCCTTAGGTAATTAAGAAAGAATTGGTCAGGTATGTTATCGGTGCCCTTAAGGTCAAATCGATATCAGGCAATTATTTGGAATGTCTCGTTCGCTGTTTACTTCAATTTAGTGATACCAAATCTTTATTGAATTTGGATAGTAAACAGTTCATGATAATTCCAACAAGATAATAAATTTAAACATAATACATTGAGTTAAGTTAGACATACACGTGATAACATTAATATTTATTGGATGTAGATAACATAGTACATGATATGGTTAACATTTATATGCTTAACATTGGTTTGAATACGTTACATGATTACTTATAATATTTATTGGATGTGGATAACAGAGTATATGATAAGATTAACATTGGTATGGATACATTACAATACTACAAAAATGGTTTTTATATTCAAATATTTATTTGACAGGACTAAAGACAAGATTCTCTCGGTTACGTTTTTCAAAATGACCGCGTCACCAATTCCGACAATTGAGATATACGATACAAACGAATGAATTTATAATGATTTGTTTAACTATGATTTCAGAACATACCTGATAGACGTATCGAGAAAGTCCGATAGCATCATCCAGACTCAAGCTCGAGCCCCCACGGCGCAGGTGCAGTCCGTGGGGTACGAGTCCCAGGCAGCCATGAACGAGCTTCGTGACTCCCTCAACTCTGTCAAGCAGAACATCGCTGCCATTGGACAGAGGTAAACAATTTATTTTCAATAAATTACTTTTTTATTCCACTAATTAAATTATTCCTCGCAACACGTGTTTCTACCTCATATCCTGAGGCTCTCTTTAGGCGGAATGATCCTGTCTCTGTCTGCCCTATATGAATCTACGTTTCCGTCCGGTGCATATTGGAGATCGCTCCGGTAGTATTGGCAAGCTTGACCGGTCAATTTGAAGGAATATTTTTAATTTCTTTTTGAATTTTCACTTAAATAAAAATACTCGTACTATTTGTCAGTATTCTTATACATATTTAATCTATACAAATATTTAACATCCGACACTGTCAGAACCAAAAATCTCCTTCGAACCAGCGAAATGAAGGTACTCAGGAGTATCGCTGGCAAAACCCTTCGTGATAGAGTACGAAACACAGAAATCCGAAGGACGTGCGAAGTTGAAGATATTGTCAGATGGGGACGACAGAGAAGAAGGTTCTGGAACGAACACGTATCCAGAATGGCGGAACCAAGAGCCGTAAGAATGGCCGGGGACAGTATCCCCCAAGCAAGCAGACCTCCAGGACGACCTCCCAAAAGTTGGAAAGACAGCTGGCAGTCGACGTCGCAAGAGGCAAACAATGATGCAGGACCATAACAGGCCAACAGGCCTAAAATAAGATGAAGAAGAAGAAATATTTAACATTTTTGGAAATCATGTTTGCGAACATATAATTTAATTATTGCGAATCATTTCTCCGGTTCAGCGCACCAACGCACCCCGAGACCAGCCGCTGTTGCTGAAAACCCCATACTTGTGATAATAATCTTGAGATATTTCGATATTGAGTCTTTGGATATAGGTGAGCCCTCTAGGAGAAATTAGCCACTACTTCTATCCTTACACCAACTTATTTCATTTTTTAAAATCTGTCAATAATAGTGGGTTGAAATTCCGAGTTGCACCACCTTCGAGGAGAGTCTGCTCTCTGAACGGTTCTATATAAATTATATTTTTTTATTGTTAGTGTCTCCCGTTAGTATTCTGTCTTCAGCTTGTTCCGTAGTAAAGGTGTATCGTGTGTTTCAGGATGGGGGCCCAGCCGCTGAATTCCTGCCCGGAGCCTAACTGCATGTCGGCCACCCTCATGGCACTCTTCCTGGCCTCACATCTGGTCCTCATGCTGCTGTACTCCTTATACAAGTAAGTCAACTCGCATTTATATTATTTATTTATTTATGACCGTTAACTTTTTTTTTTACAAAACACGATTGAAATTCAGTATGCGAAATATGAAAATACAAAAAATACAAGATATCGCAAGGCAGACCCTCAAAGAGACAGAGGAACAGTTGGCAGTGAACAAAGAGACAGAGGGACAGTTGCCAGTGCACAAAGAGACAGAGGGACAGTTGGCAGTGCACAAAGAGACAGAGGGACAGTTGACAGTGCACAAAGAGACAGAGGGACAGTTGGCAGTGCACAATGAGACAGAGGGACAGTTGGCAGTGCACAAAGAGACAGAAGAACAGTTGGCAGTGCACAATGAGACAGAGGGACAGTTGGCAGTGCACAAAAAGACAGTTGGCAGTGCACAAAGAGACAGAGGGACAGTTGGCAGTGCACAAATAATACAGAAAAGAAACAGATCTACATAAATAAGAAAATGAAAGAAACAAGATATCTATCTTTACGGGTTGAAAATTTGATTCAGAATTAATACATACCATCGTGCCATTTCCCTGTCAGGGTAGGCAGACAGAATTGAGAATCATACTTTCCTATCGCGACACATCCTGAACCTCTTCTACATCTATACAACTTCTACGATTTTTCTAACTTTCTTCGTTTCCGTTTTTCAGAATATTTATTAAATGTTATACGAGTATACAACAACTGCGCAATATTAACTGTAGTAAAAATGACAATACGTAATAGTGTGTTGGTGTCCACCTTGATGTATGGTAGTGAAACTTGGACTTAGCAGAATAATAAATACAGTTTTATACTTTCCTAACTCGACATCCTTAGTGTCTTCCACATCCATAGAGCTTCTCGTACAATTTCTCTGACTTTCTACATTTCCTTCTTTCAGAGAATCATTAACTTGATATAATCATACTTTCATTGGTCTTCCTCTCATACGCCTTCCATTGACATTTGCACTGTATATCTGTTTTGTCAGTTTTTCTTCATTCTTTCATTCCACATGCCCAATCCATCTCGCAGTGCCCTTCTCCACCTTACTCAACACATCAGCCTTTAGTTCACATTCATCCCTTATCACTTCGTTCTGTATTCTGTCATACATTGTCACTCCATGTATTCTTCTCAATGCATGCATTCATTTGACTCCTCTCAGTCTCTACAACATTCATTTGACTCCTCTCAGTCTTTTTCCACGTCCGTGTTTCACTCCCATACATCAAAGTTGGCACCTAAATACTACTGTGAACTATCGTCATCTTAGCAGATTTTGATTCTGTCTGTACTTGAGAAAATGTAGGATGGTCCCTGTGACATTTGAAATGTCATGTCTCAAAGGGATGGGGTAAAATCATTTTTTTACAAATCGAATCGTTTTTTTATAAATCGTTTTTGTTTTTCTCTAAACTGACATTTTAATTCCTAATTTTCATTATACTGACTTTCTAATGTATTGTATGATTTGTATCTATCTTTAAATAGGCCAAGATCCACTATGGATTAATACTAATTACGAACATTTCATTTTATGTATAAAAAAATCAAAAATCCAATTATCGTATACCCCATCCCTAGCCAATGCAGACTAACGTAGTGACTTTTGACAAACGTCACCAAATATTATTTGATTTTAACAAACTGCCACATTTTTGCTAATTTGTGACAAGATGTATTAATTTGTCATTATTGTTAGTTTTATGTAGTGTATTTACCTAAATAACTTGCTATTTATTAGAATCGAGGCTTGTATTAAAGTTTATAAAATAATTTAAATTACTGAACGTCGTTACAAGGTTGTATTGGGGCAAATTTGTGAACTGTCACAGGGACCATGCTACATTTTCTCTAGTATAGTATATATGTTTTATTGCTATAATATACGAGGGCGGTCCGATAAGTACTTAGCCTCACCTCCCGATGGCACCACTATCGCAAGAGCAATTTTTTATCGCGTAGTACATTCTCGTTGATAGTTACTGTCAAAAAAAAAAGCCGTTTTCGGGGCACCTGGGCGTGGCTCATCAAAAACCGACGTGCGACCACATTGAAACTCGTTAAACCAATTTTTGACGGTCGCCATCGAAGGAGAAGAGTCACCGTACACAGCATCCAAGCGCTCTTTGATTTCGCTGCGCGATTTCCCTTTCAAAAACAAGAATCGAATCACCGACCGATATTGCTCTTTTTCCATTTTTCTCAAATCCGCGGACACGCTCGCTTCCACACGCGGTCAAAACAAAACTACGCGTCCGATTGAGCTGAAATTTTGACAGTAGCTGTCAATGAGAATGTACTACGCGATAAAAAATTGCTCTTGCGATAGTGGTGCCATCGGGCGGTGAGGCTAAGTACTTATCGGACCGCCCTCGTACATCCATTGCGATATTCCTACATAAGGTTTTCCAAGGTTGCTTTAACTGTCCCGCGATTCTAGAAGCACTAAGTTTATATGTACCCAATAAATATATCCGTGCAAGGCCAGGAATCACCCTCTGTTCTATAATACGTACCAACTTACAGAAGGAATATCATGGCTGAACACTCAGTCACGCGTGGTATAGAGATATTGAACCAACTGAATGACACTGTGGATATAGTCTCGGCACCGTCTAGCAGTATGAGAAGAGTCCTGTCCTGGCTGATATTCTTCCTAACGAATAAGCTAACACTAGAAGCACCAAAGTGGATTAAAATAAAAAACAACTATAAAAAGTAGTGCTGCCAACATGGAAGGAAGAAAACAGGAGGAAATTAATATTTGAAAAATGAGTAAAAACTGCTTTTAAAGAAAAAAAACTTAGCGTAAAACGAGTAAAGCGTCTGAGCGTTTTCAAACGAGTAAAAACTTAGCGTAAAAATGTTAATTAAGATTTTTTTTATTTTTCAAGTAATTTTTTTGGTACACCCCTAATAATTGTGGAAATAATTTTGTATGCGATAAATAAGACTAATTCAAAAGTATTTTGCAATAAAAAAAAAATACGAAAATGGTGATTTGTACACAACGCAGCAAAAAATCTGACGCAAGGTAGGGGGGATTTTACGAAATTTTACAAAAGTCTTATAAACTTAAAAACGTTAAGGTTTTTACTGAGATCAAGTTTTGATATTCTGGTAGGTCTTGACCCAATCTATCGTCACCCTAAATATGATTCACTCAATACGGGACACCCTGTATAAACAAATTCTATATTTATGAATATACAAGGCGTATCCAGAAAGTAAGTGTTCTGAGGCTCTCACGACCAGATGGATTTTATTTTCGACATGTTGGCTACACTTCTGTGTAGCCTGACCCTTCCCCTCCGCAATGAGACCGGTTTGAGGTCAGTACGTTGAGAAATGTCGACGCGTTTCGTGAAAAATGTCAAACCAATCTCCCGCCAAGTGCGAAATTTTGTAAAAAGGCAAGAGTTTTTGAGGCGCTGCAAACTCCATGGAGATGAATTTCTCCACTCCATCGTTACTGGAGATGAAACTTGGGTTGCACACTACACGCCTGAAACCAAAAGGCAGTCTCAACAGTGGCGTCACACCTCTTCACCCTCCGTCAAAAAGTTCAAAACCACAATTTAGGCCAAGAAAATCATGGCATCCGTGTTTTGGGACTGTCAAGGCATAATTTTAATTGAATATATGCCTCAAGGGGAGACCATCAACTCTGCAAGATACTGTGAGTCCCTAAAAAAATTGCAGAGGGCGATTCAGAACAAGAGGAGAGGCATGCTGACAAAGGGAGTCTGCCTGCTGCACGACAATGCAAGACCACACACGGCCAACGCCACGAAGGAACTGCTCGCCTCGTTTAAATGGGATGTCCTGAACCATCCCGCGCATTCCCCTGACCTAGCACCTTCAGATTACTATCTCTTTACCTCCCTGAAGCTGCACATGGGTGGAAAAAGGATTTCAACCGACGAGGAGGTAAAGGAGGAGGTGGAGAAGTGGACGGAGGGGTTGGCGGGAAGCTACTTCGAGGAAGGCATCAAAAAGTTGATACCCCGCTTCACCATCTGCATTGAGAGGAATGGCGACTATGTCGAAAAATAGCTTACATATGTACTACGGTAACCACGTAATTTTTTTGTTTAAATAAAAAAAATTGTAACCTACAAAAATTCAGTACACTTAGTTTCTGGATATGCCTCGTATATTTTCATAAATGTAGAATTTGTTTCACTGCCGTGAATATTTCACGGGTCGCAACTGGTATTTTGTATTTTTTTCTAAATGTGTTTTGTGTTTTTAACCAACTAATGATATTCTCCGAACATGATTATTTTTACCAAATACGATTTATAACAAAAATGATTTCTTTCAAATATGATTTATACCGAGTATAATTTTTTTTCCGAATGTGAATTTTTTGATGTTTAATCGAATGTTATTTTCGTCTTTTCAGAGACAGGAAGGAATCACAAGCCAAAAAGTTCTACTAAGTGTTGGGGTTGTGCGTGTGGTACTGTGAGATAGAACATACTGTGCGACAGTGTTTAATATGGACTTAACTACGCTATGCATGATACACTACGGTGACAAACTATACTACAGACTGTGAGATAACGTGAAAACTAATACAAGTCGGTAAAAATATTACAAATACAGTCAACTCCGGTTATAGTGAACTTTCAGCTGTAGTGAACCAAAATTTTCTGTTCCAAACCCATATATCGAGTGTGTTTGGTAAAAACCTATGTTATAGTGAACTAAAACTAGTAGATTTTGGTTCACTTTTGCCAAAGGGTCACTCGAACCGAGTTCACTATAGCCGGAGTTGACTATACGGAAAAATATAACAAATCCTGTAGAACAAAAAAAAAACAAACAATTTTACTGTAAAACAAATGGATATGATATGACGTCCTCTGTTGTCTAGTTGGTAAATCGCATGTCTTCCAACCTGGAAGTTGCGGGTTCGAGATTCCCTTCCGCTGGAACTTAGATTCCTTTTTGAAGATATTCCAGTCTGGTTTTAGCTTAAATCATTATTTAATATTCTTGTGACTTTCAACCTTAAGTCCGTTGTCCCTTTAGGCTGTTTCTTCATCATCACTAAGGCTAAGGCCACGCCAAAGTGTTTCGCTAGGTGCTACGTGACTAATAGTCTAGGGGACTTCATGGTTGGACACACCAAAGTGCTACGCACAAATTCATTTGACATTTGGGAGCGGTTGAGTCAACAAACGATGCCACTCTCAAAACTAACTAATTTCATTACAACTTACCTTATCTTTATTTACTTCCTGCGCAACTTCATTCCAAAGTGATTTTATTACAGGTACATTTTTGTATAATTTGCTCGATGGGTTCCACAAAGGCTCCCTTTTATACACAGCTGTTATTAAAACTTCCGCCATCCGGTAAAATCACTCGGTGACACAATAAAATTAACCAACACGTCTGTTCGCTAGGAGACTCACTAGGTGACTAATCGTCATGTAGTGTGGCGTGCAGTGTGGCCATTGCGATAGTATGCGGTGCGTTGGTTCGCTAGGATATGTCGCTTAGCTCGCAGCGTAGCTCTAAGCACCAAGCGAAGCTCCTACCTTTGTGGCCGAGGCCTAAGTGACATTACGCTTATAAAAAATAATTAAGCTTTGGATCTTCCAGTTTAGATGGCACTAGATAGGGACTAATTTTCGTCTCCCATAACAGCGTGGGTGGCAGTGGGATCGGACTGAACTGCCAACGACCTCTTGAACGGACTAGGATCGTCATTTTTTATCGGTATCGGGAATCAAATCCGAAACCCTCAGAAGACACGCGTTTTTATCAACGAGGCCTCCGAGGTCGTTCTACTAAAGCTTTTAAGAAAATGCATTTATACTATTATGTAAATTACTAAGAAATTGACAAATTCGGGCACAAGTTGGCAAATTGAAAATTTCGAAAAAGGATTTTTCGGTCCGTTGAATTTCGAATTAACGTACTTAATTTGGCAAAAAGAAATCAATTCCACGATCGCTAAAAAGACGATTTGAATTTGTTAAATGCTCGCCGCATAATAGATTTTGATTGGCGTGAAAAATTTCGAATAAGAATTCGTAAATGTTTTTTTGGTAAGAAACGTTACGAATTACGAAATATATGTTTTTTTTGACTTAGTAAAATTTATTACGATAAGTCGATTTCGGAACCTAGAAAATGGTGAAAAGTTCGATTTACGAATTACTGTTTTTCTAATCGACGAACTTTTACTGTATCATCAAATGGTCAATGTGCATGTATGGTAAAACTTTTACTGTATCATCAAATGGTCAATGTGCATGTATGGTAAAACTTTTACTGTATCATCAAATGGTCAATGTGCATGTATGGTAAAACTTTTACTGTATCATCAAATGGTCAATGTGCATGTATGGTAAAACTTTTACTGTATCATCAAATGGTCAATGTGCGTGTATGGTAAAACTTTTACTGTATCATCAAATGGTCAATGCGCATGTATGGTAAAACTTTTACTGCATCATCAAATGGTCAATGCGCATGTATGGTAAAACTTTTACTGTGTCATCAAATGGTCAATGTGCATGTATGGTAAAAAATTGGAATTGATATTTTGACTGTTATCTACTTAACCATTTTACAGTTGGATTTTTAACACGCGACGTAACACAATGACGAACTGTGAACGAATAAAGTCTATATGAAAATATATTCCGTTCGGAGAAAACAAGTTGAAACGAGATCTGCCCAAACGACGCTCGCGAGAAACACTCCCAACAAGTGGAAACAAGATTTGCCCGAACGAGGCTCGGGCTCGTCAGTATAAAAAGAAACTTCGTGCCCGAGTCCCACTCGGGAAAGACTGTCAAGTGGTTAACATAGTCGAAAAATATACAAGTTCCGACCAAATTTTTGTGATCAATTTTTATGCATATGATCATTTTTCTCATTTCAGTAATATGTGATAGTTGAAGAATAAATTAACACGTTCAGTGCTGTTTATACAAACAGTGCGTACGACACATCAGGTGTGTTCAGTTCAATATGTTTGTATGTTTGCTCAAGTTCTCAGCGCGTCATGTATCGACGTAAAATAGTATTCAAAGTGAATGTCTTTCTAGATATTTTCCTTTTAATTGCTGAATTATGAATGAGCTATATTTCAGATACAGTGAAATGTTAGTTGCCAATTTGTGCCAGTAACCCAACGATATGTACTTAAATTAAATTACTGTAAAGTATTCCAAATTTTTTTGGCATTATGGATTTTGTATACATATGAATTTTAATTTTAATTAAAAAAAAATGCAATATGACATTAAACATTGTATCGACTCCGATGGCATCGTCTTCAATACTTTGCAACAATTTTAACGGAGCAACGGAAAGACAAAATAAATGCCTGATAAAGGTTGCATTTCCAATTTTCTAATAACTTAAAATCAACATTGTGAGTGTATGCTTGCTGTATTGCTGTGTGCAAGCACACAGCATACTCACAGGGGTTACTATGGATTGACAATCCTATAATCTGTTGCGAGGCATTGTCTGTATGTATGTAACACTGCTCAGACATTGATCTGCGTGCCGTGTGCATACACACAATAGAGTAATACACGCACACGTGTCATCCGTCCACAGGATGGACTGCCTGTATGTATGTAGCACTGCTCAGGTGTGGATCTGCCTGCTGGTGTGTGCTTGCTGTAGTGCTGTGTGCATGCACACGATAGAGCAATACACGCACGGGCGTCAACCACCCACAGGATGACTGACAATCTTACTCTATAGCGAGGGATTGCCCGTACGTAGGTACCACTGCTCAGGTGTTGATCCGTGCATGCACACGATAGAACAATACACGCACGGATATTATCATTCCATTAGAAGTAGTCATTTTTACCGACTGCGTTATTCTTTCTCATATTATCTCGTAAAATGTTTGTGGAAATTAATTTTATAAATTAATTCCTTCACCATTCGTGTGTCGATTCACCCTCTTGTATGAGTTAAAAATGCGTTATAACTTTATATGTAAACTATTTTGAATTTAAGAAGCATTTGCTATATTCTTCATATGTTATTTATTATTATCGTCCCGAAAATAGTTTTCAGTTGTCAAAATATCCTCGTACGAACCTTTAACTTGTTCATTTCAATTATTTGTTATAAATTATTGAAAATTTTATCGAAGAAACACAAAAGAAAATCTGTCAAAGCACATATTTTCTCGTGTGTCAGGGGTGCCTCTCAGTGGGACAGGATGTCTTTTTCATTGGCTCTTTTAACCTTTAACCTTCCTGTGCTAAAAAAATCCGCACGTTCCGGTGCTGTGTATTCAATACACATCGATACACATGTAAAAATGAGCAATTTAAAATCGGAAAAATAAGAATATTCAAGCCAATTTGAAGTCAAAAATGATAATAATTGCAATTTAATTGCTGAAAACATGAAAAAAACATCGACCGACGCTAACAAAACGGGCAAAGCGACCACCTCAAACGAAAGCCCGCGAGCTACTGAAGCGAGAGAAGCGAGCGAACTGAGATTCTATTTCTTGCGTTCCCATATACCGAAGTAGAGTGAGAGTGAGACGTGAATAGCGTCGCTTCTTCACCCATAGCGGATTTTTAGAATGAATATACCTACGTCACACACTGGCACACGTTTGATTGTATCGGTGAATTTATTCCCGATTTTCACAAAATATCTGATGTGGCCGATAAGTGCTAATTATTATTAATATTATTTTGTTCATTCAATGCGTAAATGTATTACGGAGGAATACCTAAAATCTGAACCCAGTATTTATTATATTTATAGATAAATTAAAGTTTTTAGAAGCAATGTGTACTAGTTACACATCACAGGGAACGAAGGATTAACATCCTTTTTTTCGTAATAAATGCTTGATTTTTATTTTTATACAGGCACTCTCTCTGTGTCTCGTCACTGGATGGTGTTATTGCTAAAGCAGGAAGAAGAAAGATTTTTGCAGTTTTCGTGGAGAGGTTATTTTTCCCACCGAGAGTGTTCGTCTCTATTCTACAGAAAGAAATAAACTGTTTGTCTTATTTCTACATATATTATGTATACATGTTATATATACTTATCATTTAAAATAATTATACATTTTTTTTATGTCGTTAATTTAAATTAACAACAGATATCTAAAGTTTCTCGGTTGTATTAAACTGTTTCATTAAACGGTTAAACAGTAAGTCAGTTGAATTCTCGGTTGTATTAAACTGATTTATTATTAAACGGTTAAAAACTAAGTCAGTTAACGCTTATAGGCTTTTCTGAGTGTTCAAATGCTTATTGTCGTTTTATTCCCAATTTATTTAGATAAATTGAAAAAAAAAAGGGAGTCCAGGGTGGCCTTACGGCACTGATAAGGTTTGTAAGGGTATGTGGCTATTGAATATACTCGCTCTAACATTTTAATATTTTCAAATATGGACAACAGCACAGTAATTATAAAAGAAACTATTCAGCACTCAATGTGTTCAACTGAAATTATCTAGGACAGCGGTCAGCAACCTATGTGCACTGAAGTGCCACTTATTAATTTTTTTTAAGAACCATTTTCATTTAAGAAATGATATATGTAATTTTGAAATCCTACGGGGGCGGATGTGATCACCCCCATCACCATTGAAATCAAACTAGTGTAACTATAATAAGGACACTTTTTTTAATGAATTATTTTTATTAATATACTGAAGAATTGAATTTTTTGTCATTCTTTATGCCAATGTCACCAAAAAACCTTCCGCTTGCCACAGGTTGCCGACAGCTGAGCCAGGTTACCCTTTGTATAACATTTGTTATAAGGTTACATTTTGAAATTATTGCCAGTATCCGATAGATAGTCTGATAATAAATGTGTTTGTATTATCTCGAGTTTAATATACAAACATTTTTCGATACATCTTCTTCTTCTTCATCTTATTTTAGGCATGTTGGCCTGTTATGGTCCTGCATCATTGTTTACCTCTTGCGACGTCGACTGCCAGCTGTCTTTCCATCTTTTGGGAGGTCGTCCTGGAGGTCTGCTCGCTCAGGGGATACTGTCCCTGGCCATTGTTACGGCTCTTGGTTCCGCCATTCTGGATACGTGTTCGTTCCAGAACCTTCTTCTCTGTCGTCCCCATCTGATAATATCTTCAACTTCGCATATCCTTCGGATTTCTGTGTTACGTACTCTATCACGAAGGGTTTTGCCAGCGATACTCCTGAGTACCTTCATTTCGCTGGTTCGAAGGAGATTTTTGGTTCTGACAGTGTCGGCTCTGGACTCTTTTGCGATACAATACAATAAATAAACTAAATATAAAATGTATTTAAACAAGGCGACGAACAAAATTCTTCAAATATACATATTCTATTCCGACATTTGTACTGCGGATATTAATTCTCGTAATAAAAAAATATATATTCGAATGCATTTTTCCTTTCGATGGAGTAACTTTTATTTAAGTATTATTTTTTTTAAGAAATTCTGTTAACTGATAAGAAATGTGTTGTGTTATGTCAGTGGTTCCCAAAGTTTTTCGGTTCACGGGACCCTTCGTATATCAGGATTAGTCTACGGCGCCCAGTCAGACCGTAGTCACTTATGTACTCGTATTTAAAATTTACAAAAAAAGTTTTGTAATACATACATATTTTGAAAATTCTGATATCTGTCAATTGCTTCCGCTTACGTAATAAACTGGGCCCTGAAAGAATGAGATAAAGATAGCGTGTCAAGCGCTATCTAATAAAGGGTCTTTCAAAGTGAGTGGTTTTTTTTTTAATTAAAATTTTTTTAATTCTTGAATCAAACACAATTTGCTTTGATTTCAAAAAACTTTTTATTGGTCATTTAAGTATAATGTATATTTAAATACAAAAAAAACAATATCCGCCAAATGTCCACCTCTTGCAGCTCCACAGATGTCCGCTCTTTTGTTAAAATTTTCGATGACATTTTGCATAATTGCGGTTCTAACTCACCGATAACGCAAATAATTTCGTCCTTCAGCTTAGGAATTGATCGTGGGTCATTCTTGTAGACCTGGCTTTTCACGTAACCCCAGAGAAAATAGTCTCAACGGTGTCAGATCACATGATCTTGGTGGGCAATTAACATCACCGTTTCCAGAGATTACAATGCATACAATAATTCAACACGTTAGAACGCGTTGTTGTATTGTATACGACTCCATTTTTTTATAAATGTCATACATTACACTTCTCAAATGTCACAAGACCCAGGCAAGTTCGCGACGCCATCTGTGTTTTATCCAAGAATTAAAAAAAACGCTCAATTTGAAAGACCCTTTATTAATATTTCACAGGCATTTTAACCGCCTGGTTTTCGAGGGTATAAGGATATGTATTGACTTTGGTCATATCAATTCTTTAAAAAAAAAAAAAAGATGGCACTGTGCTCCGATCATCTCACTTCAGGTGTAGCATCGGATCCAGTACAATGGTGTAGCCAGTGAGTTTGCTGGTTAGCAACGGCTTACTCATTTAAAAAAAAATAACCTCCGTGCCACACCTTCCTTTTCGTGACTAAATTGACGTTGGAATGGCGAGGTAATCCTTGACTACGAGGTCCAGCATCGATGATGACGGTATAGTATCAATATTGAAAAGCGACATCTAGCTGTCAACTCGACTAATAATAGCTAGTGGTTTGCGCAGTGTCCGTTAGATGTCGCTTCGCATCATCGCATCAGCATATCTATGGTCCAATTCGAAACCCACGTAAGTCATTTTAGTGGAAATATTCCATGGCCCCGCACTCACTTTGGGAACCACTGGATTATGTTGATTTAAAGTTTTTAGTCTGAAATAAAAAGTGTTATTTTAGGAAATTAATTTGAATTATTTCTTTCATTATAAATTATAGTATGATAATATTTAATGGTTGTTATATTTTTTTAGATATTTCTTTTGCATTTGTTATTATTATAGGAGAAACAATAAACTTTCTTTAGAAACTTATTAATAAAGAACTTCCTTATAAAGGTGATGTTCTTAATTACAACTGGCAATTTGATTTTATGATTTTTTTTAACATATGTCAATATTGGCTATGGTTTGTTAAATATAAAGGCACATATAGATGATGAGATTACACACATCTTAATATTTTAATTTTAAAATCAAGTAGAGTTTTTTTTAAATCAAGTAATTTGCTTAACCCTTATCTTGGCAAAGTTCAATTTATCCAAATATTAATGTTTTTCTTTGGTGATTCCTTGTTATATGGTAAGTTATGAAGGGAAATTGAGGGAAAAAAATCACAACTTTTCCTTATAGATTTTTTTATTTTTAACACCCACGTTACATTGCCAAAATATCAATTTTTATAAAACACAAAAAGAGCTATAAAATGATTTTATAATCTAAAACATGAACAACATTTACATAGCTGAACTATCAACAAATAAAATGGTTTGAATAAAATTTTCTCTACATGTATGTTAGTGATTAATAAGATATTTAAAGATTATTTAGCCCAATTTTCAAAACGCGCCCACGCTGTCCAGACATGTTGACCCGATGTGGTTTGAAAGGTTGTAGCGTTGTCAATATTTATCACCAGATGATACCACTGCACACAATAGTGCATGTATAGTATTTGAATGTGTTGCAATATTTGAAATTATGTTAGTTTCTGGATTTAAAAAAAAAAAAACGAAATTAGTGTAACACCTGTGTTACAATGCCATGATAAGGGTGAACAAATCCTCTCACTATGATATTTCCGTTCAACTAAACTAATTTCAGACTTATTAAAAATTGGCATCACGGCAACATTAAGAAAAAGAAGATGAAGCTGTAGAAAAGAGTTTTACGACGAAGACATTAAAAACTGCTTAGATCAACTAACAAACATTCTAAATGTTTTAACTGAAAATATAACATATCTGTAGAGAAGTATTATTATAAAGTGATCTGTGTTAAATGCAATTAATTTATTTATGTATGCAGTTTTAAAATGTCTGTTGAGGCATCTTTGGCAAATAATGAAAATTCTATGGTAATTCATAGAGCAACACGGTCAGCAAACATTTTTTGTAAAGGGCCAAATAGTAAATATTTTAGACTCTGTGGGCCAAGAGTGGGTTCCAATGTTCTCCTCTTATTTTCTTGTTTTGATAGTGACATGATTGATATATGCGGGTAATAATAAAACGAGAATAAAATGTAACTGAACAGTAACATTGAAAACGCTGCTGAATTATAACTGTGTGGCATCACAACAGAGGCCACCTTTTGCCAAGCTATAGGAGCGCCACATACGATCGTATCTCGCAACTCCTCAACTCGACGGTTGGCCGTTCTGTTATCTAGGGTATTTTAGAATTTTAAAGAATTAGAAAATGTGAAGTCCATTCTTAGCTTGCAGTCCGTACAAAAAGAGATGGCGGGCCAGATTTGACCCGAAAGCCGTAGTTTGCCGATCCCTATCGTAGCGTATCAAATTATGAAGTTTCGAGAAGAGTAAACTGCTGTAGTATCGAGATTCTGGTGTCGCGTGCACGCCTGCGTTAGTCTGGATGCCTGAGTACAGATTCCCAACAAATATCCTTTTTGGCGAGCTGACGGAGGGCAGAAAAAAACACCGTGGGCAGCGCAAGAGATATATGGACGTACTATTGCATGAAATGCTTAAATATATCAATGCTCGGCACAACTGGGAGCAAACAGCAGTAGATTGAGCCAGATGGCGTGGAACTGTTGCTAGGTATCAGGGAACCAATGGAGACAGAAGACGCAGACAAGCTATTGCAAGTACTGAAGCTCCTTGCCCTTTATGCAACAGGATATGCTTATCACAAATTGTCTTACAATGTCAGGTACCCTGTACCAATGTCAGGTACCCTGATCACCCATATAGTGGCACCAATGTCAGGTACCCTGATCACCCATTTTGTATTGTGCCTTCTGTTATACTTGTCACAAGTAATGGGCATTCATTAGATGAAAGAAAAAAAACTAAACAATGAACTCTAGATAAATCTTTAAAAAATTGTTTATTTTGTTTTATATAGATTATTAATTTTAATACAAAAGAGATTTGTTTATGCATTTTATATTTTTATTCAGAATAAATTTTATTTTTTATTCACTGTATGTATAAAATGTATTTTTGTAGTATATATTATTTATAGTTAAGGCATTAACACCCTGGAGGTTTAAAGACATTGTCATTTGTTGTGTATGACATTCTCCAAAGACCTACTAGTGCAGAATTTCAGTACGTGACGAGCCAATTGAACAAGCAGCCCAGTTCAGATATCTCGGCAGTGAACTGCTCAGCTCTCATGACCTCCCCAGAGAAGCAAGGCCTCAGGTAGATAAAGCCGCAGTTGTGGCGGGCTGCCTGAGATATGTCATATGGAGGAATAAAGATATGAGAACGGATAGCAAGGTACGCAATTATAAGACCTGTGTGCGACCTATCCTCACATATGGCATCGAAGCGAGGGCGGACACTATCAGGACAAAAAGTATGCTAAGGACAACGGAAATGAAAACTCTGCGCGCTATTGATGGGAAGACTTTGCGTGATCGTGTAAGGAACACCACAATCCGAGAGGTCTGTGAGGTCCAAGATGTGGTCAGATGGGGACGACAGCGTCGACAATACTGGTACCAACATGTACAGAGAATGAATTCCACAAGAATTCCATACATAGCTCTGTATGGGGTGCCGGATGGACGGCGTCTACCAGGGAAACCCCCGAAACGATGGAGAGATAGCTGGAGCTCAGCATCACAGGACAATTCTGTAGTAACAGACTCTTGAGAGTCTACAGAAAGTTTAAGTAGAAGAAGTAATTTGTTGAATCAAACACTGTTTATTCCACTTTATATAACGGTATAACCCTACCGGTTTCAAGGTTTTCACCTCATCATCAGGGAAGCACAATTAAGACTTCCCAAACAAGGTAGTTTTTTTGTTCTAATTCCGAAGCAAAGGTTGTCATGATAAAGTAGTTACTGGAGTGAACCTACAGTACCCGGCGGTAAGTAATACATATCGGGCTTAAGAAAGAGACTGTCGACCATAATCGGCTAATTTCGGTTTTGTAGAGCATCGTCTCTGTCCCTAGAGCGATTGACAACGACTGACAAATTGCGACGGAACACGTATACGAATGACAGAGACGACGCTCTACAAAGCCGAAGTTAGCCGATTATGGCCGACAGTCTCTTTCTTAAGCCCGATGTGTATTAATTTCCGTCAGGTACTGTACTTCGTTAAGGTAGGTATTGCTGCATAGTTTCTTAGTCTATGAGTCGTGACACAAAATTGATTAGATCGGCCTTTTGAATGGGTCACGAAAAATAACATTAACAATTATCGAACAATATAAAATCGGTTGTACTTACGTTCTTATGTAAGAATGGAAGTTGTCAAAGTACAAAGTCACGGTTTGTCTTCAAATATATAAATTATTGACAAACGGTTTATTCAAATATATAGGACTGGATCCAAACTAAAGAAGAGCAAAGTTTGCCGAGTTGGATTAGATGTTGCTTCTATTAGCAACTTGAAGATATAAGAAGATACCCTCACTTCCCTCCTCAAGCTAAGAAGGTAGTATCCCAACATACCAAGAAGAAATCTCATAGGATAGAGCCACGGGTAGGAACCACACCCACACACATAAGTAGAGATTTCTCAAAAAAAATCTTTTAGACTTTCTCCACGATATGAGAGTTACGAATTCCCTGCAGGCTCCACTCCAATGCTCAACTTTCTAACTTGCTACTTACCAGCGCAACTGTAGGTGGATCTAGATTCAGAAGATAGTATCCCATCAAACCTCAAAAGATACTGTATAGTACCCTAATCTGGGTTACAACTCAAAAAGGTTAAGAAACACTGGATCGCTTTATAGCTGGATCATATAGTCAACGGCTGTTGTCTAATGATTAGCATTCAGTCCTGACAGATTCAATTCTGGAAAGTTTGACGTCTGAATTTATATGTTTCTGTTGTTTATCATAATTTTTTATAACGCTACCGAGCAACAAAAATAGTGCTAGTTCCTTTTTTCCATTTTTCGCCGAGATGAATTTTTCAAGTCACTGTAAATAACACGAATATCACTCGTATGACAAAACTTTCTGAGCACGTATACCATTAAAAACGTCAAACTTTACGATGCTGATGTCAGATTTGAAGTATCTACACTGGTGTTGCCATATCTCAAAACTTAAGTAGCAACCCTCATATATAAAACTCTGCTTAGTGAAAGACTGCAGCAATATAAAATTGTCGATAGTCTTGGAACCTTGAACTTGTTGCCCTGGGTTTGATCTGTCCAGACTGTGCGCTCGCTGAACAGTTGACACTCTAAACCAATGCATTCAAAGGCTTCTTCCATCCACAGGATTACCGACAATCATGCTCGTTCACAAAAGATTGCCTATCGATCTATCAACATTCAATAGTAATAGATCACATTAACTGACTATCCGCTTCTACTGTAACGTGTATATTAAAAATATTTATTTAAACATCATTTCAAGCACAGTACCCGGTGGTAAGTAAAACACATCGGGCTTAATAATTAGACTGTCAGCCATAATCGGCTAACTTCAGGTTTGTAGAGCGTCGTCTCTGTCATTCATGCACATGTTCCGTCGCAAGACTGTTAGCGCATCGTGCGACAGAGACGACGATCTTCAAAGCCAAAGTTGGCAGACAGTCTCTCTCTTAAGCCCGATGTGCATTACTTACCGCCGGGTACTGTAATTGGGTGATTAATTCTGTGCCCTAGAAGATAAACCATGGGAGTCACTCTGTACCCTAGAAGATAAACAACGTTGCGTCATACAATTCATGTATGACACATACGACGTTTATCCTCTAAGGTACAAAGTGACTTCCGTGATTTATCTTTTAGGGTACAGAATTATAACTATAATCGATCTGCGCAAAGATATATAAGATAATCGATCTGCGCAAAGCCCTTTTGAATCCAAGCCCTCTCGTCTCCCATTTTCCCGTCGCACGTCAGGAGCGTGACGTCATCAGATCCCAAACGTAGATTAATAGATGGCAAAAAATTATTCGACCCTGACGCGTGTACATTTTAAAAAATGAGAAATTTATCAAAAGATTAAATTAAATTAAGATTTTTTACATACATACTATATCCCTTCAAGGATAGGCAGAGAGGACAGAACGCCAGACTTTCCTATCTCGACACGTATCCTTCGACTCTTCTACATTCATACACCTTCTCGTACAACTAGGATTTCTCTGACAATGTTTCCTTATTTAAAAAAATAAGAGGCAGTCAGATACTTCACTTGATCCAACCATACTTTCCTAGTATTTTTTTTTATCCACTTTGCACGGAGTTCTCCTGTTACACAGGGTCAGCTTAGGACAGGTTAAAGAGGGTCAGCTTCTAGCGTTAGCTTATTCGTTAGGAAGAATATCTGTCAGGATTCTTCTCATACTACTAGGAGGTACCGAGAATATATCAACAGTGTCATTCAGTTGGTTCAATATCTCTATACCACGCGTGACTGTGTGATTAGCCATGATATTCCTTCTGTAAGTTGGTATGTAGAACAGAAGGTGATTCCTTGCATGGCTATATTTATTAGGTACATATAAACTTAGTTCTTCTAGAATCACGGGACATTTAAAGCAACCTAGGAAGTCTTATCAATCAGGTCATGTGGGTTGTCAAATGAGATGCATTTAATGAAATTTTCAAATTGGTTTTCATACACTCCTATATTTCTTATCTATTGTGATTATCGATATTCTGGTTGCGTGACCTTCCAAACCCAGTCGGTAGCTTGACTTCCGACTTAAGGGTTCCAGGTTTGATTCTCGATGGTACTCAATATGAAATAAGGAGCCCAGTCAGGTTTTCACTAAAGGTCTTTTAATTTTGTTCTAGACGTTTGAAAGAAATTGTTATATGTTAATAAATCCACCGCGTTGTACTGTATGCAACTGAGGTTCATGGATGCGTGGTAACACACTGGAATTCTGTGCGGAATGTCACTGATTCGAACCCCGCAATATGCTACTCCTCTTGAATGACACAGGATTTTTTTCCGCTTAATATTTGGGGGTTAAGGATACCTGACTTTGGTAATATCATTTTAAAAAAAAAACATGCCATTTTGCTCCGATGGTCTCACTTCAGGTGTAACATCAGATCAGATCCAGTACAGCGGTGTAGTGGGTGACTTCCCTGTTGGGAAACAACAAAACTTTACAATTTTCTTCCCTGATCTTTTCCCTCAATTAACTATACCACCGGCAGTAGCCAATTTGTGCTTCATCATTACCTTAGATAAAATAAATATACTAACTCCCAGATGAAACATTGTTAATAGCATTAAGCCACAAAAATATACGAGCAAAATAAAACTCATAAAAAGAACTAACATATAAAATGTTTAAAAAATTTTGAATTGAGTTGACCCTTTACACTCGAAAGCTTTTTTTTTATGTGCATACCGCCAACTCGAAGCATTTTTTAAGAAAAAAAAAAAACATTTAGGTTGACATATAATGAAATTTATAAAACCTCCGCCGTCACCACGGCCAAATTGGTAGAATTAGGCTACGAACTGCTGCCCCATCCACCGTATTCTCCGGATTTGGCCCCGTGTGACTTCTTTTTGTTTCCAAATTTGAAAAAGTCACTCGCCGGGCAGAAATTTGAGTCGAATGAGGAGGTTATCGCCGCCACGGAGGCCTACTTTGCAGACCTCCAGAAAACATATTTTTCAGACGGGTTAAAGAAGTCGAAGCATCGCTGGGTCAAGTGTATCGAACTCAAAGGAGATTATGTTGTGAAATAAATCACTTTTCCAAAATTTTTGTTATTCTTTTGTAGGCTGAGTACTTATCGGACCACCCTCATATTACGCTGGAACATTGTGACAGAATCAGGAATATGATGGGACAGGTTCAATACCTTACCTTATACCGCTACGTATTACAGTAAACTGAATAGCTCGTGGGCAATGCAGCTAAGCAACTAAGCTCAGTAATGTCCGCTCGTAGGTTTTCCAAATTTTATTACAATGGCATATCCAATTTGAGAGTTATTTTTTGATCATATAAATATTAGACACACCACATATGTTTTGCATGAAAGGAATTTATATAAGGATCCAATTTATAAAAATCATGAAGGATTCTCTTTTATAAATTTTTCTGTAATGAGAGCACTTCATTTAACCTTTCCTTCCCTGTGATGTGTAACTAGTACACATTGCTTCTAAAAACTTTAATATCTCTATAAATATAATAAATACTGGGTTCAGATTTTAGGTATTCCTCCGTAATACATTTACGCATTGAATGAAAAAAATAATATTAATAATAATTAACACTTATCGGCCACATCAGATATTTTGTAAAAATCGGGAATAAATTCACCGATAAAGTCAAACGTGTGACGTAGGTATATTCATTCTAAAAAAACTGGTATGGGTGAGGAAGCGATGCTATTCACGTCTCACTCTACTTCAGTATATAGGAACGCAAGAAATATAATCTCATGTCCGCTCACTTCAGTAACTTTCGGGCATTCATTTAAGGTGGTCGCTTTGCTTTGTATTGATGTGTATTGAATACACAGCACCGAAACGCGCATTTTTTTTTTAGCACAGGAAGGGAAAGGTTGATATCTTATCCGTCATTGTAATGTAGTTTCTTAGTGAATTTAAAATTAATTTCATATACACCTATCCCGATTTACGCAGTTTCACCTTAACGCGGTTAAGATTTTATTTTTAAAAGACAATATTTTCCTCATTATTTGAATTCAGTCTAATAAATTATACATCTGGACAAATGTGTACTCGCCTTAATGAGCGTGCTCATCATGCGACAGAAATCAAGATCAGTGGAGAGACAGACTAGCTACATAATAAATAGCTTTTGTATTTTTTTCATTTAATTATATTATCACATTGAATAGTGAATACCAGTGTATCGAAAAATATTTGTACCAATAAATAAAAATGTTATTAATTATAGTTTTTTTTTTGTTTTTAATTAGGTTAGGAGATTCATTTTATGTATTTTTTTGTGCCTTTATTCTACATTTATATAAATTCTGTATTTCAATTTACACGAATTTCGGTATTCTGGAACTTTTCTTCGAATATTATATAAGACGACCGCCGTGGCCTGGTGTTAAGACACTTGTCTGCCGATCCGGTGGTTGCGGGTTCGATCCCCGCTGGAACCGAGATTTTTTAAAAATAGGATTCCAGTCTGGTTTTCACTTAGGGCCTATAAAAAAAAAAGTTTCTCGCCTCAATATGTGTGATTTTGAATTATGTGAATCTACTCCGAACAAATTGACTACGTAAATTTAAGGATGGGTGTACTTATTATCGTAACGCCAATGGATGATGGGCTTCCAACAAAAGTATTCTTGGCCAAATTTGGAGGATGTGGAATGCAGGACCAACCTGGATAGACGTTTTTTATCATCCCTGTATTCCTAGCGGAACAAAAGAGGCTGTGGTTGACATTATATATATTCAATGGGCAAGACACGTGAGCGGAGTAACTTACTTATTAACTGCTACGGTCACCCCTTGTGATTAGGTGGAGAAACTTGTATGTGGTATAATGATATATAGACATTGATATCTTGTATGTGTAGATCTGTATGTGGTATAATGATATATAGACATTGATATCTTGTATGTGTAGATCTGTATGTGAAATATATATTGAAATCCTTATACTTGACATGTTGTATATGTAAATTCTTGGTTTTGTATTTTTCTTGTAAAATTTATATATTTGTAAAATATTAGTTTGTTTGACTCCGATGGTGTTCGCGACCGCAAGGGAAATAAAGGATTTGCAGGCCGTCGTGAGTAGGTCACGGGCCGGTCGGCTTAAGCAGCGCTCAAAACCCCCAAAGTTGTCGTATTTCGCGGGGAATGGGTGCGGGTGCTTGGGTGCGGGTGCTTGTGATGACCGATCCACCATTAATAAGGAGGGTCCCTTTTTCCGAAAATTATATTCTCAGTAATAACCGACTCTACTGTGTTTTTACTTCGAGACCCGCTACTTCGACCTGCCCTGAGAGGAATCTCTCCACACCGCTGCCTTCTTCTTCTTCTTCCGGATCTTCGCTTCGGAATTCGCTACCTAGATTCTTCGAGCACTGCGCAGCAATCGACGTACCTACGCTACAGTCTATTTGTGCCCGGTGCGGTACAACAAGTTTCATAAGAATATGGTAAAATAAAACATTTTATAAATTAATAAAGTTTATATTAAAATACCCGAGAACTCTCGGAAACAACAATTTAATTAGAAAACATTTGATATACTATTATATTTTATAACGAAAGTCATAAACGAGATATGTCCACATATTGCAATAACTATACAATTGGAATGTCAAGTTTTTCTAATTTATAAAAATATAAATTTTTTTGAAACTTTTTGAATATACAACAATATTGATGCATTTATGAGTTGACCTTCAAGTCACAAACTTGACAGGATGTATAAAAAACTTCAAAATTGACTATCAAAATCTAAATATATTTTTAGTCTACAAATATTTGAAATTTTTATGTTATTTATCCCTGTAAATTGTGCTATTTGAAGGTTACGCCATTATGCCCAACATTTGCTAATTTGTGACTAATTTACAGATGGAAAGTATTAAAAATTTTTCCCCATCCATGCATTCTCCATCTTTATGGCCAGCATATAGAGGTAGTTCTCGACTTGGTCATTGGTGGTGAGCACAATGGTAGCCACTGATAAACTGAAGCAAAACAACAGCCACTTGTGCCGGGAGATCCAATTTATAAAGCCACCTGGAAAATAAATGTATAGTTCTTAACATTAAAATCTCTCTCTCTCTCTCTCTCTCAGATCATACCCATACCCTGGCCTCCAATTCACTTCCTGAGGCTCGAGTCGAGGTAGCGGGTGGTGGCCTCACATCTAGCCTCCGACTTGGCAAATCTTACATTTAAAATAAACGGTCTATTTTATCCGCTAACCAGAAGCCGAAATTCATTATCCTCAGTGAGATACAGGCAAAAGTCTAGATTACCGGGGATACGACAAATGAAAGGCGACAAACCCAGATCCATTCAAATAATGTATGTCCAAATTAAATAACCTGTTGTTTTTTTGCAAATTATGTATATTTCTCGTCGTGCGTAATAATAAATAAATAAAATAAATAAATTATCGAGAGCCGAGAGAGTTTCGAGACCTCCTTCCGTCTAAATATATTTATCGATGCTCGTGACCTGCCGTATATATATTTAAAAATAATGTACTTTCGATGTGATACATAGACTAATACAATATACTCCAGATTATCCGGGGTCACATTAACCGGATTGCGAATTAACCGGGGGAGTAAAAAAATTTGTAATTTTTTAATAATATTTCAAAATATTATTTAAAATGAAGAAATAATTTACATATACAGAACGATACAAAGAAAAAAATATACTGAATATTTGTAAAAGAAGATTGTGATAATTTACAACATTTGTAGGAAAAAAAATGACCGTGTCGGATGCCATATATGAAATATCTGCCGCTCGGAGATTGATAAAAAGTTATACTATAATGAAATGGTGGCAGATACTTTTATCGGGAATGATTAAATCTTTTACAGTTTTGAGAATAGTGTTGTTAACACAGAGTGATGCGTAAATTATTGCGTAAGATTAACATATTTGTGAATGTTGATGAGGAAACTATGTGCGATTGAATAAATTCCGATAATTAGCCCGGATATGAAGTTTTCAATGATGAAGAGATTGCGCAACGCATTACTACTAATGAACCGGCAACTACCGATGACATATCAGAAAGGTGTCCTCGTACAAAATAAAAGTATACAGCACAGTGCTTCTTTAACTAAAATTCAAAGCCTGTCCAATTATTTTGACTAAGATTATCCGAGGTTTTTTTATCCGGGTATTTTTTCGGCTAGCCCCCCGGATTATCGAGAGTCTACTGTACTTCAGTTATTGAAGTATCAATTATTGCAATTTTAAGTTATTACGGATTGTTTTATATAAAAATATCGGTGCGGTGTTGTTACATTATTTTCCTTCCATCATACCGGTTAAATATTGTATTATGGAATCATTTTCAAGAAAAAAATTCATTCAATTTGTACAACAATCATTTCATAAGGTCATACATAGTATTGTATCTGGTGGTTTTTCAAGTACACAATGTTATTGTATGAAATTCATATAAATGCATATTGTCTAAGGCACTTAAGAATTCTCTCGTTCTAAACTGTATTATATATATATATATATATATATATATATATACATATATACATATATACATATATACATATATACATATATACATATATACATATATACATATATACATATATACATATATACATATATACATATATACATATATACATATATACATATATACATATATACATATATACATATATACATATATACATATATACATATATACATATATACATATATACATATATACATATATACATATATACATATATACATATATACATATATACATATATACATATATACATATATACATATATACATATATACATATATACATATATACATATATACATATATACATATATACATATATACATATATACATATATACATATATACATATATACATATATACATATATACATATATACATATATACATATATACATATACATATACATATACATATACATATACATATACATATATATATATATATATATATATATATATATATATATATATATATATATATATATATATATATATATATATATATATATATATATATATATATATATATATATATATATATATATATATATATATTATCCAACTAATCATTGTCAAATACAACATAAGAAAATATCATTAACACAAAAAAAGGAAATATTCATACCATCATCATCTCTGGTATTATTGCTACCGAATGTAACGGTATCTTTAACGTACACCAGCAGGTACCTGACACGCACCAGGTGGTTGTTGGAAACTACATCACCTAAAACAATTGTGACCAATGAAATTTATCATTTTATATCCATTAGAATATAGTTTAATGGCTAATGGCTGAACTAACTAAGAACATAAGAGTTAGAAATATTCTTTTTTCACAATCTTCATTAATTTCCGTGAATAAAAAAACATTACTAGAAATAAGTAACATGATTCTAACAATGTTTTTAAATTTATTGACTGGAAATAATATTAAAATAAAACTATTATTAAATGTGGTTTAAAAACATTGTTTTGTCATCATTAGTGGCCAATGGGCGAGTCTTGACTATCTGAAGGGTCTGCCGTCACTTCTCTGTGTATGCAAATTATGTTATGTAGTTATCCTCAACATTAAATCACTTAAATTTTGGCCTACTTACTTCTGTATGCGGAACTTTTCGACAGTTTCCTAATCCTGCATGCGATGGAGATGTTTGAGAAAAGTGAAATAAAAGAAAGCCACCTCCGACGTAAATTGCAACTTACAAATATTTTTCTCAATGCGGACATTTCTACGGTCTTCATTTGACTCCTTTAATTTTTTTCCATGACCACCTTTCACTTCTATGTATCGAAATTTGAAGCGGTACTTCTTCTTCCCGGTGTCATGTCAGGTCCCCCCGACGTAAAAATATCACTCGAGAGTTAGACATCTTTGTTCCCGGCAGCCCGGAAAAGATCTCAAACGCCCCTTATGCCAGTCCAATCACGTATATTGCGGACCCGGAAGATTTGTCTCCTGCCAACACCTTTTCGGCCTTCTATTTTGCCTCGGATGATCAGGTGCAGTCATTTGTACTTTGCTCCTCTAAGTACGTGACCCGAGTAGGACACCTTTCGGATTTTAATATTAGTCAGCGACTATCAACTTTGGCTCTTTGAAGAACCCTCGTGTCGCTGACCATATCCGTCCAGGGTATCCGTAGCATTCTCCGGTGCATCCACATTTCGAATGCTTCCAGTCGGTTCATACTACTATCTTTGAGGGTCCACGATTCCACTCCATGTAATAACACTGACCAAACGTAGCACTTGACTGACGATTGTCGAAGTTTCAAGTTTAGATTATCATCGCAGAATACGCATTCCACACTTGACTTCGGATTCCGAGTCGAGGTCTTCCACTAGGATACTTCCGAGGTATTTAAATTTTTTCACTCTCTCTACATCAGCACCGTTCAATGTAAGACGTGATCCTGCCGGCCGAACACCATGAACTTAGTTTTACTCACGTTCATGTTCAGCCCCAGCCTCACACCGGCTCCATTAATTCTATCTATGGCGCAGGGTTTGAAGGCCGTCAATACTGTCTGCCAGAACAACCGTTTCATCAGCGTACCTGATGTTATTGACGCATACACCATTCACTTTGACCCCAGATTCAAGTTATATAGCGCTTCCTTGAAAATTATATCAGAGTACAAATTGAATAACATAGGTGACAAAATACAACCTTGTAGGACTCCACGTTGAATCGGTATGCATTTGGATTTATTTTCCAATTTAATGACAGTTTCTCGGTTCCAGTACAGGTTTTTAATAATATTTATATCCTCGTCATCTATACCCCGTTCCTGAAGCATTTTAACAAGCAGTACTAATCAATTCATTATACAAGTATACTCGTATATTCCATCACAAACTAATCTAATGGAGTCTCCTTGTCGTAACACCGGTGTATAGTGTAGGATGGATGGATGGATGGGTCCTTAGTGGGTAGTGGGTGAGCCTCTCTCCCAAGATTTAGAGCCGCATAATAAAATAGGCGAGATGTAAGTGCTGAATAGCTGACACAGATGGGCCCGTATAGGTTTCACATAATCAACCCAGCCTTGCCGAAAGGGAGTACAGAAAGGCAATAGGGCCCCAATCAACCTTTTTTACCGATAACCTGGTAAATACTCAATAAATTCATTCTTTACTCGGTTTAATTATAAATCAAAGGATGGAAAAAATATTACGCTATGTTTTTTTGCAAACTAATTATTGATGATAAAAATGTAAAAAAAAAAACAATTTATGGTCAAAATCCGTCCGTTTTAGTAATATTCTTTGTTTCACATTGAAATTTCATCTCTAAATGTGTACGAGTGAGAAAAATATACTCTCCCTATAGGAAAGTGGTAAGACACTTGTCTGCCGATCCGGAGGTTGCGGGTTCGATCCCCGCCGGATTCCGGTCTGGTTAACACTTAGGGCCTATAAAAACATATTTCTGGTCGGTTGGAAGAGATTGCCCCGTGGCAATAAACTCGCCAGGTAAAAAAAAAGAAAAGAATTTATAAACAATAGGTGAGATCCCGCGCATTAGCTTAAAGTGTTATATTCTGTATCACTCGTACAAATGCATCGAAGACACGTGTGAGAACGAGACGACAAAACTCTTCCTATTCATAAAAAAAGATAAAGGAAATTTCCCTAGATGCGAGTATTCGCTCTGATAAATGGAAAAGTCGAGAGTCAACGAGCTCACTTCAAATTTACGACAAGGAAACGGTTCACCGTAACTGGCCAGTTCCCAGGTTAACTGATAACTTGACAATTTGAGGACGGTGACTGAATCGGCATGTCCGCTTTCAGTGGACTTCTAAACCGACACGTCAGCACCTAGGTTACGCAGACGACGAGAAACAGGTGTAGTAATTTGTTTTTATCAAAATTGTTCATTCCATTTTTTGTAACGGTATAACCCTAAAGGTTTCGAGGCTTTCACCTCATCATCAGGGGAGCACAAACAAGATTCCAGATGATGAGGTGAAAGCCTCGAAACCGGTAGGATTATACCGTTACAAAAAGTGGAATAAACAGTGTTTGATAAAAAAAATTACAATGTCTTTAAACCTCCACAATGTTAATGCCTTAACTATATATAACATATAAACAGGTGTAGTTTTTGTCTCAGAAATGAAGACAGAAAATCCAAGATACGTCGCAACTTTTGCAATAAAGCTACGTGCGTACTGCATAAACACCAAAGCAAAATAATATATTGTCAAAGTTGTAAAGTGAAGGAAGAGGGTGACGATTGAAACATAAAAAGAATGTAGAACCCCGCCCCACGTTGTAATTTTTAATGACGTAAAAATAAACATAATTTTAAGAATGTATTTTTTTATGACACCTACACCTAAAGACAACTTTTCACTTAAACAAACTATATTTAAATGAATATTCACGGGGTCCCCCCCCGTCTCCCTGTTCGGAAAGCTCGTAATTGTTTGGTTAAAGGCAGTGCTTGCAGTTGCAGGTCATACACGTCACTTCAATTTTAATTCTGCAATAGAAATGCATACATATATTGAATAATTCAGTCTGGTATTATTTACCTGCTAAATCAGGTTTCCGGGTGTAAATGAGTTCACACATAGCTACACAAGACAGTTCAGGTCCGAATTCACTCAAACCCCAGCCCGAGCCACTGGGGCTGTGAGGAAGAACCATGCGAAGTTCAGATGAGAAATATATTCCACTGCCAGACGCCGTTTTCTAAAGAAAAAATTTTTTAGTATGAAAAAGTGACATTTTTTATCCAAATTTAAATTAGTTTTTATTATATTTTTCATAAATATCTGGTGGTGAGTGGCTTTGACAGTCACTCTGTACAAGTGTTCAGCACCACCTCCCCCTCCCCCAATCCCATATTAGATGGCTTCCATAGGCTCTAGTAGTTTAGGACCAACAGTGATAAATGACAATAATTGTATAGCATGAATTACATACATTATGTATCAGGTCGCTTCTGTCTCGGGTAGGCAGAGAGGACAGATCACCATAATTTCCTATCTCAACACATATTTCAACTCTTCCCCATCCATACATCTAATTATACAACTCCTTTGATTTATCTGATTTGTTACATTTCCTTAACTCAAAATTTAACTCACTCGACCCGACCATACCTTTTTTTGGTCTTCCTCTAACAGACCTTCCACCGACATTTGCACTGTATATTCGTTTTATTAGTCTTTCTTCATTCATTCATTTCACAAGCTCAAACTATCTTAGTGTTCTTAATCTTACTTAATACAAGTGCATATGCATAGCTAATCACTTCATTCCATATTCTGTCATACATTGTCATCTCGTGTATTCTCCTCAGTGCACGCATTTCTACACCATTTATTCGGCTCTTTTCAGTCTTTTTCCACATTCACATTTTACTTCCATACATCAAAGTCGGTACTAAAATACTGTACGAGTAGTAAATTATCATCTGAGCAGATTTAGATATCGTCTGATTCAAGTATATATGTTTAAGGGCCACATTGATTTTGTTTTCTATCGCTATACGCTGTTCGATATCTCTCGTAACTCTTCCATCATCTGAGAAAATACAACCCAAACAGTAGAATTTCTCAACTTATTCTAGTCTTTCATTGCTCACCCATATACGAGAGTTGCTACTTAAGTTTTGAGATATGGCAACACCAGTATAGATACGTCAAATCTGACATCCGCATCGTAAAGTTTGACGTTTTTAATGGTATACGTGCTCAAAAAGTTTTGTCATACGAATGCTATTTGTGTTGTTTACAGTGATATGAAAAATTCATCTCGGCTAAAAATGGAATTAAATCGTGAAAATTTTCGTGCGATGATTTTTTATGATTTTCAACATGGACTAACTCAACAACAGTGTGTCGATCAACTCGCTTCGACTTTTAGTGATGAAGCACCATCCCGGGCTGTGCCACTGTGTTTCGCTGGTTTTCCAAATTCAATTGTGGTCGTAGTTCGCTCCAGGACGAATTTCGTGAAGGTCGTCCAAAATCGGTTGTTGTGCCAGAAAACATTGATGCTGTGCGTGAACTGTTATTGCAAGCTCGTCATGTGACTTATCGTGAGATTGAGGCATGTTTGGACATTAGTTCCACTTGCATATATTCAACATTGCATGAACAATTGGCCGTCAAAAATATTTGTTCACGTTGGATAACGCATAATTTGACAATCGCTCAAAAAAAGGCTCGTGTTGATTGGTCCAAAGAAATGTTGAAAAAATTCAATCGCGGTGTTTCAAAAGACGTCTATAGGATCGTGACAGGCGACGAATTATGGATCTATGCATATGAGCCAGAAACTAAACAGCAGTCGACTGTATGGGTCTTTCAAGACGAGCCAAATCCAACAAAAGTTGTTCGCGCACAAAGCACTTCGAAGCAAATGGTGGCTTGTTTCTTCGGTATAAATGGTCATGTCGCAACAGTGCCTTTAGTGGAACGTCATACGGTCAATTCTGAATGGTACACCACCATTTGTTTGCCAGAATTGTTCGGGGAAATGAGGAAAACCAACCGCCGAATACGGATTATTCTCCACCACGACAATGCGAGCTCTCACACATCGGCTCAAATAAGTGACTTTTTGAGCACTCAAATATCGAATTGATGGGTCATCCGCCGTACAGCCCTGATTTGGCACCCGACGACTTCTTTTTAATCCCGCGTTCTTCGACGCCTGAAGAAGCGGTTGATGCGTTCAAAACGCATGTTTTGAAGTTACCTCATTCGGAGTGGAAAAAGTGCTTCGAAAATTTGTTCAAACGCATGCAAAAGTGTATTGATCTTCATGGAGAGTATTTTGAAAAACAATAAAGCCATTTTGGATAAATAAATATTTGTTTTTGCTCGTCTGTCTCAAAACTTAAGTAGAAACCATCGTATCACATTTCTCTATCACCATGACTGGATTTTGCAACATTCATTCTTAGATTTTTTTCTTCATATCTCGTATACAATTTACTCATTTGCTACTAAAACTACCATATCATCAGCATACAGCAAACCGCACCCATTTCCATTTGACATTTGTATGCCACCCATTGACCTCTGTAATCTTGAATATACAATACCATATTATTGCATTCACATCTGCACATATTTTACTTAACATATGCAGATGCTGGGAAGTTCCTAATCTAATGGCCGCAGCCACCACTTACTTCCTATCTCCGATAAGTAATTTCTTCTAAGCAGATCGGTCGGAAGAAATTTCTGTAAAACAATAAGCCAGCTAGATGTACCATGTTTAACCGTGCACACAAAAGAATGAAAATAAATAAGACAAATAAAATAAATTGTCAAATTAGAAAGGGGGTAAGTTTAAAAAAATAGAGACCAAAATATGCGTATTAAGGAGATGTTCGGGGTCATTTTAACTGATGGAAATGTGAGAAGTGTGTGAAAGAAAGGAACATACGAACAAGACATAAACTATATAATTGACTATGAAAGTGTGGAGATCTCTCCTTTCTGCCAATCTCAAAAAAAGATACATCTTGAGATAGTATATATGTATCAAAATACATATTAGGTGTACAAATAAGTTTCCGCCGTTTTTTATAAAAAAAATGGGCATTTATTGTGAAAGAACGGAACCTCATGTTTTATTCGAAGTAGTACCCATCGCTTGCCACTACTTTTCCCCATCTTTCTGTCAGCATACGAATACCGCGTCAGTCATCATCATCATCTTTTGAGGCTATCCACGAATCGACTCAATTTTTGGTATCTTCATATGATGTGAAGTGCTGCTCAGACAGGCCATGCGTCATCGATCAAAACAAGTGGTAATCAGAAGGAGCAATGTCTGGTGAATACAGCGGGTGGGGTAAAACTTCTCAATTGAGTGTTTCCAAATAGGTTTTGACCGGTGCCGCAACATGTGGACTAGCATTATCATGCAGGAGAATAATTTTGTCGTGTCTGGCGTAGTAGTGGGCGCGCTTTTCCTCGAGTGCTCGACTCAATCTCATCAATTATGTTCGGTAGACAGCCCCAGCAATGGTTTCATTCGGTTTGAGCAACTCATAATACACAACACCAAGCTGATCCCACCAAATACACAACAAGATTTTTTTCCATGAATATTTGGCTTAGCCGTAGATGTTGAAGCATGACCAGGGGATCCCTATGATTTCTTCCTTTTTGGATTATCATAATGGATGCATTTTTCATCACCAGTGACTATATGGTGCAGAAAACCCTTTCGTTTATGCCTGGCAAGCAGCATTTCACATGTGGAAAATTGGCATTCAAAGTTTCTCCGTGTCAGTTCATATGAATCCCAATTTCTTTGTTTTTGAATCATTCCCAATGATTTCAACCCATGTGAAATTGCTTGTTGAGTCACTCCTAATGTAAGTGCAAGTTCTTCTTGCGTTTGGCACGAATCTTGATCCAATAATACTTCCAATTCCGCGTCTTCGTACACTTTCGGCCTTCCGCTACGTTCTTTGTCTTCGATGTCAAATTCACCGTTCTTAAACTTTTGAAACCACTCACGACAACTTCTCTCACTTAAGGCAGCCTCACCATATGCTTCTACAAGCAATCGATGCGCCTCAGCTGCAGATTTCTTCAAATTGAAGAAGTAAATCAAAAGTTCCCGCAAATGACGCTTATTCGGCTCAAAACTTGACATTTTCGAACACAAAAAAATATGTTATACTGATAAAAATTCACTAATATTTCAAGGTCATGTTGTTGACAGATGTCCAACCTTACGATAATGACATTTTACATCTGACAATTTTAACCATAACTTACTGGTGGCGCCAACTTTTGTCAAACGGCGGTGACTTATTTGTACACCCAATAATTTATAATGGAAGAGTAAATAACTAAGAAATTTAGCAAAAATTTCTTGATGTAAAAAAATAAAATATATACCTTATTTAAATATTGTTGTAAACCATGTAATATGGAGTGGAAATTCTCCAATCTGCTTCCATGGTACGCAAAAAATGTGCTTTTATTTTTAGCAATGGCCTTCCAGTTTCTTTCCAAATGTGATGTCGGTCCACTTATAACTTGAAATATATACTGCGGTCTCGGGGCAAGCGCTTGGGATCGAACTTTTTGTAGTATTGAATCATACTAAAAAGAATATTTAAATAATTAAAAACTATCATTGCTTAAATACACCTGATTTCTATTTATAAAACAAGCTACAGTTGACTCTCACTTTGCTACCCATCAATATCCCTAATTATTCATATCATAAACTAAGTCATTTACATTTCTTTTTATTCTTTATTTGAGTTTTAATTTTGACTTTCTCACAGTTCTGATTGATGAAGATGCTCAAGCATGAAAAAAGAACATATTTAAGAATTAATCTTCATCATCAACTTGAAGTATGCGTAACACATGGATCAATAAGTCCCGGGACTAACTGACAGGTGGCGCCTCTAATAACAAATCCATACCATTCTCAGTTAGCCTTTAGAAATTACGTGTCAAACTTTCGTGATATTCCAACATTGTGTCATTGAGTTACAGTGGTTTTAGTGACGCTAATTTTGCTATTTTCAAAACAATGGATAAAACCGAATTTCGTGTGTTGATAAAACATTGCTTTTTAATGGGAAAAAATACCGTTCAAACTCAGCGATGGCTTGAAAAGTGTTATCCAGGCTCTGCTCCGTCGAAAACAACCGTTTGTCGGTGGTATGCTGATTTTAAACGCGGTCGTACAGACACAAATGATGCTGAACGCTCTGGTAGTACAAATGAGGCTGTTACACCAGAAAACGTCGGTATGTGACAATGGATGAAACTCGGATCCACCACTATACTCCGGAATCAAATCGGCAGTCAGCTGAGTGGAGAGCAGCCGGTGAAAGTCGTCCGAAGCGACAACAAACTCAACAGTCGGCCGGGAAGGTTATGGCCTCCGTATTTTGGGATGCGCATAGTATAATATTCATCGATCGCCTTGAAAAGGAAAAAACCATCAATAGCGAATATTAAATAGCATTATTGGAGCATTTGAAGGCAGAAATTGCAAAAAAACGGCCCCATATGAAGAAAAAATTTCTCTTTCATCAGGACAGTGCACCGTGTCACAAGTCGATGGTAACGATGGCCAAATTGCATTACTTGAACTTTGAATTGCTTCCGCACCCACCGTATTCTCCAGATTTGGCCCCCAGCGACTATTGGCTGTTCGCAGACCTCAACAAGATGCTCCAGGGAAAGAGATTTGGCTACAATGAAGAACTGATTGTCGAAATTAACGCCTATTTTGAAACCAAAGATAAATCGTTCTACACAGCTGGCATAGAAAAGTTAGGAAAGCATTGGAATGAATGTATCTCTCTTGAAGGAGACTATGTTGATGAATAAAGAAGAATTTTGGCAAACAAATGGTTGATTTAGTAGTTAGTCCCGGGACTTATTGATCGATGTTTTACACATCCATCATGCTGTATCCCTTGCGGGGTAGGCCGAGAGAACAGATCTCCAAACTTTTCTATTCAAGCCCGCAACATTCAGCTCTTCCAAATTCATACATCTCGTCGTGCACAATCTTAAATTATACTTATCACTTTACTTTCTATCAAAATCTGATCCATTCGGTCTAGCCATGTATCCCTTGATCTAACTCTTCCATGCACACCTATAACTTTAACTTGTATATTCACTTACTCGTACCTTCTCTCAATATGTCCAAACCATATTATAGCTCCTTTCTTGATCTTATTTAAAACATCCATTTTATCCATGTGTTTACTTGTGATGTCTTCATTCCGCGTTCTTTCAAACATTGACACTCCGCTAATTTTCTTTTGTGCACACATTTTTACAGCATTAATCTTACTCTTATCTTTCTGCCAAGTCAAAATTTCGCTTTCATACATCAAGGTGGGCACCGACTCACTTATGTACTGTCAGTTTTGCTACTGTCAATATTGCGCAGTCGTACATAACATTAAATGCTCAGTTAACCTTGTTTCTTATCGCTACCCTTCTTTCAATGTCTTTTGCAAATCATCATTTTTGCTACTGTTAATGTTGCGCAGTTGTATATAACATTAAGTGTTCCACTCACCTTGTTTCCTATCGCTACCCTTTTTTTCAATGACTCTTTTAACTCACCGTGGGTGAGTTAAAAGAGTCATTGAAAAATCATAAAAATACCACATAAAAATACCGGCCAGATAACTTAAATGATTAAAAATATAAATTGGCAAACAAAGCGACTTCTGACAATTCTGTTACTGATCATCCCTCTTGTCTCATCCTAAAACAATAAACTGCGTCTTCATCGAGTGCTTCATGAATCTATTTAAGATGAATAAACAAGAGCTCAGAATAAATATAACCCCAATCTAAATAAACCAGGGCTGTGGAGTCGCTTAAAAAAAAACACGACTCCGACTCCGATTCCTATATTTACCAACAATACGACTCCGACTCCACAACTCCGACTCCACGACTCCGACTCCACAACTCCGACTCTACAACTCCGACTCAAAAAAGCTCAATTTTAGCAGGTTGTTTCCTACCTTTGCATATAGCCATTTTTTTCATGTTATAGGGATAAAAATAAAACAAGATCAAACTTTAATAATTATTCATTAGAATTTATTCTTAAAAATAACATTGCTTCTATTAAATCTGTATTCGTAGAGGCTCTCAAATCAGAATTGAGAATTTTAAGAGCGGAAAATAACCGCTCTACGGATACTTGGGTTGGGGGTAATGCTGTAACGATCAATGCTGAATCTTTTACGATTTCTAGATACCGCTGTATTGCCATTTCAACATTTAACTTATAAGTTCGGTCAATTTTTTCCATTATTTTCAATGCATCATAAAATTCAATTTTAAATTTTGAAATAGAGTCTCCTTCATCTATATTGGGACTGTGATTCAAACGAGGACGTTTTAGTTTATCTTGTTCATTGAGATATTTTTCTAAATCGTCTTCAGATTCAGCGGTGTCGGATGAAGATGATGATACTTGGTGTACGCTGCCTGCTGTCGTCTCTTTTTCTAGTCGAAGGCCTTTCATACGAACGGTTAATTCAAACAGAGCGTTTTTCGCTCTATTTATTTGTTCTTCCGTCAATATGGATCGAACCATGGGGTTAACATAGATCCCAGCCGACAGAATTTTCTTTCAACGTGAGAAAGAAGGAGACAAACACATTTTCGTAGACTTTATGCATTAAATGGATCTCGGTGATTCACCATATCGGCGCGACTTGCGCCTGCAAGTTTAATATTCGTGCACAATACACATTCATTATAATAATTTAAAAAAAAATGTATTTTAAATTTTAACGAAAAATTAGTCGGAGTCGCTCGTTTTTTACGACTCCTACTCCGACTTCGACTCCGGCCCAAACACCGCGACTCCGACTCCAACTCCGACTCCACAGCCCTGAAATAAACTCATAAAATGCAATCTAAAGTAATCCTACAAGAATCCAATAGAAATCTAACTGGCAGACTTTGGAAGCTATCCAACAAAAGTCACAATATTGGCCTAGCAATATTCTATCAAAATTTCTGGTATGTACCATCGAAAAATTTTTTTATTCTAAAATAAAAATAAAATACCTCGACAGGACGGACACTTTTTAAACTGGGTTCATGTAGTTCAACCAAAACATAATATAGCAAATCTATGACTTCTATGTGTGTAGAAATGAAAATTAAATCTGTTAATGAATTTAAAAGGTTTTTCAAACTCCCTGTTCTTGAAATAGCATCTAACTGAAACAAAAAATGTCAGGTTATTTATTAGCGATGAATGTTGTTTGAGGCGGTATATGATAAATATTTATTTCAAAACCTAAATCTCAAGATCAAAATTGTGGGTGTTTCAGGTTGGAAAGAATCGGGCGTGTCATCAAAATTATCATCAATCGGTACATTATTTCATTCTCTAAGTTAGCTCGACCCGTAATGATTCTCAACGCTTCCTTCGTCATATTTGGCCAGTTGACGACCCGAGTAAATTAAAAGGTCAGTTATATGTTGTAAGAAGCCGCAAGTTTCTCTCCCTTGTGTCACTGTTAATCTTGACGTTTTAAGGGTTCAGTCCTACTTACTTTTATCCGCTCAGTTATATGTTTTCATCAGTCACTGGATAAATAAGTCGGCGTGCCTTTTACTCTCCAAATGGCGCTATGTAAATTATGTTTTTATTATTATCAAATTTTATTGCACCACTTGTGGAAGTGTGACCCTCGGTGATAAATAGCATTCCTCATATAACCAATCAGAGACCTGCTTAGGATATGTCGAAGCCATCTGTGTTTTCTTTCCTGATGTTTATTTTGGATGCAAAAATGTTACCTCATCTTAAATTACTATACTTGAGAAAATGTAGGATGGTTTCTGTGACATTTGAAATGTCACGTCTCAAAGGGATGGGGTAAAATCGTTTTTTTTACAAATCGAATCGTTTTTTTATAAATCGAAAAATTGTTTTTCTCATAACTGACGTTTTAATTCCTAATTTTCATTATACTGACTTTCTAACGTATTGTATAATTTGTATCTATCTTTGAATAGGCCAAAATCCACTATGAATTAATACTAATTACGAACATTTAATTTTAGGTATAAAAAAATCAAAAATCCAATTATCGTATACCCCATCCCTAGATAATGCAGACTAACGTGGTGACTTTTGACAAACATCGCCAAATATTATTTGATTTTAACAAACTGCCACATTTTTGCTAATTTGTAACAAGATGTATCAGTTTGTCATTATTGTTAGTTTTATGTAATGTATTTACCTAAATAATTCGCTATTTATTAGAATCGAGGCTTATATTAAAGTTGATAAAATAATTAAAATTACTGAACGTCGTTACAAGGTTGTATTGGGGTAAATTTGTGAACTGTCACAGGGACCATGCTACATTTTCTCAAGTATAATTTCAGATACCGGCAGTTTTATTCTTCATAGATTATAAAAAAGCATTTGATTGTGTAACATGGGAGAAACTACGGCATGCAATTCTAGAGATGGGATTACCAGCACACAAGCACCTTGTGAACCTTATTAGGTAACTGCACCAACATAGTTCTGTGACTGTTAAAGTCAACAACATCAAGTCCAAACAGTTTTAAGTGAAAAAGGGTATACGGCAAAAGTGCAACCTCTCTCCCAATTTGTTTAACCTGTATGGGAAATATATTATGAGGAAGCATTTGAAGACTGCTTTTGGTGGAAGAAAGCTCTCAACTCTTAGATATGCAGATAACACCATGTTAATTGTCAAATCAGAAGAAAAAATGGTCACGCTCCTTAAAAAGACGGGTGCAACGAGTGCAAGCTCCTAGGCGTCGAGATCAATAGGTCAAAAACTCAGTTAATGATAGTAGACTGCAATAACAAACTGCCACCAATAATGTGAATCATGGTTTAGAAGTGGTTACTGACTTTATTTACTTAGGCTCCGGGAGAATGCGAGGCTGAGGTGAAAAGAAGAACTGGAGTGGCAAAATATGCAATGTCAAAGCTGGAAAAGATATGGAAGAGAAGAACCATCACCATCACAACAAAATGCGCCTAATTAAATATCTTGCGTTCAAAATATTCATGTATGGTGCGGACACTCGCAGTCTGAGAGCAAGCGAGATATGTAGAATAGATGCATTTGAAATGTGGTGCTGGAGAAGGGTGTTACGAATTCTATGGACAGCGAGGCGAACTAACACCATCATTCTTGAAGAACAAAGAATTACCAACAAATTATCGACAATATGCCTCTGACAAGTATTCTAAGTATTTGGGCACATTGCTAGTGGCCAAGGAGACAGTTTGGAGAGGCTCGCGGTTACTGGAAGTGCGGAAGGACAATGCGCAAAAGGAAGAGTTCCAATTCGTTGGACTGATCAAATGAGACTACTTTTAACAACTGCCTTTCGAGCCGCCGAGTGCAGAGATGGATGGAGAAGAGTCGTCAGAGGCTATCGTGGGAGTCACGATACTAAATCATGAGCTACATGACAGAACGATGATGAATTGATAACTTGCTGTTCATCTTACATATCATCGGTTTGATAACAGTTAACAAAATGTCACCATGCTTGAATATAAAATGAAAAAAAAGAAGTTTTTATCCTTATAACTGAAGAAATATAACTGATAGTGAAATTTTATTCTTGCATAGTATTGTACTTTTATTGTATACAGTACAACATAGTGGGTTTATTGCCATGTGTCAATATCTTCCGACTAAGCAGAAATGTGTTAACCGAGCCTTTGTAAAAGTCATACCGGAACCTTTTTATTTTAAATCAGAGTACGGACAGGAATCCAACTCACAACTCCCATGTTGGAAGAGAGGTTTCAAGACATGGAGATGGATTTTGACCTTGATAATATTAAATTCAGTATGATTTATAAAAGTTAAAAGAGGAAGTAACAACGATGGATTGTCGAACAGTTTATACTAACACGTCTGAGGCATCCTTTGTGATATAATTACAAAACAAACGATCATTGTCGACAAACTGATAAAAATAATGTTTTCTTTTGACACTTATCAAAACTGGACATGTGTATCCTAGCTTATAATATGATCCGCCTTGCTGCATATTATACATTTAAACTTATTAAAATCTTTGTTTGTGACAGGTATAAAATAAATAAAAACTGCGAATTAAATTAACTTACCATAGCGTCGATATCTTTCGCTCCGTTCTTAACGTAATTCGGTGGAAATGGTATAAGATATGTGCCGTGTCGAAAACTATTCGACTCTGCTACAAACAGACTCCATTTCAAGTCGGCGGCTTTCAAGTCTTTGTTCAAAATGTTTAAAAGATTGAATGCTTTTCTTTCCGGAGTATGTTGAACGAAATTCGATGATGTGTAAATAATATCAGCTTCTGTCTCCATTGATAAAAACAATTTTATTATGTCTCGTAACTCGTTTTTAAAGCGAAACGTAAAATCTTTACGAGCAAAAATATCAAATCAAAGAAATATAATTCAAGTATGTCTCTCTCTCTCTTTGAATTCGAGAAAATTCGAGTATCAAATAATACATTCAAAACAAAAACACAGCATCATTCTAAAACAAATGACTGATATGTATGGTCTTGCCAGAATAAAAATAAATATATATATATACGTGTACATGCCAATTCAGACTGGTTTATCTAAAAGTATGAATAAAAATGACTTTTTGGTTAACTATATATTTACATCATAGCGATATTTCAACCAATATGCAATTACGTTGATCCTTGAAACCATTCCAGAGGTTAACAAAGATGTGTACAAAATATTAATTTAAGACTATCCGTAATTCAAGACGTATTTCTATTAAATCTCGTCATATCATTGAAGGTGGTGGAGTTATAATTATTCGATTGAAGAAAAAATGATGACGATAATTTGGTCTCGCAAAAATATCGATGGTCAGGTCTTGAAAGGAAATATAATTTTAAAAGAATCAACTGAGAAATTCTGAGCAAATTGGATTTTACATTTACGTAGACTTGTAAGTAACCTTGTAACCTGAAGGTTGTTTTAGATAAAGGTAGGAATAAACAGTAAAGGGGTCAAAAAGGCCAAATGATTTCACCCCATATTTTTGTCAATAGGACAAAAAAAACAATGATTTCTGGAAAGTTTCTTCAACCAAAACAAAATGGGATGAAAGAGTGAATGAGGTTTGAATAATTATTTTTTCAAGAGTTAATCTCAACGTTAGCAGTATATTAATGACGCTCTTCTCACATGGGCGTCTCGCTTGTAGACTATCCAACGGACAGAATTGCTTTTTGATATTCGAGAGATGAATGTATCCCAACACTTTTGTCCGCATAGCAGCCATATCTGCAACGGAGATACACTGGAATCGGTAATGACAGGAAGTCACGGAGTCGTCAGTGTGCTGAAGTATTAAAATGACAGGAGTTCGTCTTTATCATGTTGTGCACATGGGAAAACTTTTTGTCTAAAGCTCCATCCATCCACAATTTAACTCAAATAAATAAAACTTTAGACTCATTGCCTACTTGGCCGCATTTATACCGCTAGCTGCAAATTAACTGTCTTTGGGTCGATTGTGAACTGATTATACAATCCTGAAAACTGTTATCATTTTTTATTGTATAGTTTATTTAGTAATCAATAACCACGACATTGTCATGTTTTATTACTACTCGTTACATACACATATGAAAGAAATCGTGAAGGTAATAACAAAAACAGCGGTCATGTGTTATTTTATTTATTTGCTTACTAGCAATAAAGAACCAAAACTGTCAAATATACCGCGTACCTTTTGTGAAATCTAAATATAAGAATATATTTTCTGTGATCAAATATATTTGAATGTAATATTTTACTTAAATTTGTTTTTATATTAATTTAAGTTGTTCTTATATTTTAATTTTCGTTAATTCATGCAATATGTGAAAATAATGTGTTAAAAAATCATGTTATTTTTATTAAATTTATAATGCCGAAGAATACTATTGATGGGTGAACGGCAAAAAAACAAAAAACAACTCCGGTTCTTTTTAAATTTGTATCTATCTAATCGTAATTGCGTTGTAACCTTCTGAAAGTAGCGCACTTGATTCAAAAGTCATATCTATATCGCGTCCAATGAATGTTGCGTTTCTTATTTATTCGATGAACTTTTCCATGTATAGATCGATTGTTACATTTTTGAAGCTTTATCAGTTGAAACTTTACCTATAATTGTAGTTTTTTTAATTAGTATTATTATATTGAATCATATAATTACATAATAGATTCTGAAATGGCCATATTTTGAAAGAATGAGACTTCTTTCAAAATATGTCCATTTCAATGACTTTTATGTCATTCACGTGCATTCTTGTATGTAAAAGTGGTACCATAAAGACATTTTTTATTACCGAGATGGGATATCAATACTTACGCCAAATATTTTTGCAAAATATTACCTATATTTATGCCAAAAATGTTATAATAAGTCAATAAATTAGAAAAAAAACCAGATGAAAAAACTTTAGTGACATACACCACGTATTTTTCGGTTGTCCTTTACGAGACATAGTTGATTTACTTAGTCATATCTTTGCCGCGTCCAATGAATGTTGCTTTTCTTCTTTCTTCTATGTACTTTTCCATTTATAGATTGGTTGTTAAATTATTGAAGCTTAATCAGTCGAAACATTATCTAGAATTGTCATTTATTTAAATTAGTTTTATTATATTGAATCATATAATTGCATAATGTCTTTAATTAAGTGGCGCAAATCATTCTCGTTTTGGGTGGTTTGCCTATTTAAAAAAGGATTTAATTTCGATTTATATTAATTAAATTTAGAATAGGCACTAAAAATATTCACGCAATAGCCACAAGAATTTTTTTTTTTAATTTCAGACTAAAATCAAAATACGGAATGTATCGGTAAAACAGGCGACTGCAGCGGGACACAAAATGTCAGAAGTGACAGCAACGATTTGGTTTCGTGGCGGATTTGTGAAAAAGTGAAGAAGTCTTCCTAATATTGCTTTCACTGTCGTTAATAATTAACCGTTTCATGACATCACAATAAATAAAACGTGAGTTAATAGTTATATTCGATTATTTGTTGTTAAATTGTAAAAAAATGTGTTTAAAAAATGTAATGCCGCATTATACTGCATTGTTTATAAAATACATAATCATTTAACGAAATAACATGTTTTTTGTGATAAAAAGTATCGTAAATTGTTATTGGATGTTTTAATTTGTATTTATTTTGTGTATTTGTTTCCTGTGAGATCGCTAGTATGGACTGTATTTTGTTTTATGATTTTTCGTTGTAAACGTAATATTAAATTTTCTTTTATTTAATTTACTATTTCAATGGCCGCCGGATGTTATAAATTTCGTCTTTTACATCTGTTGTAAAGGTTTTTTTTAAATACATAAAATTGTAAGTAAATTACACGAAAAGTTATTATTTTTTATTCTGACATTCATTTTAATCTCTTTTTGATATTAGATTAAGTGAAAAATGAATTCTGTGATGATTGAAAGCTTTTTTTTGAAACAATTTATGGTATCTTCTTCTTCCTAGTGTCATGTCAGGTCCCCCCCCAACATTGACTATCACCTGAGAGAGGCATCTTTGTCCCCGGCAGCCCGGAAAATATCCCCAACGCTCCTTATACCAGTCTAATCACGTATATTGCGGAGCCAGGAGATTTGCCTCCTGCCAACACCTCTTCGACCCTCTATTTTGCCTTGGATGATCAGGTGCAGTAATTTGTACTTTGCTCCTCTAAGTACATGACCCAAGTAGGACACCTTTCGGATTTTAATATTAGTCAGCAACTCTCTATCAACTTTGGCTCTTTGAAGAACCCTCGTGTTGCTGACCATATCCGTCCAGGGTATCCGTAGCATTCTCCGGTGCATCCACATTTCGAATGCTTCCAGTCGGTTCATACTACCAACTTTGAGGGTCCATGATTCCACTCCATGCAATAATTATAATAATAAGTTATGGTATGGAAATACAAATATACCATCATACCATTTCCCTGTCGATGTAGGCACAGAGAACAGAGCATCAGACTTTGCTATCACATCTTTAACCTCTTTTACATCCATACACCTTATCATACATCTACGTTTCCTTCTTTCAAAATATTTTAGCGTGTGTCCTAGTAGGACGTGCTGATGATGATGTTGTTGACATCTCTGTATTCGCTGTAGTCGAATTCTGCGTTCCTTTTCGTTCGGGGTCATCAATTTAGCGGGATGCTTTACTGATACGTCGTGATGATTTTGATTTGTTTTGTATTTAAAATAAAATATGTCGATTCAGGAATGCGAAAAAGTGAGAGTGAATAATCGATAAATAGTAAACAGCGATGAATGGTCAAGTGAATAATAACAAGTGCCCTTTATTTGTCGATAAGTAGGCATATATACAATTTCAGAACGGGGCGCGTGAATGCGTCCGCAGTATATCTCGATCTCACTCCTGTGCGTTCCGAGGTGGTCGCAGACGTTGCCAATGATATAGTGGGTAGAATATTTATTGCCGAAACGGTGAGACAACGCGATGCGTTCTCTTTCTACCGTGGAATGCGACGTAAATATTATTTGCGTGTAAACAGTATTGACGTTCTGGTATGTGATCTTTGTACATATTCAAAGGTTGATTCATCGGTCGTTGACCGTGCATGTTGACAATATTTAGGGAGGTCGGTATTCCCTACAATATCATTCATCTGATCCAAACATACTTTAATATAGGGTGGCCCACGGAAGGCTGAGGGATGTACATCGTTGTACAGCGCATCGTCTGCCATCGTCTCCCTGGCAGTGTGCGCAGTAGCTGCATCGTGTTGGAACCATACCTCCTGATTATCTTCGACCGCTGGGCGTAAAAAAATTTCAAGCATTGTCCTATACAGGGACCCGTTGATTCTTTCTTGCTGATCTTCCTCATTTCCAAAGAAATAGGGTCCGATAACTCTTTCAGCCATAGCACAGCACCAAACAGTGCATTTTTGGGAATCCAAGTGATGCTGATGTAATTCCCTGGGATTCTCAGTACACCGATATCTGCAGTTGTGTTTGTCGGTGTACCCGTTTAAATGGAAATGGCCCTCATCACTCAGTATCAAGTTGTTCAAAAAGCTGTCGTTATCTCTCTGGCTAGGTGTTGAAATCAAATGGCGTACTGCAGGCGCTGCCGAGTATCTTGGGGTAGTAAAGCTCTATAACCTGTAAAAAAAGAAAATGAAAAAGATTGAAAATGAACAAGTTATGACTTTTTCAAACTCTTCAGTCTTTCAGTGTCCACCCTATACAATTTGTTATATTAAGGTTAATATTTTCTCTTCCATTACCGAGAGAGTTTACATCTTTCTGTAGGATGGCGGCGAGCCCTCTCTGTAGGAAAAACAACCGCCCTATGACAACTTAAAAAAATCTCGACTATCGCACCAAATTACTCCTTCTTTCTTCTTTAACCTTTCCCTTCCTGTGCTAAAAAAAATCTGCCTGGTCCGGTGATGTGTATTCAATACATATGTAAAAATGAGCGATTTAAAATCGGAAAAATAAGAATATTCATAGCCAATCTCTTAAATTAATTAAATTTGAAGTCAAAAGTGATAATAATTGAAATTTAATTTGCTGAAAACATGAAAAAAAACATCGGACGACGTTCACAAAACGGACGGAGCGACCACCTCGATCGAAAGCCCTCGAGCTCCTGAGCGAGAGAAGCGAGCGAACTGAGATTCTATTTCTTGCGTTCCCATATACAGAAGTAGAGTGAGAGTGAGACGTGAATAGCGTCGATTTCTCACCCATAGCAGTTTTTTAGAATGAATATACCTACGTCACACACTGGCACACGTTTGATTGTATCGGTGAATTTATTCCCGATTTTCACAAAATATCTCTGATGTGGTCGATAAGTGCTAATTATTATTAATATTATTTTTTCATTCAATGCGTAAATGTATTACGGAGGAATATGGTAGCTAAAATCTGAAGCCAGTATTTATAATATTTATAGAGATATTAAAGTGTTTAAAAGCAATGTGTACTAGTTACACATCACAGGACAGGAAGGGTTAAAGAAGATTCTTTTAGGTAGAGTTCAATAGAAAACTACATATTACACTGTCTAATTTCGCAATTCCGGCAAAAAAAAGGGATTTTCTTAAATAACATTGATATCAAATATGAAGTTCTTTGACGAGGGACATGCATCTGATCTTATAGAGGTATTAAAGGTGTTTAGAAGCAATGTGTACTAGTTACATATCACTGGACAAGAAGGGTGAACAACACCATCCAGAGAGGAGACATAGACGGCACCTCTATAAAAACAAAAATCAACCACTCAACATGACAATAAAAAAGGATCTTCACATCTTCAATGAAAAGATCAACCCGTCGTATTGATATTTACCCAGGCACTCTGTTGAAAGTTGTAGAAATTTAACATATCTAAGTACCGAAGTTTCTTTATTTTTTAGTTGTTCATACATAGGTTGTACTTTTTCCTCTCACTCCATCTGTCCTGTCGTGTACCTCATGACTCCCATGATAGCCCTTGACGACTCTGCTCCACCCATCTCAGCATTCTGCGGCTCAAACAGCAGTTGTTAAGGGTAGACCTATTGCGTCTTTGATTTGTTCGACAAATTGGAACTGCAGCGGCTCGCGGGATTTGACAACTCTCAGCAAAACTATTCAACCTATCGTGTAGCTCATGACTGAGCATCGTGACTCCCATGATAGTCTCTGACGACTCCTCTCCATCCATCCCTGCACTCCGCGGCTCGAAGGGCGGTTGTTAAGGGTAGTCCAGTTGCGATCAGTGCCGACACATTCCTTTTGTGCGTCGTTCTTTTACGCCTCTCCAAACTGTCTCCTTGGCCACGAGCAATGTGTCCAAAGAATTAGAAGACTCGCAGACATATTGTTCACAATCTGTCGTCGATTATCAGTTCTTCGAGAATGGAGGTATTTGTTCGTCTTGTTTTCCATGAAATTCGTAGCATCGTTCTTCAGTACCACATTTCTAATGCATCTATTCTATATCTGTCACTTGCTCTTAGAGTCCACATCATCTCACTGTGCATAAATATTGCGCAAAATCAAGAGACTTAATTTGATGCATTTTTCTCGTGATAATAATGATTTTAAAAAAAATAAATTTTATCCACTTTGCACGGATTTCTCCTGTTACACAAAGAGGGTCTGCGTCTAGAGTTAGCTTATTCGTTAGGAAGAATATCAGCCAGGACTCTTCTCGTACTGCTAGGCGGTGCCGAGACTATATCCGCAGTGTCATTCAGTTGGTTCAATATCTCTATACCAGAGTTAGCTTATTCGTTAGGAAGAATATCAGCCAGGATTCTTCTCCTACTGCTAGACGGTGCCGAGACTATATCCACAGTGTCACTCAGTTGGTTCAATATCTCTATACCACGCGTGACTGAGTGTTTAGCCATGATATACCTTCTTTAAGTTTGGTATGTAGAACGTTTGATTTCGCTACATTCATTTTCAAACCTTTTACTAGACATCTCTCATATGACTCACTTAACATATGAGTGGTTCAAAAGCCGAGTGAACCATGTTCAAAAATATTGAATTTAAGATCACTGCATGAAAGGTGTGCGAAAAGCTTTAGCTTTTAGCAGAAAATGCTTTTGTACAAAATAAGTGTAATAAACGTACTCAATATAACACTTTTCACAATTGCGATCACTAAAATACCTTACAGAATTAGAAACCCTAAAATGTTTGAACCTTGTTTACTCAAAACTAATCAGAATGGACTTGGTTCACTTGGCTTGTGAACGACTCATATCATAACCCTAATTTGTATTTATTTTAATTGCATAAAAAAATAAACATTGCCATTAAAAGGTATCCCAGTTATCAATCATATTACGCGACAAGTAACTTTCTCTTTGTTTTGTATTTTATTACGTGTGATAACAGCCTTAAAGGTCAGTGTGCGGTGTAGCAATTATGCTAAATTATAATATTTTCTTTATCTGCAAAGTTAAATTGCAGGATACGCTAATGCCATGCGCATTGTTATAGCTAAAAAGATAACTTGTTAATAAATTTTTATTTTGCTGACGATAATCGCACGTTGTAATTCATTCATTTCTGTACTGTACATTGGTTTACGTGGAAGTGGAAAAAACTGAAAAGATTCGAATAACTTCCGTATAAATGGGTCCACTGAGAACTATACATTAAGTGACAATATATGACAGTATGCAGAATGAAATGATTAGGCATAAATGAGAACTTAAAGCTGGTTTAACAGATTCGAATTGCAGCCGTTCACGGGATTTGATAACTCTCGGCAAAAACATTCAACCTGACGTGTAGCTCATGACTCCCACGATAGTCTCTGGCGACTCCTCTCCATCCATCCTTGCACTCAACGGCTCGAAGGGCAGTTGTAAGTGGTAGTCCAGTTGCGGTCAGTCCAACGCATTCGGATTCTTCCGCTTGCGTGTCGTCCTTCCACGCCTCTAGTTACCACAAACCTTTCCAAACTTTCTCCTTGGTCACGAGCAATGTACCCAAAGAATCGTAGGTCTCGGCGAAGGCTTCTTGTCGATAGTTTGTCAGTGAATGTCAGTTCTTCGAGAATGGAGGCGTTAGTTCATCTTGCTGTCCATAGAATTCGTAACAGTCTTCTCCAGCACCGCATTTCAAAGCCATCTATTCTATGTCTCTCGTTTGCTCGCAGAGTCCAAGTATCCGCGCTATACATGAATATTGCGAAGACTTCAAATTGATTAGGGATGAATGTGAACTTAAAGCATGTAGTAATATCTAGAAAAGCATTCTAAGATGATTTGGACATGTAGAACGAATAAATGAAGAGAGACTAAAAAAACAATAACGCGCTTTGTTAACCTGTACACCGCGTTAAAAATCAAATTCCACGAATCCTGTGCGCGGCACAATTTCGGCGTTTTTAAATTTCTAAGTTTAAACGCGTATTTTGTTTAGAACCACTGATATTTGATTACACCACCAAGTAAACATGACATTCAAGTAATTTTCTGATAATAAATAATAGTCATTACTCTTAAGGAGACTCATTAAATAAAGGGGATAAACTAAACATTACGTAAAATACACAAAGGAATGCTACAGATCAGATCACAGGTGTTTGTGCTTCCCGCGAAGAACACGTTAAAAAAATAACAGGAATTTTCATATTTGTAAAAAATGTATTTATTCTATCCAGATTAGAGGCTCTAGAAATATCCAAGTCAGTGCATCGAGATGAACATCTGGCAAACACATATATTTCCAAGTCTCACCGCTGCTTACTGAAGTTGTCTCCTCCCTCCCTCCACCCACAATCCCCAACCTGAATTTTTACCATTAGAAGTGTTTATGTCGGTACTAGTTCGAACAAAATTCAGTCTTGTTTGTGCTCCCCTGATGATGATGGTTAAGTGAAAACCTTGAAACTGGTAGGGTTATATTGTTATATAAAGTGGAATAAACAGTGTTAGACTAAAATTTTAATGTCATTAAATCTCCACAGAGTGTCTTAACTATAAATAATATATTTATTTTATCATTGATATTAACCCTTCCTTCCCTGTGATGTGTAACTAGTACACATTGCTCCTAAATACTTTAATATATCTATAAATATAATAAATACTGGGTTCAGATTTTAGGTATTCCTCCGTAATACATTTACGCATTGAATGAAAAAATAATATTAATAATAATTAGCACTTATCGGCCACATCAGAGATATTTTGTGAAAATCGGGAATAAATTCACCGATACAATCAAACGTGTGCCAGTGTGTGACGTAGGTATATTCATTCTAAAAAACCACTATGGGTGAGGAAGTGATACTATTCACGTCTCACTCTCACTCTACTTCGGTATATGGGAACGTAAAAAAAAAATCTTAGTTCGGTCGCTTCTCTTTTTTTAGTAGCCAACTGGCTTTCGTTCCAGGTGGTCGCTCCGTCCGTTTTGTGAACGTCGTCCGATGTTTTTTTCGTGTTTTCAGCAATTAAATTTCAATTATTATCACTTTTGATTTCAAATTTAGTTAATTTAAGCGATTGGCTGTGAAAATTCTTATTTTTCCGATTTTAAATCGCTCATATTTACATGTGTATTGATGTGTATTGAATACACAGCACCGGAACGCGCGGATTTTTATTAGCACAGGAAGGGAAAGGTTAATATTGTCCCCTTAGAAACAGTTCCCATAGGATAAAATACACTTTTGTTAATGTTTTTTCCAATCCGCAAAATATTTGTGGAACGCACTTTTTGAGATAACCTCACCCGGTGATTTTGCCTATATCTCTTTTATGGTCGCTAAACATTGTCCTCTTCATCTTCGGGAACAAGAAAATGTCGCGGGGGGCCATATCTGGTGAATAAGGTGGTTGTGGCATCACGACGGTGTTGGTTGATCTAAAATTCATGAATCAGTAGTGAAGTGTGAGCCGGTGCATTATCGTGGCCCAAAATCCAGGAGTTGCTTGTCCACAATTCTGATCATTTTATGTATTGCAGGCGGTTCGAGATGGGCACTGGAGTGAGCCACCTGTCCCAACTGGACGGGAACGAGCTGCTGACCCACCTCAGCGGAGTGGAGCACATCCCCGTGCAGGATCCCTTCTGGGGGAAGCTGCTCGCCTTTCATCTGACACCGCCCACCAACAAGTAAGTTTCTCTCCATACTCCACGTCTTCTATAGTTGATGTGTCTTCTGCCGTGACGGTGACTTCTGTGGAAACTTATACAAGTCAAACTTATACACAAATTTTTCATTATAAATGCTATGGTTCTTAACATTTTCTCTATTTTACATATTTCTATGCTCCAAATCAGTGATTTCCCAAAGTGGGCGTTAATATATATCTTTTTAATCTCTTTTCAGTATGGAGCAGCTGACACTCGACGGTTCCACGGAAGTATACCTTCAAAGGCTGATCGCCAACAACACAAGGTCGGGGAATGTGGCCTCGCTACGGACCTGCTGGCCACACCCAGCGCTGACAAGTGAGAAGGAATTCAACTCTAGATCTATTAATATTGTACATAAATCAATCTCAAAGTCTTCGAAAAGACTTACGAGGGATTTTTTTAATCTGTCAAGATCAAAGTCAAAAAATTAGATAAGCCGGTACCTCATGAATTAATAGTATTTTTTGGAGTTCGGACAAGTACCGTATTGACCCGACTATAGGGCGACCCTGATTATAAGGCGACCCCTGTTTTTTAACACTTGCCTTACTGTGCTAAAAAAATCCCGCCATTTATTTCTGTTGATATTTATAAATGTTTTTATTTCGTAATGACATCATTCAAATCATAGAGGTTTTGTTGAGGAATACATAAAACATGAAGACCCTGCAATCAGTATATTTGGAGAAAATAAATAAAATATAAGTCCTGGTCATTCGCTATCCATCACAGGGCGGCAAGTGTTAATCTGCTTTTTAGGGAAAAAAACATTTCTTGTGGTGTCCTATTTGGGTCATGTACTTAGAGGAGCAAAGTACAAATTACTGCACCTGATCATCCAATGCAAAATAGAGGGTCGAAGAGGTGTTGGTAGGAGGCAAATCTCCTGGCTCCGCAATATACGTGATTGGACTGGTATAAGGAGCGTTGGGGATCTCTTTTGGGCTGCCGGGGACAAAGATGCTTACTCTCAGGTGATAGTCAACGTTGGGGAGACCTGACATGACACTAGGAAGAAGAAGGGTCAAGTCCTTGAAGTCGGATCCCGCGTGTCTTTCGAAGACTTTTGGAGAGCTTTTTAATTGATTATTGTGGTCTTTTGGGATTTCCCCTCCCCTCTGCTGAAGAGGATTTGTGAAGATACACCCGTCTGATTCTGACTTATATACATTGTTTTTAATTTATGTTGCAATGATTTGTCTTTTGTGTTTGTATTTTTTGCGCAGTGCATACTGTGCGCCTGTGGACCACCTCGCATTGTGTTGGTAACATGTGATTTTGTACGATTTGAAACCTGTTTTTTTCCGATTGTTTTCGTTGTAATTGTGTAAAATTATTTTAAACCAGAAAAAAATTTTGAATGAAATCTCAAGTGAAAAAATTCAGACTGAAACACTTTTTAACCTGTACACCGCGTTAAAAATCAAATTCCACGAATCCTGTGCGCGGCACAATTTCTAAGTTTAAACGCGTATTTTGTTTAGAACCACTGATATTTGATTACACCACCAAGTAAACATGACATTCAAGTAATTTTCTGATAATAAATAATAGTCATTACTCTTAAGGAGACTCGTTAAATAAAGGAAATAAACTAAACATTACGTAAAATACACAAAGGAATGCTACAGATCAGATCACAGGCGTTTGTGCTTCCCGCGAGGAATAGTTAAAAAAAAAATCATGTGCAAATGTGAGTGGAAGCCACCATTGTAGAGGGAGACCAATGAAAGTATGGTTGGATCGAGTGAATGATATGCTGAAAGAATGAAATGTAATAAGTTGAGATGAAAGATGTGTGTCAAGAGAGGAAAGTCTGGTGTTCTATACTGACAGGAATATGGCGGGATATTATGTATGTTAGTTGAGATGAAAGATGTGTGTCAAGATAGGAAAGTCTGGTGTTCTATACTGACAGGAATATGGCGGGATATTATGTATGTTATTGGAACTTGTCTACCGTGTAAATGAAGATATATAAAAGTTAGAAACAAGAGTTACTGACGAAGGTTCCGTGCATTGCAGGTGGTGCCGATAATGAAGACCTTGTACGACGCGCCCAGCAGCAGCTTGCACCACATATACATGTCTCTCATAGTGCTTCTAATTCTCTCGGAAGATGACACTTTCAATAGGACAATTCACGAAACGGTAAGTTACTATTCCATGTATGTGTCTTTATCTTAATTAATCCGTCCTTTTTCTACCCACTGCTGAGTGAGGTCTTCTCCCTGGCTCCATCCCAACTCACTCTGCGAAGACTGTTGGGGTCAGCTCTCCTCGTCCTCAGGTTGTATGCTCTTCTGTCCCGGACTACGTCCCCCAGGCCGTGCCTCTGCATCAGGTTATCTTTTTGCAGCACCCATGGATTCTTTAGTCTTCCTCTGATTGTTATTCGAGTAAGATCCATGGAGATTGCCTGGTTCACAATGTGATCGGATGCTCTGCGTCCAACGTGCCCATACCATCTCAATCGCCTCTCCTCCATCTTGCTGTTGATGTCTGTAACACCTAGGCTTCCACGAATGCGTGAGCTTTTTATTTTGTCTCTTAGGGACACACCAGCTGACCATCTTAGCATGCCCATTTCACCAGTTTCTATTTGCCTGGAGTAAGAGTTATACATCGTCCAGCATTCGGAGCCATAGAGGAGTGCGGGTCTGACAATCGTTTGGTATACTTTTCCTTTTAACTTTACTGGCATTTTCGGATCACAAAGAACTCCCATCATTGATCTAAACTTCATCCATCCCACACTAATTCTATGTGTTACATCTGCTGCACATCCTCCATCGCTATGGATGAGTGACCCAAGATACTTAAAGGAGTCACAATTTGGTAATGTTTCTCCATTCATTTGCATTACGGGAGTGATAGCATTTATGTTCTCGAATGGTAGGTACAGATAGGTACTGCTGAGTGAGGTCACCCCTATGAATATCACTTTGCGGTTTTCACACTTGTTCACCGGGTGTATTGGTAAAGATCTGGAAAGTTTTGTCATATAAGGGTATTGGCTACCTCCGTTGTCTGTGTGAATGTGTAACAAGAAAAAGAGGTCTCTGAATTTTTTCGAATTCCCTGAGGATCTCCGATTTTTTTGTAATAAATCAATTAACTGTTAATTCCAGATGCTGAAGAACGTATTGTGGTACACGGAGCGCAGCATCCCTGAGATCTCCATCGGCGGGCTCCTGGTGCTTGTGATAGTGAGGACCATCCAGTTCAACATGCTGCGCTCCAGGGATAAGTATCTGCACACCGACTGTCTTGCAGCACTTGCCAACATGAGCAGTGAGTTGTGAAGTCATAGTTTTTTAAATACAAACAAAAGAGCATGTACTCGTATAAGGGTGAACGGTGCCTTGACTGAGTGGTTTAATATTTTGAAAGAGGTAAAGCAAGGATGCATTATGTCACCAATTAATATCAACATGGATTCATGTTTAACCCTTTAACTCTTACAGGCTTAGTGGTACACGTTATGTACCACCTTTTTTTGACGCTGTACTGCACAGTGGTATACGCAATGTACCACTTATTAAACCTCTCTCTATTGCTGCACGAACGCTCAGATTATGTACCACTTCGTATAATATAATACTTATGACTCCTATCCGCACAGCTGCAGGTCTGGTCCTGTTCAAATTCATTTAGCTTCTAATATTATTTATTGACAGTTAAGTTGTTCTCGGTGTGCCGACTTGTGCATATAAAAGAAAACGTTATATATTTGTATTAAATTTTAATAAAAAATAGTTGTGTTGTGATAAAATTGACTTCAGTAATTGTGGTAAATTTATATTTAGGTTAAAAATTAATTTTACTTGGATGTATTTCGGCATTATTTGGTGGTACATTAGAAGTACCAGTGGAAATATGGACTTGTGGTACATAAGTTGTACCACCTGACCAGGAGTTCCTTGACCTACCGAGGAAGTGGAAATATGTTAATTTAGCATTTGTATGTATCATTTTTCAAACACATTAAAAAAAATAATGAGAAACTCGACTTTTTATTTTTTGTGCAGCCTGAGTAAAAATAAGTGAAGTTTACCTGTGCCTGTAAGGGTCAAGTGCCGGAAGTTATTAGTATGGCCGTACCCAGCAGGCCGGGATTTTTTCAATAAAAATAAAACCTAAAAAATGTATATATTTTGTATACAGATATAAAGGATATTATGAAAACTTACTAAATATATACACCGTGGGGCGTTTGAGCTGCCGTTCACTCAGAAAAATACAGTTTAAATATTCACAAAATGTCAGGGTTGTCACAACTTGACGCAGAAAACACGTTTACTTATAAATATAGCGGAATATAATATACTTTGTAAACTAAAATCAACAAATTATCTGTATGATGTATAATAAAACGCAAAAGGTAAATAAACTATAAAATAAAAACGTAAAAAGTCTATATAGAAACGTCGTATTATGCCGCAAAACTACCGCCAATAACCAAAGAATACATGAAAACACACTTTGTAAATAAATACTTTGAAAAATTAATAAAAATAACGCGCAAAAGTTAAAAATCAACCATTGAAGAAAACTACAAACGAAGTCATTAAAAATCATAGCAATTATTATTATTATTATTATTATTACACATGACAAGAAATATACACAATTTGAGAAAAAAAACAGATAATTTGATTTGGACATACAATTTTAATGGATCTGGGTTTGTTGCCTTTCATTTGTCGTATCCCCAGTAAACTAGGCTTTTGCCTGTATCTCACTGAGGATATTTAGCATGAAAAAATAAATAGATACTTCTTTCCAATTTTTTATTACACAAAAACAAAACCCCGTTGCACGTTCTCATCAACCTGACAAACAGTGACACTCAACTACAACTGGAAACATCTTGCGAAATTCAACTCCTCACACATCATCACTCCAGAAAGACCAAAAATATTCATCCCACAATATACCGCACACAATCATAAGAATAAAAATTAAAATCAAAACAAAATTAAAACAAAAAAAAATACACACAAACACAATTACGTCGCAAAAAACTGTAGTCGGTAACCCTGTATCAGAGACACGTATTGACTGTCAGTGAAAGCTTTTAGAAAGATGACTGTAACTTTGATAATATCGGTAAATTGTAATATTTAAATATTTCTTGACCATCCCAATAGATGTCACTATGTGTTACAATTTATAAATTATTACAATTGGATTTGATATTAGCTTGCGACAAGCTCAAAGGAGAGCGCGTTTACGCGTTCATTTTGTATGGCCGGCCTGGCGAGCACTGAATCGGAGAGCGCGTCAACGCGCTCGTGGCAGTGAACCGGTTAAAGGAACTACGGGATGTCAAAGGGTGGCATACAAATATCTAATGGGAATTCACGTGTTACAAAACAAATATATAGCAAATATGAGTAAAAAGCATGAGAGGAAGACCAAGGAAAGTATGGTTGGATTTAGTGAATGATATTTTGAAAGAAAGAAATGTAGAAAGTCAGAAAATCACAGTTGTGTAAGAAGGTGTATGGATTAAGAAGAAGCTAAGGATGTGCGTCGAGATAGGAAAGTCTGGCATTTTATTCTTTCTACCTACCCTGACGGAAATGGAGTGATGGTTGTATGTATAACGAGGTATAAAAACGAGAAAACAACCAGGGTGACATAACACATCCTTGCTTTACCCCTTTGGAAATATTAAACCACTCAGTCAAGGCACAGTTCAACCTAATACACTCTCTTCTTTCAGCGTGTAATAATTTACAGTACCCGGCAGTAAGTAATGCACATCTGGCTTAACCTTTCCCTTTCTGTGCTAAAAAAATCCGCCCGTTCCGGTGTTGTGTATTCAATACACATCAATACACAAGTAAAAATGAGCTATTTAAAATTGGAAAAATAAGAATATTCATAGCCAATCGCTTAAATTTATTAAATTTGAAGTCAAAAGTGATAATAATTTAAATTTAATTGCTGAAAACATGAAAAAAAAAAAAAAAACATCGGCTGACGTTCACAAAACGGGCGAAACAACCACCTCGAATGAAAGCCCGCTGGCTACTACGCCGTGAGAGAAGCGAGCGAACTGAGATTCTATTTCTTGCTTTCCCATATACCGAAGTAGAGTGAGAGTGAAACGTGAATAGCGTCGCTTCCTCACCCATAGCGGTTTTTTAGAATGAATATACCTACGTCACACGTTTGATTGTATCGGTGAATTTATCCCCGATTTCCACAAAATATATCTGTTGTGGCCGATAAGTGCTAATTATTATTAATATTTTTTTTTCATTCAATGCGTAAATGTATTACGGAGGAATACCTAAAATCTGAACCCAGTATTTATTATATTTATAGAGATATTAAAGTTTTTAGAAGCAATGTGTACTAGTTACACATCACAGGGAAGGAAGGGTTAAGAAAGAGACTATCGGCCATAATCGGCTAACTTCGTCTTTGTAGAGCGTCGTCTCTGTCATTCATACACATGTTCTAGATACTGGACTGTTAGCGCATCGTGCGACAGAGACGACGCTCTACAACACTACGTGTATTACTTACCGCCGGGTACTGTACCCTTGATTCTTTTTATTGATAACGATTAAAATATGTTAACGCAATTCCGATTTCAGGCGAGTTTAGAAACCTCCATCCTTACGTGGCCCAGCGAATAGTTTCCCTGTTCGAGACCCTGTCCAAGAAGCACACTCGGCTGTTGGCCCGTGCGCATCTGCCAGCACCCTCGGGACCTACTCCTCCATCCACGCCGGCTCCCGCTGCAACCGATATCGTCGCCATAGATATATCTGGGGAAGAAGAGCTTACTGAAGAGATGCGAGAGGAACTCGTGAGTAATCCACGAATTTAATTTATTTACAATGTAGTCCGGATTTTACGTTATAATTTTAGGAACCGATTATATTCTTTTAGTTTATTAAATTATTTTCATAAAGCTTATGCACGGTCTGTCCAATGGGAAAGGTGATCGATTTTATTTTCACGTAACCACCAACGGCATCTGTGGATGAATAAATGAGTTAATTAGTGACACATTTCGACTATCTTCCGTAAAAGTTTCAAAGCCCTGGCATCGCTGGTTCATTCGTAATGACGTAACAATTGACTGTACCTTTTTTTTCTGATTTCTCCTGTTACACAAAGAGGATCTGCTTCTAGCGTTAGCTTATTCGTTAGGAAGAATATCAGCCAGGATTCTTCTCATACTACTAGTCGGTACCGAGAATATATCAACCGTGTCATTCAGTTGGTTCAATATCTCTATACCACGCGTGACTGAGTGTTTAGCCATGATATTCGTCCTGTAAGTTGGTGTGTAGAACAGAAGGTGATTCCTTGCACGGCTATATTTATTGGGTACATATAAACTTAGTGCTTCTAGAATCGCGGGACAGTTAAAAGAACCTTCTGAGCCTCTGTCTGAAAAGAAACAATGGAGCAATGTGCCAATGTTAAATTTTGTTTTAAATTGGGTAAAACTGCAACAAAAACTTTTGAAATGATTCAAACTGTTTATGGTAGTGAAGTGTCTTGTACGGGGAAGTGGTGGGCAAGCGAAGAGTTGGTGGGCAGAGGAAGCACTATAAGGATAGTCTGCGAGAGTCGCTGACTTTGTGCGGGGCGCCTGAGGACTGAGAACAGGTGGCCGGGATCGTGAGGGGTGGAGAGCCGTATGCTCTCGGGCTGATGGCGTCTCAGCGGCTAGACGTGTGAGAAACAGTCAGCGCGCTGCGAACATGCGTCAGCATGGCCAGGCGGCTCAGCAGGGTCCATATGTCTGTGGCATTTGCGGGAGGGAGTGCGCATCCAGGATCGGGCTGTTCTCTCACAGAAGATCACACGATCGACGTGGGAGAACGGTTCAAGACTGGCGTTGGAGTGGCGAGGGGATCCTCGACTGTGAGCCCCGGCAACGTCGGTAGTGAAGCAATGAGTCGTAAGAACGTTTTTTAAGTGGTATGCAAGATTTCGTGATGATGGAGAGAGCATTGAAGATGATCAACGGCCTGGACCATCATTGACAGTTCGCATCATTCGAAATCATCATTGTGCGTCTATTAGGCTCATCGAGGAGTTCACTGGAATTCCTAAATCCACTGTCCATCTCATGTTAACGGAAAATTTGGGCAAACGAAAGGTCTGTACCGACGATCAAAGATTTTATAGAGTGGAGCATTGCAGAGACATGAAAAGAGCGGCTGATATGGATCTATACTTCATATCGAGCATTGTGTTAGGTGAAGAGACATGGTGCTTTTAGTATGAGCCACTTACAAAGTGTCAGAGCTCGGAATGGAAGGGTCCACAATCTCCGAAACAGAAAAAAGTGCGCATGCAGAAGAGACGAATCAAGACTCACCATTTCTTTGTAAAAGACAACGTAAACTAAAAATAAACAATGTCTCGTATTTCATTTCCCGTCAGTCACCTTTCACACTGGACACACTTTGTATACACAGGATAAACCCAATTAGAGTCCACGCCGCCGTAAGGAAAGAATAGTGTAGAAGGGTGACCATGATTTTTTATTTATTATATATTCATTTAAAAATACAGAAGTGGATTTTTTTGTTTAGAACAAATATTTGTTTATTGATACAGAAAAAGAAAGTTTAAAAGAAACAAGAAGTTTTATTTATTTCTAACAAACCTTTTATTTTATTTACAAATACACAATGGAACATTTTAAAGAAATAGAAATGTTCATTTGTGTTTTTTTAGAAACGTATTGGTTAAGAAACACAGTAGAGACATTTTATTAAACGTAACAATACAACATAGAAATACAAAAAGAACTTAATTTATTGTACATAAATACATTTAGAAAAGAAACAGTCTCATTTTATTTCACAAATAAAATTATTCACAGTCTGATGATGAATCACTATCACTCGCTTCACTTCAACTTATTATGAAATTGTGGTTTTCACTTATACTCGTATGGTCAAACATGATTTCTCTTTCCCAATATTCCGACTCTACGTCTCTCACGTGGCTACATATTCCGCTCCACTCTTCAGAGTTTATCAAAGAAACTTTTTCTATTACTAATTGATCCACCGTATTCAATGTGAACTGTACATTTCTAGAACCAACATACCCTTCGATCATGGTGACACTATTTTTTTGACACGATGACACACTAATACTAGAAACTGACCAATCAGCACACAGGAGTTGACTAACACAATCACACGCTCTGTGTACCTACGCTATAGTACAATACAGTCACAGGTTCTTTCCTTACGCCGCGGGGACTCTACATGCTTAGATAAATTATATACAGTAACAAGAAAAGAAAAAAATTCACGTGCAAAGCTTTTATAAACTAAATGCAGCAGCAAAAATATAAAAGTTAGTGAACAAATAACATTAGTTCGGTCGAAACAACTTACATCCATTACTAAGAATGCTCATAATGCTTTATTTATAAAACATTATCGGAAATGTTGAAGATGTCAATATCCGCAGCTTTATTTAGAAGGGACAGCCCGTGATACAGTGGGAGAGCACATGGCAGGTAAGTTCTACTTATTGGCTGTTTAAATAGGTCAATATTTCTGTACGTTGAATAGTTGTTAGGAACATAATGTTAAGTTTATTTAATGCGGGGGTTCAAGTGACACATTGTCAGCTCTTATATAGGGCAAGACAAACTTGTAACAATACTGTACTAAATACATTCAGAGCATTGTGGCACAGAGTATTGTGAATATGAAATGTAGCCACATATCAACACATAAAACTTTATCTTTTCCAACATAATAGGATTAGGTGTAGCTCCCGTCAGGAGTTATAAGAAGGGACTCTCATATCCCTCCTCATGCTGAGAAGGTAGTATCCCAATATACCAAGAAGGAATCTTGTAGGATAGAGTCACAGGTAAAAATCGCTCTCCCGTAATTAGAGAAATCTCAATTTAAAAGATGTATATTGGTGAGCAATTTAAAAGATGTATGGATGGATGTTTCAGTATGAGCCACTGACAAAGCGCCAGGGCTCGGAATTTAGCTCTTCTTCAATATAAAGTTCGTAGAAAAATACTATTGTTGACTATCATCTGAACCGATTTTGATATTGTCCGGTTCGAGTATATATATTTTAGAGTTCCACTGACGTTGTTTCCTATCGCAACATGCCGTACGATATCCCTCGTTACTTTTCTATCATCTAATATTTTACTACCTACTTGCTGAATTCCTTTACCAGGTTTAATCTTGTATTGCTCATCAATTTTTTTAATAAATATTGGGTTGATGCAAAAGTTATGACCGTTTTTTACATAATCAATTAAACATTTTTTTTTTAGATTTGTATTATTTATTTAATCAATTATATAATTTCCATCAGTTCTTATAACCTTCTGCCATCTTTCTATCAACTTATTAATACCATTAGTGTAAAATTCCGTGGATTTTGATGCGAAAAATGTAGTAAGGGATGTTTTTACCTGCTCTATTGTATAACATTTTTTATCATTTAAAAAAATTTGCAGTGATCGGAATAAATGAAAATCGGAAGGAGCAAGATCTGGAGAATATGGTGGATGCAAAAAAGGTTCATGTTTTTGTCTCGCACTCAAAGCAACGCACGTTGAAACACGACCCAATAAATTGGCAGCCGACAATTGATGAGGTATCTATACGTCGTACCGCGAAACCATCCCCATACGCTTCAAATGTCTTAATACGGTTGTTTGGTTGACTCCCATCATCGACGCGATCTCCCTGGTGGTAAGACGTGGATTGGTGTCAATTATGACTTTTAACTTGTCGTCATCAGACTTCAATGGCCGCCCGGTACGTGGTTTATCAATTAGTGAAAAATCCCCAGATCGGAATTTTGTAAACCATCTTCGTACCTGTCGAACTTTGATGACATCTGCTCCATACACTTCGCAAATGTTTTTGGTTGCCACACTCGCGGTATTGTCTTTACGGAATTCATAAAGTAAACAATGACGTAAATGCACTTTATCGACCGACATTTTGAAAAAATACAAGGGCTCTTCACTGTACTCTGGCCAGGCCAAAACTGAATAGAAAGTAGAGGGAAAGCATCGGTTAGTCAAAAAGTTTTGAAAGCGGAAATGAAAATACATTTTTTTTGGGGGGAAATCACTTTTATTGCTCAGTATAGTCTCCCATAAGATCAATACACTTGGTCCAACGATCTTCCAACTTTGTTGTCCCATCACGGAAGTGACTTTCTGGAAGACCTGCAAAATACTTCTCTACGACGGCTATAACCTCTTCGTTTGATGAAAAATGCTTTCCACGAAGGAATTTTTTGAGGTGTGAGAACAGCCAGAAGTCAGAGGGAGCTAAATCTGGCGAATAGGGTGGATGCTGCAACAATTCGTACCCCAATTCACTGATTTTCGCGATGGTTTTTTGAGCTGTGTGAGCAGGTGCATTGTCTTGATGAAAAATGATTTTTTTCTTCTGCAAACCGGGTCTTTTTTCACAAATTTTTTCATCCAACTGGTCCAAAAGGTCACAATAATACTCAGAGTTGATTGTCTTACCAGTTTGGAGATAATCTATCAATAAAATTCCTTTTGCATCCCAAAAAACTGACGCTAACACCTTCTTGGCCGATTTCTGGACACAAACTCGCTTCGGAGCCAAAGTGCCTGGTTCACACCACTCCTTAGCCTCTTGTTTTGATTCAGGATCATGGTGGTAGACCCAAGTCTTATCCATAGTCATGAATCGACGCAGAAAATCCTTTTTATCCTTTCGAAATTGCTCCAAATGTTGCTCAGAAAGTCGCATTCGAACGTGTTTTTGTTGCATTGTTAGCAAATGCGGCACCCATTGTGCACACAGTTTTTTGAAACCCAAAACTTCAGCCAAAATATGCCATGTTGTTCCATGTGAGATGCCTATGGTGTCAGCTATCACATCCACAGTCGATCGATGATCTTCCAAAACCATATCCTGTATTTTCGCTATGATTTCTGGTGTTGATGCACTTTTTGGACGTCCTGAGCGTGGATCGTCTTCAACGTTTGTACGGCCACACTGAAACTCCAAAACCCATCGGTGAACGGTTGGAAATGAAGGAGAAGACTCCTTTAATACTTTCACCATCTTTGCATGGATCTCAGTAGCCGATAAACCTTCCAAAACAAAGAATTTAATCACTGCACGATATTCGGATTTTTCCATTGTTAAAAAATACACTGACACGTCAACTTCAAATGGCTTGTAAACAAAGAATGAATTGACAGATCGAAATGAAATTTTGAGTACGTTCTTATGAAAGATGAAATATTAAAATGGCGTAGAAATTTTGGGTTTTCTAGTGCTCCATAGATGTCGCTTTCAAAACTTTTTGACTAACCTAGTACAATGGAATCATTTAAAAGAAGATACTATTCATCATTTCTTACCTGGGAATTTTTTTACCTGGGATCATAAAAAAACGGTCATAACTTTTGCATCGACCCAATATTTTAATTTTAGCTCAAAGCTGGGCTGTTTGGAAAGTGGATAGAATGGCTAGGATGGAAAGAAATGGTGTCTTATTCTCTCTGCCTTCTCTAATAAGAACATGGTGCATTAATAATCTTTTCATCATCCCAGCAAGTCTATTAACCTTTTCCATTGGGGATGGTTTAAGACGTCTAGTAATTAGGCGACATGTTTAGTTTAACGCTTTGCATGAGCCGACATGCTCCATACTGGGTCGGCATATTTGCCAACTGAGTAAAGAGCCAACCCTGAGGGTTGCAGGACGTCTGGTTGGATGCCCCGAGTTAATCCAGTCAGTTTACGCAGAAAGTTGTTCCTCGTGGAGGTTTTCTGTTTGGTGTTACAACTGTAGGTGAGCAAGTATTTTGGATGGAATTGTGCATTAAATTGATGTACCGTACCTTGAACAAACATATCAGAGTCACTACAATGTCGCTCCACTTTGCAATTGCAAGACATCGAAGTGGTGGAGGACATGCTCTGCATTGTGCTGAAGATTATTAACAGCTACCAGAGCTGTGCATTCCACCCTAATCATGCATTAAATTGATGAAACATGTTCAAGTCACTACAGTTTCGCTCCACTTTGCAATTGCAGAACATTGGAGTAGTGGAAGATGTGCTCCGCATTGTGTTGAAGATTGTTCAAATCTACCAGAGCCGTGTATTCCGCCCTAATCGTGCATTAAATTGATGTACCGCACCTCAAACAAACATGTCAGAGTCACTACAGTTAAATTGATGAACAAACATGTTCAAGTCACTACAGTTTCGCTCCACTTTGCAATTGCAGGGCATTGGAGTAGTGGAAGATGTGCTCCGCATTGTGTTGAAGATTGTTCAAATCTACCAGAGCCGTGTATTCCGCCCTAATCGTTCATTAAATTGATGTACCGCACCTCAAACAAACATGTCAGAGTCACTACAGTTTCACTCCACTTTGCAGTTGCAGGACATCGGAGTGGTGGAGGACGTGCTCCGCATGGTGCTGGAGATCATCAACAGCTGCCTTAGCTGCCAGCTGCGCAGCAACATCCACCTGGTGTACTCGCTGCTGCACAAGAGGGCCCTCTTCCACAAGTACAGGGGCCACCGGAACCTCAATGATCTCATACAAAACATTGAAATGGTAAATGGCGAAAGGTGTTTATATTAGAATATTTAGCAATAAATTACAGTGAAATCTCTGTAATTTATTGTTATGGGTCAATCACGCAAAGTCTTCCCAGCAATAGCGCGTAGAGTTCTCATTTCCGTTGTCCTTAGCATACTTTTTGTCCTGACAGTGTCCGCCCTCGCTTCGATGCCATATGTGAGGATAGTTCGCGCACAGGTCTTATAAATGCGTACCTTGCTATCTGTATTCATATCTTTGTTCCTCCGTATGACATCTCTCAGGCAGCCCGCCACAACTGCAGCTTTATCTACCTGAGGCCTTACTTCTCTGGGAAGGTCATGAGAGCTGAGCAGTTCACTGCCGAGATATCTGAACTGGGTTGCTTGTTCAATTGGCTCGTCACGTATCTCTCAGGCAGCCCGCCACAACTGCAGCTTTATCTACCTGAGGCCTTACTTCTCTGGGAAGGTCATGAGAGCTGAGCAGTTCACTGCCGAGATATCTGAACTGGGTTGCTTGTTCAATTGGCTCGTCACGTACTGAAATTCTGCACTCTAGTGGGTCTTTGGAGAGTGTCATACACTTGGTTTTTGCTACGGAGATAATCATATTGTACTTTGAGCAGGATTCATCAAACTTTGTGAGCATTCTCTGTAAGTCATTTTTATTTTCAGCTATGAGTGTAGCGTCATCAGCATAACAGAGAATTCCCACCGCTTCCTTACCAAGACTGCACCCCAACTTGAGAGATGCAACCTCTGCAATGATATTATCCATTATGCAGTAAAAGAGAAATGGACTAAGTTATTTAAATTAAATGTTTTCGTTTGGCGCAGATTGTCCGGGTCTATTGTTTTCCCTACCACTCTGGATAATCGAGTGTTCGGCACATATTATATGTACTTGTCATGTAAAATATATCTGCTCGTGTGCCTTGCATAGGTGGTGGGCTACTTCTCGGCCCGGCTGCAGCGAGCGCAGGAGCAGCGAGGAGCCCTGGGCGCTGCGGAAGTATTGGCCGTGGTCACCCGAGCAGCGGACCACTGGTCCAACGACAGGCTAAGGGTGAGTGCACTTCATTTCTGCTGCAAAAATCTACGATGATTCAGATGAACTTGTTGTTGATGTTAAAGCGTGGATCGCGTCGAAGAAACGTGACTTCTTTTTTTAATCCACTTTGAACAGATTTCTCCTGTTACACAAAGAGGTCTGCTTCTAGCGTTAGCTTATTCGTTAGGAAGAATATCAGCCAGCATTCTTCTCATACTGCTAGGCGGTGCCGAGACTATATCCACAGTGTCACTCAGTTGGTTCAATATCTCTATACCACGTGTGACTGAGTGTTTAGCCATGATATTCCTTCTGTAAGTTGGTATGTATTATAGAACAGAGGGTGATTCCTTGCACGGCTATATTTATTAGGTACATATAAACTTAGTGCTTCTAGAATCGCGGGACAGTTAAAGCAACCTTGGAAAACCTTAAGTAGGAATATCGCAATGGAGTCTTGCCTTCTTGTTTCGAAGCTTCTATAGTTACACACCGTGAGAAGTTCGACATGGTGAGCATATTTTGGGTAATCACCCTTTGTTCTGTACCATAAGGAGGAGTTTTTTTGTATTTGTTCTATATTGTTTTTATATTTGAGCTGGTGAGGAGCCCAAACTGTAAATGCATATTCTAATTTGGCTCTAATTGAATTAAGTCTGGGAAGATGCAGACTCAGCAGAGACACATGACACGCATGGCAACTAATGAAATGTTCACCATCACTAGAGTTAAAACCTCTTTTGCCCAAAGGCAATATGCTTATTTGGCTCCCATGACGTACAATGGCGTGCCGAATTCAATAAAGATAAAGAAAGGAAAACCATTTAGACAGTCGATCGGAGCGTGGTTGTTATTGCGACAGGATTTTGAGTACTTGGGCTTTCAGGATGAATGACGTGTGGAAAAGATTTGTGTGGGCTCGTGAGTATGGGTTTCTTCTTGTTGTTTTTGTGTTTCTGTATGTTTTTTATTTTTATTCTTATGATTATATGCGGTATAATGTGGGATGAATACTTTTGGTCTTTCTGGAGTGATGATGTGTGAGGAATTTAATTTCGCATGATGTTTCCAGTTGTAATTGAGTGTCACTGTTTGTCAGGTTGATGAGAACGTGCAACGGGGTTTTGTTTTTGTGTAATAAAAAATCGGAAAGAAGTATCGATTTATTTTTTCATGCTGAATATCCTCAGTGAGATACAGGCAAAAGCCTAGTTTACTGGGGATACAACAATGGAAAGGCAACAAACCCAGATCCATTAAAATTGTATGTGCAAATTAAATTACCTGTTGTTTTTTCACAAATTATGTATCTTTCTTGTCATGTGTAATAATAAATAAATAAAATAAGATATGGGACAAATTGTCTCCGATCAAAAATATAACATGGGGGCCTTTAATGAAAATATAACTGTAATTGTTAGCGAGGTGATATTATTTGAGGGAAGTGTCAATATACTATTTCCCTGTCGGGGTTGGCATGAGTGGAGACATTTTATAACTTCATCCTAACATCTTTTCACATAGGCATTTGATTTCTATTACTTTTTACATTTATCTTCTTCGAGTCGAGGTAAAACGCGACATTAGAGCAAGTCGAGGTATAACGAAACATAATAACAAGTCGAGGTAATGAAACAATTAAGCAAGTCGAGACGAAGCAAAGCATTAGAGCAAGTCGAGGCGAAGCAAAACATTAGAACAAAACAAAATAAAAGAGCAAGTCTAGGCAAAATTAAACATTTGAACGAATCGAGGGAAAATGAAACATAAAGCAAGTCGAGACAAAACAGAATCAATTAGAAATTTGAGGCAAAATCATTAGAGCAAGTCATGCCATAAAATAAAACGGTTAAAAACCTAAGAGTGCTAATAAATGCCACTCTCTTATGGCGAGATCAAATAAATGAGGTAAGCCGAAGGATCTTCTTCAGCCTTCATTCCCTTAACCCATTAGGTACCAATTTTTTTTTAAGACTCACCAGTTTTAAGTGGAAGCTTAGACTTTATAAAGATTTTAAAAAATATATTACGTAAGGATTTTTTTTTTGAAAATCTCTGGTTTAAAGCGACGCGACCACTCGATCCGACGTTATTCTCACAACTGACGACAAGTAATGAGTAATCTCAATTAAGTAAATAGAGGATATCAAGCCGCAAATATTGATGTGCAACACTACATGCTTTTAATACAATTATAATAAAATATTCAATAAAAAGTCGAGTTCGGTACCAGTGTCCCAAATGGGAACATTGGTAACAGAATCGGTTAAAGTGTTGAAAAGGTTCCTGCCCACTAAAACCTAAACTTCACTCGTGCAATCTCTGCTCTTTTTTATTTCTGACAATGCGGACGTATGTTAATTGGATATTACGGAGGAACAGCTGGGCCAATTAAAGCGTCTTGAAAATCTTTGTCTATGATGTATTTTTAACCTGAAAAAGCACGATCATATCACATCGTACAAGAAGGTGCTGAACTGATTGAACATGAGGAATGTATGCCAAATTCACATACTATCTCTATTGTATAATATTCTTAATTGTCCCGCCACCCCCTCTGGGCTCGTCGAAAATTTTCAGCGTCTTTCTGATCATAGATTTGAGCTACGCTCAAACAAACATTGTTTATTGACTTTCCCAATTCACCGGTATTCTTTTTTTATGTCGACCTTTCCTGTCCATGCATTGAGACTCTGGAACCAGTTACAAACCAATGTTAGACTCACTCCGTCCTTGGCCTGCTTTAAGAATCAATTGAAAAAAACTCTTAATTTCTAGTCATTAATATAACGTGTTTCATTCCTGATTTATCTTCCCTCTCCACCATCCCTTCCTTTTCCTTTGATTGGTGATATCTCACTTTATATGAAAAGGAATGTTCGGGTGATTATTTTATTTATTTATTTAACACTTTTATTGCAAATACAATAAAAAATATCTGTCTCTGTCGGTAGTCACGTATATGGCTCCATTAAAATATATGTTACTGCATAAATCCCCGTACATCTGGCCTTAAATTAATATTTACTAAATATAAGAAAATGGAGTTGATGATTTCATAGATTATCATCACCGTTCCTTTATGGTATGAATCTATTTTCAGACGATAATTCAAATCAGCTTAGATCATTAATTCACTTATGACGTATAACGAATCGGTTTAATCATCCAGGTATGTCTATTGTTGGAGAATTATCGATGATTAATTAATTATACACAAACAATATTTATCAAGCTATTTCGCAATAATATCATTTATATCTTTTTAATCGGAATGTGTTAATTAGAATTAATAAGTCAGAGAAGTAAGAAATGTTTCCAAAATAAATCATCAAATATTTTTCTAAAATAAATCATCAATAAATTTTTCTAAAATAAATCATCAAATATTTTTCTAAAATAAATCATCAAAAATACTTCTTGATAGTGAGCTCTCTTTCGACATGCAAAATTATATGGTTTCTCCAGGCTTTTATGGTCTTAGACAGTTACAATGTATTAATTAATTTCCTCCTGTCACGTAGCTCATGATCGAGCATCGTGACTCCCATGATAACCTCTGACGACTCCTCTCCATGCATCCCTGCACTCCGCGACTCGAAGGGCAGTTGTTAAGGATAGTCCAGTTGCGTCTCACACTTGGTCAATCCAATGCATTGGGATTTTTCCTCTTGTGCGACAGCCTTCCACGCCTCCAGTAACCACACACATCTCTAAACTGTCTCCTTGGCAATGAGATAAGTGCCCGGAGGACTCGTCAAAGGCATATTGTCGACAATCTGTCCGTGATTCTAAGTTCTTCCAGAATGGAGGTGTTAGTTCGCCTTGTTATCTATGGAATTTGTAATATCGTTGTTCAGCACCACATTTCCTTAATGAGAAGGATGAACCTGGTGCGATGCGATCAATTTGTTAATGTTTGGTTATATTTTTGTCCTCACCATTAGATCACCGCGATTAGTTACTCGTATTTGCAATCGGTTAATCTTTTTAGCTAACATATTTATAACCGCACTGAACACACGTTCCACTAAATAACATAAAGGAAATGCAATCAAAAAACTTTTGTCCAATAAGATAAAATGTGGGTATCTGTTTATGCAGACAAAACTGTTGGTAGCCATCTTTAAATTTCAATTCCACATTTGTTGTTACTTCTATCAGTTCTTCTCGTAATTTTAGATATTCTTCTGTATTTGTACTTAACGACTTCCGTGGCCGTAGTTGGTAAGACGCTTGTCTCTCAAACCCGAAGGTTGCGGGTTCAATTCCTGTTGGAACCAAGATAAAAAAATAGGGTTTAAGTCTTGTTTTCTCTTAAGGCCTCTAAGATATTTCTGGTTGGTTGGAAGATATTGCCACATGGCAATAAGTCCGCCAGGTTGTACTGTATACAACGAAATTGTAATACAATACAATTCTTGTCATGCTTTAAGAAGCGACTGAAAAACCTCTTAATTTCTAGTCAGTAAAATAACGTGTTTCATTCCTGATTTTTCTTTTCCTTTCCTCTCCACCATCCCTTCCTTTCCTTTTGATTGATGATATCTCACTTTATATGAAAATTGAAAATTGTGGGGTTCGTGAGCATGTGCTCACGTATATGTTTATGGATTTCGTGGAGATAGATAGTCATTTGAATGATTTATGCGACCACGTAACTTGCTTCATTTACTTTTGTCTGATTGGTTGGAAGAGATTGCCGCCTGGCAATAAGCCCGCCAGATTGTGTTTGCAATAAAAGTGTTAAATAAATAAATAATACTTGAAAAAGCGTCCAAAACCCAATCGGGTATGTTCATTTTTACCAAACATAACCTGTAAAGGACTTTAGCGGAATAGTTCTAGTAGGACGAGATGATGATAGTAGTTGTTGGTAAATAAATAAAATACGTCAATTAGCAATGCAGAAAGAGAGAGTGAATGAATCAATGAGTAATAATTAATAATTAATGATTAGTGATTTTTTTTATCGGTAAGTGGGTATTTATACATTTCAGAATGGGCGCGGGAGTGCGCCCGCAATATATTTTTATCTCGCTTCTGTGCGTGCAGAAATGGTCGATTGAAATATTGCAGACATCGCAAATAGTATTGTGGGTAGACAATTTGTTTGCGAAAACGGCGAGACAGCGTGATGCGTTCTCTTTCTACTGTGGAATGTATCGTAAATAGTATTTGTGGGTAAACAATTTCAATGTTTTGGTATGCGACCTTTGGACATATCCAAAGGTCGTTTCGTCTGTCGTTGACCGTGTGTGTTGACAATATTCAGCGACGATCGTGGTTCCTACAGGACCAAACAAAACAAGTGAAAAAAACATGTATTAAACAATTCAAAATTTTAAGACTTATTTGATAAGAACAATAGTGAAAATACTCGTATATATGCTACACTTAAACACTGACAGAATGTAGCATGTTAAATAGTATAAAAAAAGAAATTATTTCAAGTATTACACTAAACTTAAGAGATATTTCCTGAAGGAGCTGAGCGACACATGAAACAAGTCTATATGAGGACACGCACGGTTAAACAGTGGGATTGCTCTACCTACCATCGGCATCTCCAAAGGCATTGTAGGCAGTCTTATATTGATTTGTAACTGATTCCAGAGTCTCACTGCATGGACAATAAAGGACGACGTAAAAAAAAGAGGAGCGGTGAACTGGAAAGCCCAATAGACAATATCTGTTTGACCGTAGCGCTAATCCATGATTGGAAAGATGCTGAAAAATTTCGGCGAGATAAGAGGGGGTGGTGGGACAGTTGAGGATATTATACATTAGAAACAGTATGTAAATTTGGCGTCTATTTCTAAAATTCAACCAGTTCAATGCCTTAAGTTTCTATCGTCCCCTTACATATTTTTATTCAACGTCCCCAAATGGCACCCCTGTATTATTCTAGGGGACGGTATCGGCCAATTTGGGAAGCACTGATCTATGAGTCAATTCAATGATTGATTGTTGTTTTGTTCAAAATTGTGAAATCATATCCTGTATTGATATGATTTTATCTATAATACTCGTACAACGTCGTATTTGTATAAAAGCGCAAGAAACATCAAAATGTCATCAATCGTTCAGTGGTCTTGTCACTAATCAGTCATATTGTGGTCTCGGTAACTTTCTATACTTTCCGTTAATCTATCTGATTTTTGGATAAGCAAGGCTCAAAGAATTTGTTCTTCTGATAGAAGTCACTCACATTGGGATTCCAAGGACTGTTTCTGATTCAATATGTAATTTAATATCAATCATAATTAATTTTCCTGACTTCAGTAAAATACTACGCCAACCTACTTGGTAAGACATTTGACTTTTAAGACATTTCTTTCACTATCCTTATTGGTAAGACGTTTGTTTGACTATCCAAATTGGTAAGACGTTTTTTTGACTATCCTAATTGGTAAGACGTTTTTTTGACTATCCTAATTGGTAAGACCTTTGTTTGGCTACCTTAAGTGGTAAGACGTTCGTTTGACTATCCTAATTGATAAGACGTTTGTTTGACTATTCTAATTAGTAAGACGTTTGTTTGATTATCCTAATTGGTAAGAGGTTTGACTTTTAACCGGGGATTTCGGGTTCTATTGCCGATGGTACTCGAATTTAAAAAAAAATCGAATCTTAGTCTAATAAAAGAGTTTGTCAACAATATTCTTGCGTTTGGCTTTGCCTCAATGCTGATTCCTTTCCATTTTTCTCTCTCAATATTTTTGCTGTAATTTATTTTAAATAGTTTATATTATTATGGTATCTACTCTTACATTTCCTTTTGTTGAAATACCATTCATTCATTTATTTATTTAATTTACATTTTATTTTATTTAATTTTATTTTATTTAATTTTATTTATTTAATTTAATTTAAAGAACACTTTAACCAGACTGAAATGTCATTTTTTTTCCAAGCGACGATGTGGCATTAAATGATTTCTTCACGCTGTTCGGCGTGGAGTCGGGAGAGGTTTGCTCTGGGATGGGTGTTGAAAGAGATCTTAGTCTAAGGCATGGATGTTTTCATTTCATGGATTGATTACACCCTTATATTTTTATATTTCATATAAGCTGATATATGTTTTCACATTTTATTTTACTTTATTTATTTACTTTTTTATATGAATTATATGTAACCTAAAAGTCTAGGCCTATTTAGAACGAGAAAAAATATAGGGCCTAGGTGACATCCTTGAGGGACGCCAGAAAAATAAATGTTCCATTTATTTTATACTATTCCAGGGATTCCCGTTTTATAATAAAACAAACTTTGACGTAGTTGGTAATCGAACCAGCCTGACGAGACTTGGACGAGTCGAAACGTCAAAATATCTAATGAATCAGAATATTCTAGGGAGATCCGCCCTTTGATGTGACCGAATTACGAGGCAAAGCATCTGACTTGTAAAACCTCATTGGTCTTTTCTTGGGGTCGACTCCAAGTTTTGAATGGTTAAGTGTCGCATTGTAAACTAGGCTCGAGGCTCTCTACGGAGGGTCGGGAGAAACGTTCTTGCAATGGTTCGAAAAATACGTAAGGACCGGAACCCGAGACCTCCTTTCAATTCAAATCAGCAGATTGTATTTTAAAGAGTTTTTTCACGAAAGAATTTGATAATCGAGATGAAGGTGTCATCTATTGACAACATTTCCCGTGATTCAATTCTTTCGTTGACGTTTTTTGTTCAATATAACACTTGTTTCCGTTTAGTAAAGCTGTACCGTTATTATTGTGATAACACAGAGACAGATTGCTATCTACTAAATAGAGAACCTCGAATCTTGTGAACATTGCAACATTTATCTATATCAGCATCTATTATATTCTACGTTTTCCCTTTAGGGCATAAAGGACTGATTCGTTTATAAGATGTTTTAATAATATCTCAAAACGAAATAACTCCAACGATCTATCGTTCAGTTGCCGTATTTTATAAGGGGTGACGCGTCACGGTGTCGCAGGTAATCAAACCTGCCTGATGAGACTTTGTTGAGTCGAAACACCATGTTTTTAATGATTTTATGGTAGTTGCTGCAGACACCTGGAGACCTGGCCTTTTTGATGCTACAGGTCAACTAATACGTATTTTATAATATTGAAATAATAATTAAAATACAATTTATATTGTTCCGTTTAGAGAATAGTCTATCCTCAAGCGCACTTGAACTCAGTACCTTTGAGGAGAGATTATTCTTTAAACGGAAACATTAAAAATACAGTGGAACCTCGGTTCCCGAACGTCTCTCATTTTGTACGATTCGGTTCTAAACATATTATTTAAATTCAGTTCTCGAACATACATTTTCAATGACAATGTCACCCTAAACAAAAAATTTAAAACACTTACTGGACATGTTTTCAGTGAAACAAAAAAGCAAAAGAACCTCAAAAGAACAGTCACCTGAAGTTTTAATGAAAGGTCAAGGTCCTTTCCAAACAATAACATCTCTCCTCCTTTCCACCTGTCTCACCACCTTCCACTTACGCCATCAGCTCTCCTCAGTACACGGCTAAAGTGCGGTTTAATTCTCATTTATTGAATGTATTATTAAAATGAAATGTATTTATTGTGTTACGGCACTGTGTTACGGCGGGAGTCTGGAACGGATTCATCCAATCTATATTACATCTTATGGGAAATATTTATTCGGTTTTGGAACGGATCAAGCTCGAAAACCGAGGTTCCACTGTAAATACAATCTAGAGATATATAATAGGTTTGTCAAAAAGTTTTGAAAGCGAAATCTATGGAGCAGTAGCAAAACCAAAATTTCTACGCCATTTTAATATTTCATCTTTCATAAGAACGTACTCAAAATTTCATTTCGATCTGTCAATTCATTCTTTGTTTACAAGCCATTTGAAGTTGACGTGTCAGTGTATTTTTTAACAATGGAAAAATCCGAATATCGTGCAGTGATTAAATTCTTTGTTTTGGAAGGTTTATCGGCTACTGAGATCCATGCAAAGATGGTGAAAGTATTAAAGGAGTCTTCTCCTTCATTTCCAACCGTTCACCGATGGGTTTCGGAGTTTAAGCGTGGCCGTACAAGCGTTGAAGACGATCCACGTTCAGGACGTCCAAAAAGTGCATCAACACCAGAAATCATAGCGAAAATACAGGATATGGTTTTGGAAGATCATCGATCGACTGTGGATGTGATAGCTGACACCATAGCCATCTCACATGGAACAACATGGCATATTTTGGCTGAAGTTTTGGGTTTCAAAAAACTGTGTGCAAAATGGGTGCCGCATTTGCTAACAATGCAACAAAAACACGTTCGAATGCGACTTTCTGAGCAACATTTGGAGCAATTTCGAAAGGATAAAAAGGATTTTCTGCGTCGATTCATCACTATGGATGAGACTTGGGTCTACCACCATGATCCTGAATAAAAACTAGAGGCTAAGGAGTGGTGTGAATCAGGCACTTTGGCGCCGAAGCGAGTTCGTGTCCAGAAATCGGCCAAGAAGGTGTTAGCGTCAGTTTTTTGGGATGCAAAAGGAATTTTATTGATAGATTATCTCCAAACTGGTAAGACAATCAACTCTGATTATTATTGTGACCTTTTGGACCAGTTGGATGAAAAAAATTGTGAAAAAAGACCCGGTTTGCAGAAGAAAAAAATCATTTTTCATCAAGACAATGCACCTGCTCACACAGCTCAAAAAACCATCGCGAAAATCAGTGAATTGGGGTACAAATTGTTGCAGCATCCACCCTATTCGCCAGATTTAGCTCCCTCTGACTTCTGGCTGTTCTCACACCTCAAAAAATTCCTTCGTGGAAAATATTTTTCATCAAACGAAGAGATTATAGCCGTCGTAGAGGAGTATTTTGCAGGCCTTCCAGAAAGTCACTTCCGTGATGGGACAACAAAGTTGGAAGATCGTTGGACCAAGTGTATTGATCTTATGGGAGACTATACTGAGCAATAAAAGTGATTTCCCCCCAAATAAAATGTATTTTCATTTCCGCTTTCAAAACTTTTTGACTAAGTTGACTATAAGTTGAGTGTATAAATATGAAAGAAGTGGCTGCGGCCATAAGAAAAATGATTTCCCGCATCTGTATATGTCCAGAAAAACATGGAAAGTGAAGTTGTGCCTTGGCGTTTTTGTTTATTTCATTCTTTTCTCCTCTTTAAGTGAATGAGCCACTGCACACCAGCAAACTCACCAACCACACCTCTGTTCTGGCTCCGATGGCACACTGAAGTAAGACGTTCAGAGTAGATCAGCTTATCTTTTTTTGCATAGATATGACTGAAGTTGATATAGATATGACTAAAGTAAGTGTAGATATGACTGAAGTATGTGTAGATATGACTGAAAGTCAAAAGTTCATTGTAACCACGAATATTAGGCCAAAAAAATGTTTATGTCATTCGAGGAGAGTAGCATAGCGCGGGGTTCGAAAAGACGATCTTCTGCACTGAAGTACATAGTGTAACCATGCGGCCATGTACCTCCAAAATTATATTTAGTAAGAAAACCGCAGTAAACTGACTTAAGGAAAACCATGATCTCCGTGGCATAGTTGGTAAGTCCCAGCCTGGATATCGCGGGTTCAAAATACGCTAGACCAATATTTTTTTTTAAATCGATTCTTGTCTGGTTTTCATTTAAGCCCAAACATCTTTCTGGCTGGCTGGAAGAGATTGTCACTTGACAATAAGCCCGCCAGGCTGTACTGTATGCAACGAACGTGTAATACAATACAATATAATACGAATCACAACAAAAAAACTTTGTAGATCTCTCAATATTTGGTAGTAACGCTTTCGACATTACGGCAAGTGTATTTATTCGAGTGTTCATATAACACCATCAATTTTGATAGGATCTCCCAAAAATGGTTGGTTATCTGCAATGCTTCTTAAAGCTTCACACGCCACCTTCTGAATGACCACGTCTTTTCAGTCTCCATTGGTGAACAACGTAATCCAGTTGCCTCGAGATTATGCATGCTAATTATATAGAGCAGGGGTGGTTAACTTGTTTGCTATTGCAATCAATTTTTTACGTTAAAAAATTGTCGCGATCGACTTTTAACGTAAAAAATCGCGGTTGACTTTTTACGAAATTTCACAAATTGACACATTAAAAAAAACTTACATATATTTAAAAGTTTTTAAATTAGTATGAGCCGAATTTATTTCGCTCGCGCAATGCCATCTGTGAAATTTTATTTAAACAATTATGTACAATATTTAAGAACCAAACAAAATTATCTGATTTGGATTTTTGTTTGTGCGTTGAATATTGCCAGCACAAAAAATATATTGAAATATGTTTTTTTCTATATTTCAATGAAATTATAATATTAAAAGTGTTTTGTGGATCTTTCCACATATTTTACGTAATATTATCGTTTATATCGCATTCATTGTATTATATTTTTATTTAAATAGTATCAAACATTACATTGAGTGTATATTATCGGACATTACATTGAGTGTATAGTATCGGACATTACATTGAGTGTATATTATCGGACATTACATCGAGTGTATAGTATCGGACATTACATTGAGTGTAAAGTATCGGACATTACATTGAGTGTCTATACACATAGTATCGGACATTACAAAAGTAATATTACATTTTATTTAAATACTAAGAAATAAAATAAATACAGGTTTATTGAAAGCAACATAGTATGTACATAATACATTAAGACACATTTCAAGAACACATTAAAAATAGAATACATTAAAAAAACAGAAGCTATAAAAAGGTCTGGGCTCATCTATGAAACATCCCCCCGGCCATGATACATCCCACCAATATAGGGCGAGCCCAGCCACGGGGACACCAGATGTTTTTCAGCCCACACCCTTGAACACGTAGAACAAGAAGATAAAAAAAAAACAGAAAATAAATAGATGACAAAAAAAAATACTTTCAAGAGAGAAGACATTAAAAGGTCCGGGTTCATCCCACAAACATTCCCCCATCCGAGATACACCCCATCAATGTAGGGCGAGCCCGACCGCAAGGGGATCGGGGGGGCTTCCATCCCACGCCCCCGCATATCTAGATTAAAGAATAAATAAAAAAACAAAAAACGTATGGCAGAAAACAAAATAAAAAGTAAACCCACATATACCACCTCAGGTTACTACTAACTGTCAGCAAGAACGGAAGAAAGAAAAGCCTCAAAGGAGTCCAAATTTCACAAAATGACAAATGGGGAATGAAATACTCGTAGTTGAGACAACATTGAAACAGTTAGGCAGTAATACATTGAAATAGTTAAGCAGTTTTATAAGAATGAATGAGGAGATAACGCACAAACATGCACGCACAATCCCCCTAAATACACTTATGGTGTGAATTTATAATCGGGTCTAACAATAAATACTAAATCTTGAATACTTTTTTACTAAAGATATTATATTATAAGTAATGTGTTAGGCAGATTTGTCATAGTTTCCTTAAATAAGGGAGTCAAGTGATTTAAATACTTCTCTTTAAAATTTGAAACGTATTAGGCCCGACTTTGAATACAAATCACGAAATTTTAAGGTTTGCAATGAGTACTTTACATTTTGGCATGAATATGAATTCGATCTTAGATTATACGAGTATCATCATCATCATTGTCAACCAGGGTCGATCCACTGCTGGATGAAGTTCTCCCCGAGTTGACTTCAAATAGTTCGGTTTTTTGCTCGTTGATGCCATGTGATGCTGCCATACTTCCTGATTTCATCTATCCAGCGTACCTTCGGTCTTCTTCTGGGCCTCTTTATGCCTCTTGGGTACCATTGGATTATTTCGGATGTCCATCGGGAGTCTGACATTCTGGCTACGTGTCCTGCCCATTGCCACTTCATTCTTTTGCACACCTTTATAACGTTTCTACCTTTGTTATATTGGGAATCCATTATACGAATATATATTTATATATGTACATACTGTGTTGCTATCAATAAACCTATATTTATTTATTAATTAATTTATATACATACCATCACACAATTTACCTATCGGGGTAGGCAGAGAGGTTAGATCACCAGACTTTTCTATCTCAACACACATTCTTAGCCTCTTCTATGTCCATACAAGGTGTATGTCGCCCTATCGGGGTATGCAAAAAAGACAGAGCGCCATACTTTCCTATCTTGACACAAATCCTTAGTCTCTTCTACATCCATACACATCTCATACAATTTGTACGATTTTTCTTACTATATACATTACCTTCTTTCAGAATATCATTAATTTGATCCAACCATACTTTCACAGGTCTTGCTCTCACACACCTTTTACTTACATTGTCACTGGACTGCGCCGGCAAGAACTGTTCTCAATAACATACGCAAGAACGGGTCTTCCAGCCGCTATGCCTGTTGGAAGGGCCTTAACTCTTCTGAACGGGACTGCTTCGGATATTGACATATTTCATATCACATTACCAAAAGCAAAAGTAAATTTTCTTCTAAGATTGAGCGCGGTAGAAAGCACTCATCAACATACTTAAGTTATTGAATATACGTGTATCATATGTTTGTGTGTATATCATATAATAGGTTAGTCAAAAAGTTTTGAAAGCGACATCCATGGGAGCAGTAGAAAAACCAAAATTTCTACGCCATTTTAATATTTCATCTTTCATAAGAACGTACTCAAAATTTCATTTCGATCTGTCAATTCATTCTTTGTTTACAAGCCATTTGAAGTTGACGTGTCAGTGTATTTTTTAACAATGGAAAAATCCGAATATCGTGCAGTGATTAAATTCTTTGTTTTGGAAGGTTTATCGGCTACTGAGATCCATGCAAAGACGGTGAAAGTATTAAAGGAGTCTTCTCCTTCATTTCCAACCGTTCACTGATGGGTTTTGGAGTTTAAGCGTGGCCGTACAAGCGTTGAAGACGATCCACGCTCAGGACGTCCAAAAAGTGCATCAACACCAGAAATCATAGCGAAAATACAGGATATGGTTTTGGAAGATCATCGATCGACTGTGGATGTGATAGCTGACACCATAGGCATCTCACATGGAACAACATGGCATATTTTGGCTGAAGTTTTGGGTTTAAAAAAACTGTGTGCACAATGGGTGCCGCATTTGCTAACAATGCAACAAAAACACATTCGAATGCGACTTTCTGAGCAACGTTTGGAGCAATTTCGAAAGAATAAAAAGGATTTTCTGCGTCGATTCATCACTATGGATGAGACTTGGGTCTACCACCATGATTCTGAATCAAAACAAGAGGCTAAAGAGTGGTGTGAACCAGGCACTTTGGCTCCGAAGCGAGTTCGTGTCCTGAAGTCGGCCAAGAAGGTGTTAGCGTCAGTTTTTTGGGATGCAAAAGGAATTTTATTGATAGATTATCTCCAAACTGGTAAGACAATCAACTCTGATTATTATTGTGACCTTTTGGACCAGTTGGATGAAAAAAATTGTGAAAAAAGACCCGGTTTGCAGAAGAAAAAAATCATTTTTCATCAAGACAATGCACCTGCTCACACAGCTCAAAAAACCATCGCGAAAATCAGTGAATTGGGGTACGAATTGTTGCAGCATCCACCCTATTCGCCAGATTTAGCTCCCTCTGACTTCTGGCTGTTCTCACACCTCAAAAAATTCCTTCGTGGAAAGCATTTTTCATCAAACGAAGAGGTTATAGCCGTCGTAGAGGAGTATTTTGCAGGCCTTCCAGAAAGTCACTTCCGTGATGGGACAACAAAGTTGGAAGATCGTTGGACCAAGTGTATTGATCTTATAGGAGACAATACTGAGCAATAAAAGTGATTTCCCCCCAAAAAAAATGTATTTTCATTTCCGCTTTCAAAACTTTTTGACTAACCTAGTATGTATGCATATACATAATTTTTTATTTTATATAATTACTTTTTATTTGATATAATTTAATTTTTTTTTAATGTTAACATTTCTTGTATTTTTCAATGTAATTTGGCTAAGCATGTTTTGATAAAATAAATAAGTAAAAAAAAATATTTTTTTAAATTTATGAATAAATAAATAAATAAATAAATAAATAAATAAATAAATAAATAAATACATAAATAAATAAATAAATAAATAAATAATCCCTTTTTTGTATTTCAACCAGGGGGATGCTCTGAGATGAGCCCAGACTTTTTGATAGTTTTTCTCTTAAATGTATTTTCTGCTATTTATATTGAGATATATGCGTGATTTCGGAATGTATTTATATAATATATGTACATACTATGTTGCTATCAGGAAACTTTTATTAATTTTACATTTTTTCGCATCATCATCATCATCATCATTGTCAACCTGGGTCGATCCACTGCTGGATGAAAGTCACCCCAAGTCAACTCCAAACAATTCGGTTTTGTGCTCGTTGGTACCATGTGATGCTGCTTTTCTTCCTGATTGCATCCATCCAGCGTTCTTTGGGTCATTTTCTGGACATCTTTATGGCTCCTTTGTTTCGTGTCTAGCTCTGCATGCAAATCGTAGTATTACCAACACACGCGATGACGAACTGCGGTTTCCATGTTTACCATAGTGGTTCTGGTCCAAATGCTCGACGAATAGAGACGCGGCTGATCTGTCCATACATACTATAGCAAGTTTGGGCCGGAAACTTTTGGACCTTGGTGTTAATTTTTCCAGAAAGTAGCCTTTTAAGTATTTAATGTTATCCTGAACCGAATCCGAAATTCTCGAGTGGAAGTTAAACGTCTTTCGAACTAGGTCACATATTATATTCGATAGGAACAACCACTTAAAGTGATCGCCAAAGATAACTGCCATTAATTACGAAATTAAAATAATAAATAACACTTGCTTAGTGATCAGAACAATGATAAGTGATCACCGATCCATGATAAGTGATCACTACGTATTTTAATTTGACCATTGAAAGAGTAACATATGTTTGTAAGTTCCGAATGAAAGTGTAAGAGAGATGGCTGCGGCGGGGAAAGGCTCGCTATAATATGATATAGGCTTCTTGTATAGGCAGCGACGATTGCTTGAGGAAAAAAATACCGCTATTTGGGTATGAGGAAGACAGCTGGGCAGGTGTAGTCTGAAGGCAGCAGGTAAAAAGGTTTCGAAAAGTTTTTATTTAATAGAGAAATTGTTTAAACATATTTTTTTTATTGCGCACCTGTTTGTGCTAAGTTTATTGTTTTTTTTAAATATATATTTTATATTGTATTGCAAGACACTTTCTTTGTATATGCAAATACTTGGAAATGAGTGTTGCAACAAATTAAATATTTTTAATATAGGGTCTTTCATATTGAGTGGTTTTTTTAATTCTTGGATAAAACACAGATGGCGTCGCGAACTTGCCTGGGTCTTATGACATTTGAAAAGTGTAATGTATGCCATTTATAAAAATGGAGTCGTATACAATGTAACAACTCGTTCAAATTGAGAATTATTTTATGTATTGTAATCTCCGGAAACGGTGATGTTAATTGGCCACCAAGATCATGTGATCCGACACCGTTGGACTATTTTCTCTGGGGTTACGTGAAAAGCCAGGTCTATAAGAATGACACCTGATCAATTTCTGAGCTGAAGGACTAAATTATTAGCGTTATTTATGAGTTAGAACCGCAATTATGCCAAAATGTCATCGAATTTTTTTACAAAAGAGTGGACATCTGTGGAACTGTAAGAGGGGGACATTTGGCGAATATTGTTTTTTGTGTTTAAATGTCATATATTATACTTCGATTACCAATAAAAAGTGTTTTGGAATCAAAGCAAATTGTGTTTTATTAAAAAAAATAGAATTATAAAAACCGCTCAATTTGAAATAAAATTACCATAAAAAAAAGGGAAACCCACATATGAAACCCACATAGAAACCCACATTTGTACTAGTATATGTTATATTTGTTTCGTTAGAAGTACATACCGATGATTCCGACCGACCAAAATCCGCACCAAACAGTTACTTTCTCGGGATGCATTTGATGCTGGTGATCTTGTGTGGATTGGTATTGTCCCAAATCCGACAATTTTGCTTGTTTACACATCCATTCATCCAAAAATGGACCTCGTCGCTAAAGATGATTTTTTTGGCTAAATTTGGGTCAATTTCCAACTGCTCCAAGCCCAATCAGCGAACACACGGCATTGTCTATGGTCGTTTACCGCAAGTTCCTGGATCAGTTGGATTTTATACGGGTGCAGACCCAAGTCTCGACGCCAAATTCGCCAAGTTGAAGTCGCAGAAAGGCCAAGTTCTTGTGAACGACGAGAAATTGACTTCCTCGGGTTTTCCCGTACACGAATTTGGTCACCAAACGTCGAATAGTCGACTCGGCAGGACGGTTGTGGCGAGGATAAAAATTACGTAATGCGCGGAACGTTTCTTAGACGGAGCACTGATTTTAAAAATAAAATTTGATGATTTGCACATGTTGTGGTCGTCGTCGTTGCTGGCTTTCGTAGTTAAAGATCCCCTTACCATTCCAACGTCAATTCAGTCGGAAATTGAAGTTGTGCCGTGGAATTTTTTAATTCTTTCATTTTTTCTCTTCTTTAACTAAGTAAGTCGTCGCAAACCAGGAAATGCACTGACCACACCGCTGTGCTGTATCCGATGTAACACCGAAATGAGGCATCATTTTTGAATTGAAACTTTTATAAGTGCGGTAGGGCAAATTGGCCTGAACGTCACGAAAAGTGAAACGGTGTATTACACTATTATTTTATTAATATTAAATATTGTATTTATTAATAAATTATTATTAATTATTTTAATATTAATAATTATTTTAAAATTATTAAATGTATTATATTATTATTAAAATTATTATCATTTATTATTAAAAGTTAAAAAAATTATATTTTTATTATGTATTATTTTAATATATATTTAACATTTATTAATTCTATTTAATATTAAATTATTTTATTTTATTTAATATTTATTTTAATATTCATTTTAATATTTATTTAATATATAATTTATAATTAACATATAATTATAATAATATATATGTATGTTATTATAATATTAATAATTATATTATTATTATATTATAATTAATTATAATATAATTAATTAATAATATAATAATATTATTAATAATATATTATTACTTATATAATAAAAATAATATTGTATAATAATAATTAAATAATTATTTCAAAATATTTAATTTAATAATAATATTACAAAATATATATTTAATATTATTAAGTGTATTATATTATTATTAAAATAATAATTATTTATTATCAAAAATAATTTTTTTTTTTTAAATTTAATTAAGAGAGTTTTTCTTGAATTAAATTCCACATAACCATTTCCTAATCCTAAAAAAAATCTTTAACAAATGGAAAAAAAGCAATACATAAACTCAACTCAATACATCAACAGCAGTAGATAGGTCCACCCTGGCCTATCGGCCTGGCCTGGCCGGGCGCATTCCATGTTGTTAGAGTCTATGGATTCTAATTTCAACAAGAGTGACATTTTGTTTTATAGACACATTACAATTTTGACAGATGTTATTTTTATTTCATTCATCATTCTGTAAAAGATATTTTAGAAATAAAAAATATTCGTGAATGGTATACTACTGTAGCAGTAGATAGGTCCACCCTGGCCTATCGGCCTGGCCTGGCCGGGCGCATTCCATGTTGTTAGAGTCTATGGATTCTAATTTCAACAAGAGTGACATTTTGTTTTATAGACACATTACAATTTTGACAGATGTTATTTTTATTTCATTCATCATTCTGTAAAAGATATTTTAGAAATAAAAAATATTCGTGAATGGTATACTACTGTAGCAGTAGATAGGTCCACCCTGGCCTATCGGCCTGGCCTGGCCGGGCGCATTCCATGTTGTTAGAGTCTATGGATTCTAATTTCAACAAGAGTGACATTTTGTTTTATAGACACATTACAATTTTGACAGATGTTATTTTTATTTCATTCATCATTCTGTAAAAGATATTTTAGAAATAAAAAATATTCGTGAATGGTATACTACTGTAGCAGTAGATAGGTCCACCCTGGCCTATCGGCCTGGCCTGGCCGGGCGCATTCCATGTTGTTAGAGTCTATGGATTCTAATTTCAACAAGAGTGACATTTTGTTTTTATATACATATTACAATTTTGACAGATGTTATTTTTTATTTAATTCTGTAAAAGATATTTTTAGATAAATGTTGAATAATTGAGATATTTGTTTCATTATGGATAACTTTCCTAAAGAGCTAAGAAGTTTCACTTCTACAGCGCGAGAGTCTCACGCATCTGTTTTTTTTTAAGAGTAAACATTACCAAAGTCATAGGTATCCTTATACCCACGAGTAGCACAACGCGGAGTTCGAACCGGTAATCTTTCGCACGGAAGTCCAGTGCGTTACCACGCGTTACCACCTCGACGTGATGGTATGTATATACACGTATGTGTATGTTTTCCTTTAAGATTTGAATTTCCTTAGTTAATCATTTTGCGTTTTATTTTAATCCAAGTTGACTAAGACTTATGAAAACAACAACATCAAGTGCAGATGTGCAAGTGCCGCCTGAGTGCGCCGTACGAAATGGACATACGGAGTCGACGCCCCTGCCAAAACCTCCGGGTTGGACCTTTCGATGCCACGGACTAACATCACCACCAGCAACTTTCTCCAGTGTTCTTGTCTATTTGCCCCCCATACTGCTGCCATTTGCCAACACTACATACCTCGAGCATTCCGAGTTGGTCCGCCGCCGAAGTCTTGTGCGTGTTTTACCATCACTGTTTAAAGTTATTGGATACAACAAGAACTTTAGTTCCGCTTTGAACTTCAGACGAAAGTTGTAAACGTTAAAAAAAACCGTGTTAAATAAAGTTTAACTCTTAAAATTAATTTGTGGTATATAATTAATTCGTTTCTTTTTCGTGTTTAAATTGTTTGTTTTTTTATTTATATATTATATGTTTTAAATTAAATTGTGCCGACAATCTGATTTTTTTACTTGTGTGAAATGTGTATAATTTATTGCCGTTTTCTACTTTCAAATTAAATTTTTTTTTGCACTGTTAATTAGGGTTTTAGCTGTTTTTTGTTACGCCATTGGAGTTACCGTTAATATATATATATTTAAATTAGTGATTTTTTAATAAAATTTATTCGTTATTTAATTTCTTGAAAATTTGCTCTAGTTGCCGTAATGTATTTCAATTATACGTGTATTACACTTTTGTTGTGTACAATACACAGGCTAATTACCATGTGGCAATTTCTTTCAACCAGTCAAAAATATGAACTTGCGCTAGACTCAAACATATATTGTTTATTGACCTTTCCAGTTCATGGCTCTTCTTTTTTACGTCGTCCTTTAATGTACGTGCAGTGAGACTCTGGAACCAGTTACAAACCAATGTTAGACTTACTCCATTCTTGGCATGCATTAAGAAGCGAATGAAAAAAAAAAATCTTAATTTTTCGTCAGTAATATAACGTGTTTCTTCCCCGATTTATCTTCCCTCTCCACCATTCCTTCCTTTTCCTTTGATTGATGATATCTCACTTTTACTTTAATATGTACATATATATTGTATACGTCCATAAATTTCACAAATATGAATAAATATTTAAATATTTTTAGCGACCATGTAACCTGATTTATTAACTTTTTCTGGTTGGCTGGAAGAGATTGCCATCTGGCAATAAGCCCGCCAGATTGTGTTTGCAATGAAGTGTTAAATAAACACTTTCGGTATTTTATAATACTTCTAATATTTCAAAATACGAGTACTTTCGAAGTATTTTTTAAATTTAATTTAATAATTTATATATCATTTAGAAAGCAAATTCTCCCCAGGGGCGCTCCAACTCGGGACTTGAACTTACTAATATTAAATAAATCACGTCTACCAGCTATAGCAGCGCCCGAACGAATCATGTGTAGCACATTTTTTTGTATGCAGTAATATATTATAGGATTAGTGCCATGTAGCAATCTCTTCCAACCAATCAGAAAGAGGTTTATTACACCTTAAGTGAAAACTAGACTGAATAAACTTTTCTTTAAAAAAAAAATGGGGTTCAGCGGTAATCGAACTTGCAGCCTCCGGGTTGGAAGACATGCTTTATAACACTGCTTACAAGTCAATGTTAAATTATATATGTTGTTGTTTTTTTTATATTTGTAGTAAAAAAGTCATTTCCCCATTGAAGTAAAATAAAATATAAATTTATAGAAAATAAACTAGTGGGTTTTTTGTCTTCCAGCTCTAAGATTGTGGGTTCGATTCCCATTGATATATATTTAAAAAATAGTCTGGTTTTCACTACAATTCCGGTTGGTTGGTAAAGATTGAAACATGGCAATCAACCAACCCGATTGTATTATAAATAAGAAAAATAATAAAATACAAAAAAATATTATTAAAATATAATTTCGTCTAAAATATAACTTAGCAACTTGTCGCATTAGATTAAACTATTGTATTGCATCTCAGTTGTATAGATAACAATTTGGCAGATGTAATGCCATGTGGCGACCTCATCCAACCAAGTCTTAAGTGAAAACCTATCAAGAATCCTTGACCCTATCTCACCAACGTGTTGAATTACACTTTCGTTGTATACAGTACAACCTGGCGGGCTTATTGCTATGTGGAAATATTATCCAACCAACCAGAACGATGTTAAAGAGGCCTTAAGGGAAAATCTGAGTGGATCCTTTTTAAGAAATTTGGTTTGCAAATGGAAATTGAAACCGTAACCTCCAGGCTGAAAGACATGCGTCTTACCAACTAAGGTATGGAGGGCATCGTCATTTTCTAAAAGGTTCTAGTCTGCATATCATTTAAGCCTTATATAATATCATTCTGGTTGGTTGATAGAGATTGCCAAACGGCAATAAACCAACCAAGTTGTAATGCATAAAACAAAAGTGAAAACCCATACGATATGATTTTTTTACCAGCTGCTGTATTAATTGCATTTGACATAAATAAGATATAAGTTAAATAATTGCCATTGGCAATATCTTATATACGAGGCATTGGCAATATCTTATATACTAGGCATTGGCAATATCTTATATACGAGGCATTGACCATATCTTATATACAAGTCATTGGCAATATCTTATGTAAGAGGCATTGGCAATATCTTATATACGAGGCATTGGCAATATCTTATATACGAGGCATTGGCAATATCTTATATACGAGTCATTGGCAATATCTTATATACGAGTCATTGGCAATATCTTATATACGAGTCATTGGCAATATCTTATATACGAGGCATTGGCAATATCTTATATACGAGTCATTGGCAATATCTTATATACGAGGCATTGGCAATATCTTATATACGAGGCATTGGCAATATCTTATATACGAGTCATTGGCAATATCTTATATACGAGGCATTGGCAATATCTTATATACGAGGCATTGGCAATATCTTATATACGAGGCATTGGCAATATCTTATATAAGAGTCATTGGCAATATCGTATTATTATATTCCATTGGCAATATCGTATTTAACACTTCATTGTATAACAATCTAGAGGGCGTATTGCCAAGTGGCAATCACTTTCAACTAGACAACATTAAATAAAGAAAGTTACATAGTCGAAAAAAATATATTAATTTGAACAACATTTATAAACAACGATAAAATTGAGATGCCATTGATGAAAAGGAAAAGAAAACGATGTTAAATGGAAAGGAAAACAGGGATTGAAACACGTTACATTACTGGCTTGATATCAAGAGCATATGACGGAGCGAGTTGAACATTAGTTTGTAACTGGTTCCAAACTCTCACTGCATGGACAGTAAAGAACGATTTACAAATAGAAAAGCGATGAACTTGGAATGGCAATAAACAATATCTACTTGAGCAGCGTAGCGCAACTCCTTAACAGGAAAAACGCTGAATATTTTCGGCGAGATAAGAGAGGGCGGCAGGACAGTTAAGGATATTATACAATAGTAATAATTCGTGAATTTTATGTCTTTTCCTCACTTTCAATCGATTCAGTTCTTTCTGATACGATCGTACTTTCTCAGGTTAAAAGTAAATTTCAGACAAAAAATGTTAAATGCGCTGAAGTCTGTTTAACTGTTTCTCCGTAATATGTAATAAATAGACGTCCGCACATGCCAGATAAGAGGGGGCAGCGGAAAAGTTAAGGGTATTGTAATTTCTTGTATCAAACACTGTTTATTCGACTTTATATAACGGTATAACCCTACCGGTTTCAAGGTTGTTACCTCATCATCAGGGAAGCACAAATAAGACTGATTTATTTAATGTTAAAGCATTAACAATATGGAGGTTTAAAGGCATTGTTACTTGTTTAATCAAACACTGTTTATTCCACTTTATATAACGGTATAACCCTACCGGTTTCAAGGTTTTCATCTCATCATCAGGGAAGCACAATTAAGACTGATTTATTTAATGTTAAAGCATTAACACTGTGGAGGTTTAAAGGCATTGTTACTTGTTTAATCAAACACTGTTTATTCCACTTTATATAACGGTATAACCCTACCGGTTTCAAGGTTTTCACCTCATAATCAGGGAAGCACAATTAAGACTGATTTATTTAATGTTAAAGCATTAACACTGTGGAGGTTTAAAGGCATTGTTACTTGTTTAATCAAACACTGTTTATTCCACTTTATATAACGGTATAACCCTACCGGTTTCAAGGTTTTCACCTCATAATCAGGGAAGCACAATTAAGACTGATTTATTTAATGTTAAAGCATTAACACTGTGGAGGTTTAAAGGCATTGTTACTTGTTTAATCAAACACTGTTTATTCCACTTTATATAACGGTATAACCCTACCGGTTTCAAGGTTTTCATCTCATCATCAGGGAAGCACAATTAAGACTGATTTATTTAATGTTAAAGCATTAACACTGTGGAGGTTTAAAGGCATTGTTACTTGTTTAGTCAAACACTGTTTATTCCACTTTATATAACGGTATAACCCTACCGGTTTCAAGGTTTTCACCTCATAATCAGGGAAGCACAATTAAGACTGATTTATTTAATGTTAAAGCATTAACACTGTGGAGGTTTAAAGGCATTGTTACTTGTTTAGTCAAACACTGTTTATTCCACTTTATATAACTGTATAACCCTACCGGTTTCAAGGTTTTCATCTCATCATCAGGGAAGCACAATTAAGACTGATTTATTTAATGTTAAAGCATTAACACTGTGGAGGTTTAAAGGCATTGTTACTTGTTTAGTCAAACACTGTTTATTCCACTTTATATAACGGTATAACCCTACCGGTTTCAAGGTTTTCACCTCATAATCAGGGAAGCACAATTAAGACTGATTTATTTAATGTTAAAGCATTAACACTGTGGAGGTTTAAAGGCATTGTTACTTGTTTAATCAAACACTGTTTATTCCACTTTATATAACGGTATAACCCTACCGGTTTCAAGGTTTTCATCTCATCATCAGGGAAGCACAATTAAGACTGATTTATTTAATGTTAAAGCATTAACACTGTGGAGGTTTAAAGGCATTGTTACTTGTTTAATCAAACACTGTTTATTCCACTTTATATAACGGTATAACCCTACCGGTTTCAAGGTTTTCACCTCATAATCAGGGAAGCACAATTAAGACTGATTTATTTAATGTTAAAGCATTAACACTGTGGAGGTTTAAAGGCATTGTTACTTGTTTAATCAAACACTGTTTATTCCACTTTATATAACGGTATAACCCTACCGGTTTCAAGGTTTTCATCTCATCATCAGGGAAGCACAATTAAGACTGATTTATTTAATGTTAAAGCATTAACACTGTGGAGGTTTAAAGGCATTGTTACTTGTTTAATCAAACACTGTTTATTCCACTTTATATAACGGTATAACCCTACCGGTTTCAAGGTTTTCATCTCATCATCAGGGAAGCACAATTAAGACTGATTTATTTAATGTTAAAGCATTAACACTGTGGAGGTTTAAAGGCATTGTTACTTGTTTAGTCAAACACTGTTTATTCCACTTTATATAACGGTATAACCCTACCGGTTTCAAGGTTTTCACCTCATAATCAGGGAAGCACAATTAAGACTGATTTATTTAATGTTAAAGCATTAACACTGTGGAGGTTTAAAGGCATTGTTACTTGTTTAATCAAACACTGTTTATTCCACTTTATATAACGGTATAACCCTACCGGTTTCAAGGTTTTCATCTCATCATCAGGGAAGCACAATTAAGACTGATTTATTTAATGTTAAAGCATTAACACTGTGGAGGTTTAAAGGCATTGTTACTTGTTTAATCAAACACTGTTTATTCCACTTTATATAACGGTATAACCCTACCGGTTTCAAGGTTTTCACCTCATAATCAGGGAAGCACAATTAAGACTGATTTATTTAATGTTAAAGCATTAACACTATGGAGGTTTAAAGGCATTGTTACTTGTTTAATCAAACACTGTTTATTCCACTTTATATAACGGTATAACCCTACCGGTTTCAAGGTTTTCACCTCATCATCAGGGGAGCACAAAACGACTGAATTCTGTTCGAACTGGTACCGACATACATACTTCTAACGATAAAAATTTGGGTTGGGCAGTGTGGGTGGAGGGAGGCAGGAGACAACTTCAGCGAGCAGCGGTGAGATCTTGGGAATATATGTGTTTACCAGATGTTCGCCCCAGTGCACTGACTTGGATATTTCTAAAGATTCTAATCTGTCCAATTCGGATTGGGAAGTGTGGGCTTAAAACTTAACAAATCCTCCAATTTATTCTGAAATGGCTAATCATTGTCACCGTGAAAACCATACTTTTTCTATCGATGATGCCAAATTCTTACATATCTGTAGTAACGGAAATTAATTGGACAGATTAGAGGCTCTAGAAATTTCTAAGTCAGTGCATCGAGGTGAACATCTGGCAATCACGTATATTCCCAAGATCTCACCGCTGCTCGCCGAGGTTGTCCCATGCCTCCCTCAACCCAACTAGAATTTTTATCGTTAGAAGTAGTATGTCGGTACCAGTTCGAACATAATTCAATCTTGTTTGTGCTCCCTGATGATGAGGTGAAAACATTGAAACCGGTAGGATTATATCGTTACATAAAGCGGAAAAAGAGTGTTTGATAAAAAAAACTACAATGTCTTTAAACCTCCACAACGTTAATGCCTTAATTAAAAATAATATAGGCAAAGATATTTTTTAAAACTGACAATATTCTTATCAGATATATATTAAACAAGGCTTTGGTGAAAATCACATAGAAAAACTTTTATATAAATTCTGGGCACCAACTTGAATCGAACCCACAACCCTCGGGTTGGAATATAGATGACTTATCAACTAGGTCATGAAGGTCGTTTGTACTTTCAAAGAGTACTTTCTTATCTTAAAATTCCTTGAATACCTTTCTGCAGTCTAAGGTCGTTTATTGCTTGGCTCATTATATCATAGTTTCTCAACCCATGGGTCGCACCCTAAATTGAGTTGGTTGGCATTTTGAATGGGACGCAAAATATTTTCAACAATAACAAAAATTTTATGTTATAACGTATTACACATTACAAGTCAATAAATGTTGAAGTTAATGACTTGCATTTAGATTTGGTAAATATTAATACTGTGTTACACAGAAAGCTATGTGTGAAGGTACTAAAGAAGTCGATGGGTGGTAAAGGTATGTTACATACTCGTATGTTGAATGTGTATGTATTAGGATTGCTGTATAGTGACGGTACGGCAGTTTTAGCGTAGAATGAATTTGCACTCAAAATGAAACAATTAATTTTTTGTGTTTTGCTGTTACCATTTCATGAGTTGTTTTTCGGCATTAACCCTTCCTCCCCTGTGATGTGTAACTAGTACACATTGCTTCTAAAAACTTAAATATCTCTATAAATATAATAAATACTGGGTTCAGATTTTAGGTATTCCTCCGTAATACATTTACGCATTGAATGAAAAAAATAATATTAATAATAGTTAGCACTTATCGGCCACATCAGAGATATTTTGTGAAAATCGGGAATAAATTCACCGATACAATCAAACGTGTGCTAGTGTGTGACGTAGGTAAATTCATTCTAAAAAACTGCTTTAGGTGAGGAAGCGACGCTATTCACTTCTCACTCTCACTCTACTTCGATATATGGGAACGCAAGAAATAGAATCTCAGTTCGCTCGCTTCTCTCGCACAGAAGCTCGCGGGCTTTCGTTCGAGGTAGTTGCTTTGCCCGTTTTGTGAACGTTGGCCGATGTTTTTTTTCATGTTTTCAGCAATTAAATTTCAATTATCACTTTTGACTTCAAATTTAATTAATTTATGCGATTGGCTATGAACAATCTTATTTTTCCGATTTTAAATCGCTCATTTTTACATGTGTTTTGAATACACAACATCGAAACGGGCGGATTTTTTTAGCACAGGAAGGAAAAGGTTAAATAAATATAACATAAAAATGATAAATATTAACTGTTTGGTAGGATTTCCGTATTAATAAATATTTAGGTAGTATTTTCTCAGATGAGAGAGTTAAGAGAGATTTGGAAGCGATAGGAAACAAAATCAATTGAACACAAAATCACATATACTAAAACTGGACAGTATCAATATCTGCTATGATGATATTACACAACAGTATTGTATAGGGCGGCGCAACAAGAACTGCAATTTTAAATATACCACAATTTTTCAAACGTTAAACGTATTATATTTATAATGGATATACGTCATCTAAATAACCTATAAATTAATCATGCAGCGGTAGACGATTGCAGAACGCTTAAAAGTATTAAAACTTTTTATAAACATGGTGAAAACATCAGCAATGCACTTCGTATAATTCGTGCTGTTTTTGCGTGCTGCAACATTCAATGCAATAAAGAATTCAATCAAGAAATTCGAAAAAATGTTTATCTTGAAAACAAATAAATAGCAATTTGTCATCGTCCAGTTCGTTCAAGAGGAAATATTGATGCTGTTAGAGATAGTGTCGCAAATGAACCAACAAGAACTGCAATTTTAAATCAAATGAAAATAAAGACTTATGTATGATGTTAAATAAAGACTTATGTATGAAGTTAAATTAAGAAAAGCACTCTGATATGGTTAAGGCATGTAGAACGAATGAACGAAGAAAAACTTACAAAATAAATATCGCAAAATCTAAATTAATAAATACCCTTATCTGGGCCACAGCTTAAAAAGTTTGAGAAACACTGTTTTATACTAAAACGCATCCAAATGTTGAAAATTCGGGTTTAAAATTATATGCGCGTACAGTCGTACCCCAAATTACGTCATTTTGACTATCCGCGACGTGACGTAACTTGAAAATATTCGGAAGTCGAAACACTGTGTTGAAGTTTTATGCATTTAGTTGTATTTTTTCCATTTTGAACTTATATTCATAATATTTTATCACTTATCAAAACTATTCAGATAATCTCTACAACTTATATATTAACTTAATAATTAAATATAGGTTTATTGAAAGCAACATTTCAAAACACTTTTTATTGTTCATTAAATTATAATATATGACATTTAAACACAAAAAAACATATCCGCAAATGTCCACCTCTTGCAGCTCCACAGATGTCCACTTTTTTGTCAAAATTTTCGATGACATTTTGGCATAATTGCGGTTCTAACTCATTAATAACGCGAATAATTTCGTCTTTCAGCTCAGGAATTGATCGGGGGTCATTCTTATAGACCTGGATTTTCACGTAACCCCAGAGAAAATAGTCCAACGGTGTCAGATCACATGATCTTGGTGGCTAATTAACATCACCATTTCCGGAGATTACAATACATAAAACAATTCAACAATTTGAACGCGTTGTTGTATTGTGCACGACTCCATTTTTATAAATGTCATACATCACTCTTCTCAAATGTAACAAGACCCAGGCAAACTCGCGACGCCATCTGTGTTTTATCCAAGAATTTAAAAAAAACTCAATTTGAAAGACCCTTTACAATTGAGTAAAGGTTATATGTGGTGCGCAGAAGACACTCAAAGAAAACATGATCGAGGGTCACCTCCCCCATTTCGCACGTCCATCAAAGCCTTCTTTTATATGGATTTACTAAAGGTGGTTTCCTATCAAACAGTGGTCTATTCTTAGCCTGCATATGATAGTCACAATTCGTTAGGACAGGTTTCTTTTTTAGAACTTAGTGGATATTTTATCTAGTGTATATTTTATTTAACTGGTGGATAATTTATTTATTCAACTAGTGGATATTTTATTTAAATAGTGGATATTTTATTTATCTAGCGGATATTTTTATTTAACTACCGGATATTTTATTTAACTATTTTATTTAACTAGTGGATATTTGATTTAACTAGTGGATATTTAATTTAATTAGCGGATATTTTACTATTTTATTACTCTAGCGGATATTTGATTTGACTAGTGGATATTTTATTTAACTAGTGGATATTTTATCCTGAATAATAGTAGGTAGCACTAATAAGGAATAAATATTTAAAACAATTATAAATACAATAAATATATATGAAAATTGTTAAACATTATAAATGCACACACTCATACGTACACACACACACACACACAACCCCAAGTTAAGTATCAACGTAAAGAGAGAAAATAAAATAATCGGAATAGAAATTTTGATAAACCATTTTTTTTGAGTTGTTAAATCACTATTAATATTGAATTGTAAAATCTTGAGATGTAACAAACAATTTGTATGGAACAATGTTTTTTCAAGACGAAATTAAACCACGGTATAATCATCTTATTACATCGATCGTTGCTGGGTCTCGGAGAAATTGTAGGAGTTATATGACAAAATGTATGGATGTAGAAGTTCTTGTCGTTTTCGTTGCTGGACCTCGTAGTCGAGGATCCCCTCGCCATTCCAACGCCAATTCAGTTGGAAAGTGTAGCTGTGCCGTGGAGGTTTTTTTTTTAAGTGAGCGAACCGTTGCACAACAGCAAACTCACCGGCCACACCGCTGTACTGGATCCGGTGACACACTGAAGTGTGACAATCGGAGTACACCGACATCTCTTTTGGAACGAATAGATATGACCGAAGTCATAGATATTCTTATATCCACGAATTCTATGCGGAAAAAAAACACCTGTGTCATTTGAGGGGAGTAGCGCTGCGCGGGCAGGCGAAGTCCAGTGCGTTACCAGGTGGCCATGCACCTATTTATAGTAAGAGGCGAGATTTTTACGCCTATATATCAATGCACATCTCTCACTTCGTCCATATCCATACATCTCGTCATGCAAGCTTTCCTGTTTCGCATACTTTTTGCCTTTCTCTCTGGACAGTTAAGGACGACGTAAAAAAATAAGAGCGATGAACTGCGAAAGTCAATAAACAATCTCTGAACGTAGTGCTAATCCATGATCGTTTATCTTAAAAAAATCCTTATTCTTCTTCCTCTTGGTTTAGGTCGTATGACCTGTTTGTGACGGTGGGCTGTCCAGGGATGATGACGTCCAGCTGTCCTTCCACCTTCCTGGTAATCTCCTGCTGTTAGGGTTTTCAGTCTTTGTGATTTTCGCCAGTCTTGTATCCTCCACGTGGTCCACGTGATCCATCCAAATTTTTTATTGTATTACACTTTCATTGTATACAGTACAACTTGGAGGGCTTGTTGCCAAGTGGCAATCTCTTCCAACCAACCAGATTTTTTTTTAAAGAAGCCTTAAATAAAAACCAGACTGGAATCCTTTTTCTTTGAACCCGCAACCTCCGGGCTGGGAGACAGGCGTCTTACCAACTAGGCCACGGAGTTTTAATATTATATAAGGGCATGAAAATGTATAATTTTAAATTGAACAATTAATTATTTTAGCTAGATAAAGAATGAATTACGTATGAATTTGAATAAATCTAAAGTGACGTAAGTAGGGGTCTGCCTGTCTGCGTTATGCACTTCACGTACCTATGTGGCTGTGCGGTTAAGTCGACAGCGGATGCACTAGGTTCACGTCCCGACTAGCAAGAGAAAGTCTGCAGTTGAAAGTCTTCATTCAGTATTATTTGTTGTTAATTACGATTATTATTTGCTTTTGAAAATAATTTACATGATATATTGTAAATAGTTTCTCCAAATATAATAAATTATTACTCGATTTTTTTACGTAATTTACTTCTCTATGGTATACAATCATATTTTAGAATGCCTAACATTTCCTTACGTCATATTTGCATACCATTACACCGTTTCACTGTTATGAGTAAACAGAGAAGACATATTAAAAGACTTTCTTTTTTTTCTCTCTCTCTTCCAGCCAACTAGAAAAATGTTTTAGTGGGTCCTAAGTACAAACCAGATTGGAATCCCACTTTAAAAAAAATGTGTTTCAGCGGGGATCGAACCCGCAAACTCCGGATCGGCAGACAGGCGTCTTACCATCAGGCCACGGAGGTCGTCTTATGTCGATCTAAATATTATTTTCTTAACCTCTTCAGATCTCAATTAATATTCCAAGGTTTCAAAAAAATTAATTGACAATTAATTAAATATTACGAAAAAATAATATTAAATAACTGTTGATCATAAATTTACATAAAACCCCTATTGGAGTAGGTTGAGAGGATCGAGGGCTAGATTTTTTTTATATTGACACAAATCCTTCACCTCTTCTACATTCATACAACATCTTATACTGCCCTCATAAGCAAAAACGCAGCTAATGGCAAAAGTCAAGTTTTGAGAAAACTGCACTTTTATGTTTTCCATTGCTGCTTAAAAATGTCGTGATTCATAAACAACAAAGCAGTAAAATGTTATTCATAAGCAAAAACGCAGCACACGCATAGGCACTTGCTGTCTTTTTGCTTATGAGTCACATTTTATTGTTTTTTTGCTTAGGAAAACCTAGTATTATGTAAAATTAAAAAATACATTATGTCGATTTTTGTGTTCAAATAAATCACCCTCTTTGTACGATGAACGTCCATATTTCTCTCCTATACATCAACGCTGGTATATTTTTAATATTCCATGGCTAGGAATAATTATGTATATATTTAATTACTTAGGAATCGATTTATTTAATTACTTAGGAATAAACGATTTTTTCTGTTCCAACTTGAAATTATAATTGACACAAATCACCCTCTTTGTACGATGAACGTCCATATTTCACTCCTATACATCAACTCTGGTATATTTTGAAATATCCCATGGCTAGAAATAATGCGTGTATATTTTAAATTACTTAGGAATCAGATATACGATTTTTTGTGATCCAACTTGAAATTGTCATTGACACAAATTATCCACTTTGTATGATGGACGTCCATATTTCACTCCTATACATCAACTCTGGTATATTTTGAAATATCCCATGGCTAGAAATAATGCGTGTATATTTTAAATTACTTAGGAATCAGATATACGATTTTTTGCGATCCAACTTGAAATTGTCATTGACACAAATTATCCACTTTGTATGATGGACGTCCATATTTCACTCCTATACATCAACTCTGGTATATTTTGAAATATCCCATGGCTAGAAATAATGCGTGTATATTTTAAATTACTTAGGAATCAGATATACGATTTTTTGCGATCCAACTTGAAATTGTCATTGACACAAATTATCCACTTTGTATGATGGACGTCCATATTTCACTCCTATACATCAACTCTGGTATATTTTGAAATATCCCATGGCTAGAAATAATGCGTGTATATTTTAAATTACTTAGGAATCAGATATACGATTTTTTTCTGTTTCAACTTGAAATTGTCATTGGCACAAATCACCCTCGTTATAATATATGACGGAATACCTTATAAATAAAAATATGTATTAAATTCTTTGACTCAACCCGTCCAAGAACTGATACCAATATCTCAACGAGTGGCTACTACTCAACTACCGCCAGGTAATTCTTGGAATCGCTTATAACAAAATGTGGGGCAGTCAGATTGTTGGTATATTCTTGAATTTCTTGTCATCTCACGTGTATTTTTTTCAATAATTTAGATTCAGTGTTTATTTTATGTGAATGTAAAAACAAGTGTTTTATAAAGATATTAAAGTTAATTTTTGCAGTTACTGAAGTGTACATTGGCAGTTAAATAAAATAAATAACGCGAGTTTACAGTTACGCGTTTGCAGTGGACTTGTAGTTAATGAGGTTTTTAGTTAACTCTGCCGGACTTGGTTCTATGTTATTGTGACTTGTTTGAAGTAAGTAATTTTTATATTTGTTTTTAACATGTTATTTATAAATCTAAACTAGTTTGTGGTGTTCTGTTTCATCTTCACCAGATATAACTATGTTACTTGGATGTTACATAGGAACAGCTGGACAAATTACAGCGTCTTCAAAATGTGTATCTAAGATTTATTTTCAACCTACGTAAGTACGATCATATAACTTCATACCAGAAGGCAGTATAGAACTGGTTGAATGTTAGAAATAGACGCCAAATTCACATACTGTCTATATTGTATAATATCCTTAATTGTCCCACCGCCCCCTCTTATCTCGCCGAAAATTTTCAGCGTCATTCCAATCATGGATTAGCGCTACGCTCAAACAGATATTGTTTATTGGCCTTTCCAGTTCACCGCTCCTCTTTCTTTACGTCGTCCTTTACTGTCCATGCAGTGACACTCTGGAATCAGTTACAAACCAATATAAGACTCGCTCCGTCCTTGGCATGCTTTAAAAAGCGACTGAAAATGTCTTAATTTCTAGTCAGTAAAATAACGTGTTTCATTCCTGATTTTTCTTTTCCTTTCCTCTCCACCATCCCTTCCTTTCATTTTGATTGATGATATCTCACTTTATATGAAAATTAATTTTCGGGTGATTGTCCGTCTTTGTGGGTTCGTTGACATGTACTCACGTTTATGTTTATGGATTTCGTGGGATAGATAGTCACTTGAATGATTTATGCGACCACGTAACTTGCTTCATTTACTTTTGTCTGGTTGGTTGGAAGATATTGCCGCCTGGCAATAAGCCCGCCAGATTGTATTTGCAATAAAAGTGTTAAATAAAATAAGTAAATAAAAATATCTACTTAATTTTTTTAAGATGGTCGACAATATGCCTTCGACGAGTTCTCCGATTATTTAGGCACATTTAAAGAGGTATGTGGAGGCGTGGAAGGACGACGCACAAGAGGAAGAAGCCCAATACGTTGGACTGATCAAGTGAGAGATGAGAGACTATCCTTAACACCTGCCCTTCAAGTTGCAGAGTACAGGGATAAATCGTTGCTACTGGGCCTCGAAGTCGAGGATCCCCTCGTTATTCCAACGTCAGTTCAGTTGGAAGGCGAAGCTATGCCGTGGAGTTAGTTTTAAGTGAGTGTGTCGTTGCGTACCAGCAAACTTACCGACAACATAGCTGTACTGGATCTCGATCGAAGCACACCTGGACGTTTATTTTTCTCTTTTTAATCCTTCCCTCCCTGTGATGTGTAACTAGTACACATTGCTTCTAAAAACTTTAATATATCTATAAATATAATAAATACTGGGTTCAGATTTTAGGTATTCCTCCGTAATACATTTACGCATTGAATGAAAAAAATAATATTAATAATAATTAGCACTTATCGGGGCCACATCAGAGATATTTTGTGAAAATCGGGAATAAATTCACCGATACAATCAAACGTGTGCCAGTGTGTGACGTAGGTAAATTCATTCTAAAAAAACACTATGGGTGAGGAAGCGACGCTATTCACGGCTCACTCTCACTCTACTTCGGTATATGGGAACGCAAGAATAGAATCTCAGTTCGCTCGTTTCTCTCGCTTCAGTACCTCTCAGGCATCCATTTGAGGTGGTCTCTTCGCTCGTTTTGTGAACGTCGGCCGATAGTTTTTTCATGTTTTCAGCAATTAAATTTCAATTATTATCACTTTTGACTTCAAATTTAATTAATTTAAGCGATTGGTTATGAATTTTCTTGTTTTTCCGATTTTAAATCCCTCATTTTTACATGTGTATTGAATACACAGCACCGGAACGCGCGGATTTTTTTTATCACGGGAAGGGAAAGGTTAAAATAATAGATATGACCGGATTCATGGGTTTCCTTATACCAAATGCCCATGTCATTTAAGGGAAGTAGCGCAGTAGTTCAGTCCGTTACCTCCTTGGCCATGCACTTCTATAGGGATGAATGGAGAGTCATTATAGGCTATCATGGTAGCTACAGTGCTCAACTACACGATATGATTGAATAACGAATTGTGTGAACCGTCATATGCAATGTCTTTAAATTTCAACAGCAAAACAGCTGTATATGACGTTTTAAAGTTTGTCCAATATCAACAAGGTAACAATGTCTCGAATGGCAGACCTGAGGCGTGTTCGGTCTCCATTGTGCTCGAGTTGTGTGGGTGTCTGCCGTCACTCAGTCTTGCGGTGTACTAATTAAATGGCAAACTTTCTCTTCTACTGCTGTAACCGCATGATGACAAACTGAATATCCATGAAATTTTATTTTATTTATAAATCACAACATACATATCATCCCACCATTTCCCTATCGGGGTAGGCAGAGCGCCATACTTTCCAATCTCATCACACAACCTTCACCTAATTCAGATCAATTCGCCTCATTTTCTTCTTCTTCAGCCGTCTCTCCACTGCTGGATGTAGGCCTCTTCTAAAACCTTCCACTCTTCCCTGTCTTGGGTTTTTCTCGTCCATTTTATTTATTTATTTATTTAACACTTTTATTGCAATACAATCTGGCGGGATTATTGCCAGGCGACAATCTCTTCCAACCAACCAGACAAAAGTAAATGAAGCAAGTTACGTGGTCGCATAAATCATTCAAATGACTATCCATCCTCACGAAATCCTTAAACATATACGTGAGAACATGCCCATGAATCTCACAGACGGACAATCACCCGAACATTATTTTTCATATAAAGTGAGATATCATCAATCAAAAGGAAAGGAAAGGATGGTGGAGAGGAAAGGAAAAGAAAAATCAGGAATGCAGCACGTTATTTTACTGACTAGAAATTAAGAGTTTTTTCAGTCGCTTCTTAAAGCATGCCAAGGACGGAGCGAGTCTTATATTGGTTTGTAACTGATTCCAGAGTCTCACTGCATGGACAGTAAAGGACGACGTAAAGAAAGAGGAGCGGTGAACTGGAAAGGCCAATAAACAATCTCTGTTTGAGCGTATCGCTAATCCATGATTGGAAAGACGCTGAAAATTTTCGGCGAGATAACAGGGTGTGGCGTGACATTTTCCACCGGCGACAGGGATAATGTCGTCAGTCCACCTCTTGTGGGGCCGTCCCATCGGTCTTCTCGTATCCCACGGCCTTTATTCAGGACTCTGGGGGACAACCCTAGTCCGTCGCCTGATTTCTTCATTTCTGACTTTGTCTATCAGACTTATGCCCAACATTCGTCGTTCCATGGACTGTTGTGCGCATTTTAGTCTTTGAATGGTATTGGCAGTTAATGTCATCGTTTCCAAGCCACACGTTAGCATAGGGAGGACGCATGCATCGAAGACTTTTCTTTTTAGATTGGTGGGAACTTCCTTGTTCTTGAGAACATGGCCGAGCTTTCCGAATGCTGCCTCACCTCTCACCACCAATGTATCACCTCTCATACAACTTCAATTCTCTGACTTTCTATAGTATTCTTTTTTAAAAATTTCATTCACTTGATCCAATCACACTCTCCTTGATCTTCCTGATTGCGCTATATGGACAGTGCTAGACTCGCTCGGTCCTTGGCATGCTTTAATAAGCGACTGAAAAAACTCTTAAGTTCTATACTAGAGAAAATATAGGATGGTCCCTGTGACGTTTGAAACGTCATGTCTCAAAGGGTAAAATAGTTTTTTTTTACAAATCGAATCGTTTTTTTTATAAATCGAAAAATTGTTTTTGTCTTAACTGACGTTTTAATTCCTAATTTTCATTATACTGACTTTCTAATGTATTGTATGATTTGTACATATCTTTAAATAGGCCAAGATGAAGACGACCTCCGTGGCCTGGTGGTAAGACACTTGTCTGCCGATCCGGAGGTTGCGGGTTCGATCCCCGCTGGAATCCTGATTTTTTTAGATTCCAGTCTGGTTAACACTTAGGGCCTATAAAAACATATTTCTGGTTGGTTGGAAGAGATTGCCACATGGCAATAAACTCGCCAGGTTAAAAAAAAAAGATTCACCGTGAATTGATACTAATTACGAACATTTAATGTATAAAAAAATCGAAAATCCAATTATCGTATACCCCATCCCTAGCCAATGCAGACTAACGTAGTGACTTTTGACAAACGTCACCAAATATTATTTGATTTTAACAAACTGCCACATTTTTGCTAATTTGTAACAAGATGTATTCATTTGTCTTTATTGTTAGTTTTATGTAATGTATTTACCTAAATAACTTGCTATTTATTAGAATTGAGGATTATATTAAAGTTGATAAAATAATTAAAATTACTCAACGTCGTTACAAGGTTGTATTGGTGCAAATTTGTGAACTGTTACAGGGGCCATGCTACATTTTCTCTAGTATAGTCAGTAATATAACGTGTTTCATTCCTGATTTTCCTTTCCTCTCCACCATCCATTCCTTTTCCTTTGATCGATGATATATCATTCTAACTTTCATTACGACTACATTGTTCATAAATTTCATAAAAATGGTTTGTTGAAAGAGATTGCTGCCTGGCAATAAACCCGCCAGATTATATTTACAATGAACTGTTAAATAAATAAATAAAATGCTAAGGATGTGTGTCATGATAGGAAAGTATGGCGCATTGTTCTCTGTGCCTACTCCGACAGGAAAATTACGTGACTGATATACGTTTTTTTGGAAATGAGATCATGTTAATGAGCCTTTCAAATTATCAAAGGAAAGAAAAAATGACCGAAGACCTTGTAGGCTTTATAAATATTTATACAGTTACAATTGAAACGAAACTAGTTAGGGTCTTCAGCCGGCAATGATGATGGTGAAACCGTATCTTGACATAATAAAGAACAATAGATGGAAACCGTCCATTGTGTCTGCCTGCAGTCATCAGTAATTCATATTTCATCAGACTAGCCCACAGTGTCATTGCAGAATTCTCCAATCATAGAATACATAAAGAGAATTTCAAACCATCATAAGTTTGGTTGACACCATTGTTGGATATAGGCATTCCATCTCCTCGTCCAACCATTTCTATCATGGGTGCAGATTTTTTGGCACCTTAGGGAAACTTGTTGGATATAGGCCTCCCGTCTCCTGGTCCAGCCATTTCTATCATGGGTGCAGATTTTTTGGCACCCTAGGGAAACTTGTTGGATATAGGCCTCCCATCTCCTGGTCCAACCATTTCTATCATGGGTGCAGACTTTTTGGCACCCTAGGGAAACTTGTTGGATATAGGCCTCCCATCTCCTGGTCCAACCATTTCTATCATGGGTGCAGACTTTTTGGCACCCTAGGGAAACTTGTTGGATGTAGGCCTCACATCTCCTGGTCCAACCATTTCTATCATGGGTGCATATCTTTTGGCACCCTAGGGAAACTTGTTGGATATAGGCCTCCCATCTCCTGGTCCAACCATTTCTATCATGGGTGCATATCTTTTGGCACCCTAGGGAAACTTGTTGGATATAGGCCTCCCATCTCCTGGTCCAGCCATTTCTATCATGGGTGCAGATTTTTTGGCACCCTACGGAAACTTGTTGGATATAGGCCTCCCATCTCCTGGTCCAACCATTTCTATCATGGGTGCAGACTTTTTGGCACCCTAGGGAAACTTGTTGGATATAGGCCTCCCATCTCCTGGTCCAACCATTTCTATCATGGGTGCAGACTTTTTGGCACCCTAGGGAAACTTGTTGGATGTAGGCCTCACATCTCCTGGTCCAACCATTTCTATCATGGGTGCATATCTTTTGGCACCCTAGGGAAACTTGTTGGATATAGGCCTCCCATCTCCTGATCCAACCATTTCTATCATGGGTGCATATCTTTTGGCACCCTAGGGAAACTTGTTGGATATAGGCCTCACATCTCCTGGTCCAACCATTTCTATCATGGGTGCAGATTTATTGGCACCCTAGGGAAACTTGTTGGATATAGGCCTCCCATCTCCTGGTCCAACCATTTCTATCATGGGTGTAGATTTTTTGGCACCCTAGGAAAACTTGTTGGATATAAGCCTCCCGTCTCCTAGTCCAACCATTTCTATCATGAGTGTAGATTTTTTGGCACCCTAGGGAAACTTGTTGGATATAGGCCTCCCATCTCCTGGTCCAACCATTTCTATCATGGGTGTAGATTTTTTGGCACCCTAGGAAAACTTGTTGGATATAAGCCTCCCGTCTCCTAGTCTAACCATTTCTATCATGAGTGTAGATTTTTTGGCACCTTAGGGAAACTTGTTGGATATAGACCTTACACCTTGTCGTCCATCTATTTCTATCATAGGTACAGATTTTTTGGCGCCTAGGGAAACTTGTTGAATATAGGCCTTCCATATCAAACACATACGAGTATATTCCCAAGATCTCGCCGCTGCTCGTCGAATTTGTTTCCTGCCTCCCTCAACCCCCAATCCCCAACCCGAATTTTAACCGTTAGAAGTATACTCGTATGTATGTATGTCGGTACCAGTTCGAACATAATTCAGTATTGTTTGTGCTCTTCTAATGATGAGGTGAAAACATTGAAACCGGTAGGCTTATACCATTACATAAAATAGAATAAACAGTGTTGGACTAAACAAATAACAATGTCTTTAAACTTCCACAATGTTAATGCCATAACTATAAATACTATATGTTATTATTGTATATTTCCTTGTCATTTAAAATAAATAAATAGTACAGTGCTTGAGTCATCTTGTAAAGTAACGAAACCAGAAAGAACAAAAGGTAATACATGAAGACAAGAAAACCTGTCTAACAGATATAGACAGGATACATAAAAATTCCCCATGTCTGTCTTCCGTATCAGGGTATGTGGACCAATGTCACTTCTTGTCAGGGTGTTGACTATAAAGTCGAACTTCCAATGGCTGTAGAAGCAGTTGTCGACCTTGTTTCTCTTATTCGTCTTCTTCTTGATGTCTTGATCTATATTTGATGTAAAATTTATTTCATTCTAGAGCGCCAGCCGTTTTTTTTACGCATTAGGTGGTCTTCTTGGCATTTGATATATTTTGGGGATCTCGTATGCTGCTTGATCTATTTTTGATGTAAAAATCATTCCATTCTAGAGCACCAGCTGTTTCTTTACCCATTAAGTGGTCTTCTTGCCATTTGATATATTTTGGGGATCTCGTATGCTGCTTGATCTATTTTTGATGTAAAAATCATTCCATTCTAGAGCACCAGCTGTTTCTTTACCCATTAGGTGGTCTTCTTGGCATTTGATATACTTTGGGGATCTCGTATGCTGCTTTAAAATATTTTGTTTGGCTAGAAGATATTGTACTGTATTCAACGAAAGTTCAATATGGTGCTCAAATACTGTTGTGGACTATCATCTTAGCAGATTTTGCTATCGTCCGGTTCGAGTGTACAGGATATTACAAAAAATATATACGTTATATCTACAACTTTTTGTCGTGCCGTTTACCTGAACTTGATGAAGAAATTTGTCTGCGTATTCGTGAAGAGTTTAGGGATGAGGATGACTCTTATTTCCAGTAAGATGGTGCACCTCCCCACTATCATTGTGATGTGAGAGCCTATCTTGATGAAAATTTGCTAAACAGATGGATTGGGTGTAGAGGTAGCATTGAATACCCACCGCGCTCCCCAAACCTCGCGCCAAAAAACTTTTTTTAATGAAGACTCATCAAGAATAAAGTAAATGGTGCAAAACCTACAGCGGTTAATTAATTGAGAACAACCATTGAGAGAGAATGCGGCCAAGTAACAAAAGTTTGTGATGCTACGTTATCAACAGTGCTTGCCAGAAAAGCCGTAATTAGAGCATTTGCGACAAATGAAAAAACAACTAAGTTTATCTTCTTTAATTTAAAGTTTTGATATTAGACATATTGGGGCTGGGTTACAAAATGGGAAATAAATGGATTAGTATAGTGTGTTATGCCAACGACGCTACAATATTAGCAGAAAACGAAGATGATCTTCAGAGAATGCTCTACAAATTACACCTTGCTTCTAAGAAATACAATATGATGATTTCTGTCAATAAAACAAAGTGCTTAACAATATCAAAAGAGCCACTCAGATGCAAACTGATCATCGGTAACGTACCCATCGAGCAAGTCATGCGATTAACTTATTATACCTAGGTGTAGAGATCTCCAGCAACTAGCATACCTATACCATATAGTGAAGTACGAGCACAAGCTAATATAGTAAAGCGACAACTTTGGCTGGCTGCCTGCGGGACACTATATGGAGAAACAAACACATGCTAACCGAAAGTAAGGTCAGGATATATGGTATAAGACATGCGTCCGCCCCATCATGACATATGGGATAGAAGTGAGAGCCGATACCAACAGGACAAAAAACCTTCTCAGAATGGCAGAGATGAAAACCCTACGCTCCATCGCAGGCAGAACTCTTAGAGATCGAATCAGAAATGAGACGATAAGGTCTGTCTGTGGTGTTGAAGACATAGTTAGGTGGGGAAGAAACAGAAGGCGCTTCTGGAGGTATCATGTGGACCGCGTGGATGACATAAGACTGGCAAGAATCGCTAAGACTGAAAACCTTAACAGCAGGAGATTACCAGGAAGGCCCCCAAAAAGGTTGAAGGACAGCTGGACGTCATCATCCCAGGACAGCCCACCGTCACAAACAGGTCATACGACCTAAACCAAGAGGAAGAAGAAGATATTAGACATAGCTTAATATATACTGTATTTTCAATCATTTGAAATGAGTATATTTTTTTGAGACAACCTGTATATTGTAATTTATTTTTAACAAACACTGTTTATTCCACTTTTTTATGACGGTATAACCCTACCGGTTTCAAGGCTTTCACCTCATCTTCAGGGGAGCGTAAACAAGACTAAATGCTGTTCCGACGCTCCCCTGAAGATGAGGTGAAAGCCTTGAAACCGGTAGGGTTATACCGTCATAAAAAAGTGGAATAAACAGTGTTTGTTAAAAATAAATTACAATGTCTTTAAACCTCCACAACGTTAATGCCTTAACTATAAACAACAACCTGTATATTTCTATTTTTTTATCCAATGCCTTCTTCATATCATAATTTTGTCTTTGATATGTTGACGAATCTATAAAATAGTTGCATTTATCAACAAGATATGTGGCTTATCGGGTTCGAAGTCCTCCAACGGCTGCCGATGGTAGATGATGAGCCAACCAGAGCGAGACCAACTGCAGTGTTGGATGTGCTGATGTGCTGAGTGCTTGCTTGTGCTGCCACCTCTTCGTGGTCGATGCCCGCTCCACACTTCCTTCTTCTTGACGAGTAATGCTAATTCCTCTACTCGAATGGCTGCTGTAACAAGTGGTTGAGAAGAAGTTGTATTGCTGCTTGACAGGCGATCTGTATGAAGAGTATTTAGATATTCGCTTTACTATTAATCGTTTTGTAAAATAGATCAATAATAAATCACAGATTAGCTTCCATAGTCATCTTCTGTGGTACCAACGTCAGGCACTCTGATCATCCACTTTGTATTGTGGCTTCTATTTTACTCGTCACGGGTGACGGGCGTTCATTATTAATTCGTTTGTAAAATATACAGTCGACATCAATCATCACCAAAATCGTACAACCGATCAGATATTCCCCATGCCTAGAGTTAGAATATACTCGTATTTTGCCTAAAGGCAATATGCCTATTTAGCTCCAATGGCATACAATGGGGCGCCGAATTCAATAAAGACAAAGGGGACTAAACATTTAGGCAGTCGATCGGAGCGTGGTTGTTATTGCGACAGGAGTTTGAACACTTAGGTTTGCAGGAGGAGTGACTTGTAGCAAAGGTTTTTGTGAACTCTTGAGTGTGGTGTGTTTTTGATGATTCTGCGTGGCACATTATTTAGACTTTTTGGTATGTCTGGAGTGATGAAGTGTGAGGGGTTTGATTCGTGTAATATATATACATTTTTATAAATTTATATGTTGTTTATAGTTAAGGCATTAACGTCGTGGAGGTTTAAAGACATTGTAATTTATTTTTATCAAACACTGTTTATTCCAGTTTTTTGTGACGGTATAACCCTACCGGTTTCAAGGCTTTCACCCCATCTTCAGGGAAGCGCAAACAAGACTAAATGCTGTTCGAACTGGTACCGATATACACGCTTCAACGGATGGGGGCTGGGGGATGAGGGAGGCATGGGACAATTTCGGCCAAGAGCGGATAGATTTTTGGGAAATAACTGTTCAACAGATGTTCGGATCGGTGTACTGACTTAGAAACTCCGCTCTTGGCCGAAATTGTCCCATGCCTCCCTCACCCCTCAGCCTCCAACCGTTGAAGTGTGTATATCGGTACCAGTTCGAACAGCATTTAGTCTTGTTTGCGCTCCCCTGAAGATGAGGTGAAAGCCTTGAAACCGGTAGGTTTATACCGTCACAAAAAAGTGGAATAAATAGTGTTTGATAAAAATAAATTACAATTTATAAATTTATTTATTTATTTTACACATGACAAGAAATATACATAATTTGCGAAAAAACAACAGGTAATTTAATTTGGACACATAATTTTAATGGATCTGGGTTTGTTGCCTTTCATTTTTCGTGTCCCCAGTAAACTAGGCTTTTGCCTGTACTATGTAATTGAGTGTCACTGTATATCGAGTTGATGAGAGTATGCAAAGGGGTTATATAAATTAAAAAATCGGAAAGAAATATCAATTTATTTGTTCATGTTATATGTCCATAATTAGATACAGGTAAAATCCTAGTTTACTGAGGACACAACAAATGTAAGGCAACAAACCCAGATCCATTAAAATTGTGTCCACATTAAATTACCTGTTGTTTTTTTTTTCATTATTTATTTATAAAATTTATTGTTATTTAAAAATAAATAAAAATGTAGCATTCCACAATCCCTCGTTATCAAATATGATCGTCAACCATTGTGTTGATTAAAAACGCCTATACGTGTATTTGGTTATAATATGCATTATGTTGCACTTCAGCAATAACACATTTTTGACGGATTTATTCAGAATTCTGATGGCAAGAAAATTAAACCTCTAAGATGACTGACAGTGTTTATCTGCAGCAGCTTTTCTTCAGGCAGTTTTGTATAGCACTATTTTAGTGAGAATGTATGATAAGCAGTATATTAGTTGAAGACAAACATTAATTAGTGAGAATGTATGATAAGCAGTATACAAGTTGAAGACAAACATTAATTAGTGAGAATGTATGATAAGCAGTATATAAGTTGAAGACAAACATTAATTAGTGAGAATGTATGATAAGCAGTATATTAGTTGAAGACAAACATTAATTAGTGAGAATGTATGATAAGCAGTATATAAGTTGAAGACAAACATTAATTAGTGAGAATGTATGATAAGCAGTATATAAGTTGAAGACAAACATTAATTAGTGAGAATGTATGATAAGCAGTATATAAGTTGAAGACAAACATTAATTAGTGAGAATGTATGATAAGCAGTATATAAGTTGAAGACAAACATTAATTAGTGAGAATTTATGATAAGCAGTATATAAGTTGAAGACAAACATTAATTAGTGAGAATGTATGATAAGAAGTATATAAGTTGAAGACAAACATTAATTAATGAGAATGTATGATAAGCAGTATGTAAGCTGAAGACAAACATTAATTAGTGATAATGTATGATAAGCAGTATATAAGTTGAAGACAAACATTAATTAGTGAGAATTTATGATAAGCAGTATATAAGTTGAAGACAAACATTAATTAGTGAGAATGTATGATAAGAAGTATATAAGTTGAAGACAAACATTAATTAGTGAGAATGTATGATAAGCAGTATGTAAGTTGAAGACAAACATTAATTAGTGAGAATGTATGATAAGCAGTATATAAGTTGAAGACAAACATTAATTATGTTGTAAAATAGTCTTAAAGGAAAACCAGTCTGGAGGCTAATCCGCCAGGAATTATACCGCCTTGAGTATAGTATTTCTTCCGCCCATATACTCTTACTAGCAGAAAACAGGATTGAATTTTACACGCTTCTTGTACATAATTCAATGTTGGCACCAAAACGCTATTATGAACCATCACGATTTCTTCATGATGGCCGGAAGTATTTAGCGGATAAAAGAAACAGTTAAAATTATTATAAAAGCTTCTGGGGATAAATACTCACAATAGATCAGTTACCATTGCTGAGCCTCGTAGTCGAGGATCCCGTCGCCACTCCAACGTAAATCTTCAGCTGCTTTTCCACGTCGACAATGTGATCTTCAGTGAGAAAACAGCCCGATCCTAGATGCACACTCCCTCCCACAGATGTCACAGACATGTGGACCGTGCTGAGTCGCCTTGCAATGTTGACACATGTTCGCAGAGCGCAGACTGTTTCTCACACGTCTAGCTGTTGAGACGCCATCATCCCGAGAGCATACGGCTCTCCACCCCTCACGGTCTTGAGCCACCCGTTCCCAGTCCTCAGACGCCCCGCACAAAGTCAGCAACTCTCGCAGACTGTCCTTATAGGGTTTCCTCTGCCCACCATCCCTTCGCTTGCCCACTACTCCCCCGTACAAGAGTATATTATTGCCCATGCGTATCACATGTCCAGTTCTCGCAATTTCGCCTTTAAAAGGGCAGTACACGCAAAGGCATCCAGCTACAGTATTTTTTTTAACTTAATTTTAAATATCGCTAATTTTACTTAATAAAAAATGTGCGAATCATTAACAATAATAATCGTGACCATAGACACGAAACCGTTATTCGCACAGTGACACATATCATCCCATCCCAATCAGCAAGCATCGCCTCCGTATTATCTTTATTAGTACCATAGAGAACACATTGGTACAGATCTGCCGAAATCAGGCCACGGACAGCATACGTTCTCTCTCTCTTAGTGAAAGTATTGTGTTTGGCAAATATACGAATCAGTTGTCTGCATTTAATGTTTATTACTTCACTGGATTATTGTTAAATTTAAATCGTTGTTAGTTATTATCACAAAAGAGATTTAAAAGTGTTTGGAATTGTGATCGACTATTCTCACAATATATTCTAAGTGACCGACTATTCTTATATCTTCACAATTATCGAGTATTCTCGTAATATCTTCTAAATTACCGACTATTCTCATAATATATTCTAAATTACCGACTATTCTCACAATATCTTCTAAATTACCGACTATTCTCACAATGTCTTCTAAATTACCGACTATTCTCACAATATCTTGTAAGTGACCGACTATTTTTATATCTTCTAAATTACCGACTATCCTCATAATGTCTTCTAAATGACCGACTTTTCTCACAATATCTTCAAAATTGCCGACTATTCTCACAATATCTTCTAAATTACCGACTATTCTCACAATATCTTCTAAATGACCGACTAATCTCATAATATATTCTAAGTGACTTTTATTCTCACAGTATATTAAATGACAGATAAATCTCACGATACCTTCTAAGTGACCGACTATTCTCATAATATATTATAAGTGACCGACTATTCTCAAAATATATTCTATATGACCGACTATGTTCACAACATATTCTAAATTACCGACTATTCTCACGATATCTTCTAAATTACCGACTATTGTCACAATATCTTCTAAATGACCGACAATGTTCACAACATATTCTAAGTGTCCGATTATTCTCAGACAATCTTTCTAAGTGACCGACTATTCTCATAATACTTCTAAATTACCGACTATTCCCACAATATATTCGAATAATAAGCATGAACTCCGTATAAAGAAGTGTCACATGCCCAAACTATCTGACATACACTTCTCCATCTTACTTAACATATCAGCCCTTAGTTCACATTACTCCCTTATCACTTCATTCCGTATTCTGTCATACACTTTCACTCCATGTATTTTCCTCAGTGTATGCATTTCTACAGCGTTTATTCGATTCCTCTCAGTCTTTTTCCACATCACTCCCATATATCAAAGTTGTCACCAAAATACTCTCGTGGACTATCATCTTAGCAGATTTTGATACTATCCTACTCTACTATATATATGTAACATATATGTATAAATTTTATTACATAATTGACTTTGTTTCCTAAAACTACACGCCTTTCGATAGCCCTCTTAACTATTCCATCATCTATGAAATAACTATACAAATAACTAAATTCCTCTAGCTCAAATATTTCATATATAAATTGTCATTTTGCTATTATAAGCTGTTGATGACTGGAAGAGTTCAAAGCGGAAAGACCAAAAGAAAGAGATGTTTAGTTCTTCATTGGTGCTGCACTCACTCATCATGACTTTGGTGCTTCTGGTAGTATAAAATAATCAACCACTCAGTTCCAAAGTACCATGGATCCACGACCCTCAACCATAAGCTACAAGACTAAAAAGAAAAATTGAAAAAGTATAATTTCTCCTAGAATCAAGTACGCAAATGATATGTAACTAGGCAATTGAATAAATGATATTGCTATTCTACCTGTCAGTCTATCTGTCTAAGTGACACAATACTGCTACCACAGTAACAAATTGCTATGCTACAGAAGTAGTGAAAGCCACTGGCTAACAGCAGACACAGTGAGAGGCTGCCTGCCTGCCTGTCTGTCTGTCTGTATGTTCATTTCTCTTGCAACTACAGAAAGAGAAATGGACGATGCATACGAGTAATAGAAAATCTGACGATTTTGTTATTTCAAATTTCAACGCTCTTGTTTGAAATGAAGCTATTTTTTGTAATACAAAAATATAACAGTACACACTATGTAATAAAAGGGTAATTTATATACCCTTTTATTACATAGTGTGTACTGTTATATTATTGTGTTTGTAATACTGTTTGTAATAAACGGTAATTGTATTTGTAACATAATATTGTTTGTAATAAACGGTAATTTATAAATATTACCTTTGTAATAAAAGGGCAATTTATATTTATTTTTTATTTTCTCAAAACAGGCTTAGCCCTACATTGAAAAATACAAAATAATTTACTTAACATTAAAAAAAAGTTATGAAATAAAAAAATTATGTAAAGTAAAAAATTATGTGTATGCATACATATATACACACAAACATACACATATATTAATTACGTTTTTAATAAAAGGGTAATTGATATAAATTACCTTTGTAATAAAAGGATAATTTATATAGATTACCTTTGTAATGAAAGGGTAATTGTTATAGATTACCTTTTTAATAAAAGGGTAATTTATATTGATAACCTTTGTAATAAAAGGGCAATATAAATAGATAACCTTTGTAATAAAAGGGCAATTTAAATAGATAACCTTTGTAATAAAAGGGCAATGAAAATAGATAACCTTTGTAATAAAAGGGTAATTTATATAGATTACCTTTGTAATAAAAGGCTAATTTATATACCATAGATCAGCCTTTTATTATTATTTTTATTACAAAGATCATAATGCACGCATTTGTGCTATGTGTTTACAAGGATGTTATGGAACCAACCTTGATGGATAGAAATTAAGTTTAAGATTTTGCAAGAAGTAGCATAAAAGTATGATTAATGCAGTGGATATGCGCGCACTAAGGAACATTTGTGGAGTGTCAATGTTTGAGCAGAAAGGGATTAAAGACATCAGAAATGAATGCATGAATAAAACAGATGTTGTATAATAATTTATTTTTATCAAACACTCTTTATTCCACTTTTTTGACGGTATAACCCTACCGGTTTCAAGGCTTTCACCTCATCTTCAGGGGAGCGCAAACAAGACTAAATGCTGTTCGAACTGGTACCGATATACACGCTTCAACGGTTGGAGGCTGAGGGGTGAGGGAGGTATGGGATAATTTCGGCCAAGAGCGGAGAGATTTTTGGGAAATAACTGTTCAACAGATGTTCGGATCGGTGTACTGACTTAGAAACTTCAAAGGCAGTACACCGATCGGAAATAAATTGGACAGATTAGAGGCCTTAGAGGTTTCTAAGTCAGTACACCGATCCGAACATCTGTTGAACAGTTATTTCCCAAAAATCTCCCCGCTCTTGGCCGAAATTGTTCCATGCCTCCCTTACCCCTCAGCCTCCAACCGTTGAAGCGTGTATATCGGTACCAGTTCGAACAGCATTTAATCTTGTTTGCGCTCCCCTGAAGATGAGGTGAAAGCCTTGAAACCGGTAGGGTTATACCGTCAAAAAATGAAATAAACAGGGTTTGATAAAAATAAATTACAATGTCTTTAAACCTCCACAACGTTAATGCCTTAACTATAAACAACATAAAACAGATGTTTTAATTAAAATGAAGAAAGGACTTTTAAGATGGTTTGGACATGTGGAGAGAAATAATGACTAAGCAAATATATAACTCAGAAGTGCGTGGAAGGGGTAGACCAAGGAAAACGTGATTCGATCAAATGGACCAGATTTCGAAGGAAGGTCAAGTAAGAAGTATGAAAATGGTAGAGGCGAAAGTTGTGCAGTTGGATAAAAAAGTTAGGAGATATGCTTATGTATGTATATGTCTGTTTATATCTAACATATATATCTATGCATATCCCGCAAGGGACACGGCGTAATGATATATATTATATTTATGTAACATAGGGATTCGCACATCCTTGCGAATAAAATCTAAACTAAGTTGAAAAGAGATCTCTACATTGAATAAGGAAGCCAGTGAAGTAGGAACAAGCATTGCACAGGCCATCTGCATCTGGTGCTGCCGATGAAAGTGGTGTTAAGATCTCTTGCAGATTTCTTGGTTCCGCGTCACCAGCTGACGCCGACTCACGCACACGGCGCAGATTCAACTCATCTGTTAAGATTGCACGCGTCACTTGATGTGAGAAGTGAAGAAGAAATTATTATGCCGTGTCATGTATTTATATGTTAATTTTTCTAATTTCTTCCATACGTAATGAATAATTGCTTTAAAAACAACGTTGCTACTAATTTTTATATGATTCTGTTGGAATTTAGTGACTTGAAGAAAAGATAATAATAGAGAGTGCAAAAATTATAGATACACGAGAAATTTACAGTCGTGTTAGAGCATTTGTTTTTTTTTTAAACAAAGCTATAAGTAGTGAAAGATTTATAAATATAGAATGTCCCAATAAGAGCGCCGATTTTTAAATTGCCGCCATTTTTTTTTAAGGTTGGCAGCTCTAATTTGCCATTTATCAATCTTGCGATTAGTAAATATGGAACACTACATGAAAGAAAAACGCGTTATTATTGTTAAAAATCATTATAGAAATGGGGAAAATTTTGCTGAAACAGTTTGTAAACTTCGTGGAATTATCGGTCAAAATAGTGGTCCAAATGAGTATTCAATTCGAAGATTAATTAAAAAAAATTGAGGAAATTGGTTCAATTCTGGACAATAAGTCATCCTTGCCGTGCGTCCCCGTAGCGGGCGTTCACTGGAAAACATAGCCGCAATGAGAGAAAGTGTTACTGAAACCCCAGGGACAACAATTCGTCATCATTCACAAGAATTGGATGTTTCAAGAGCACCTTACACCGAGTTCTTCCAAAAGATCTGGATTTGCATACCTTCAAGATCCAACTGATCCAGGAACTCAAACCCAGTAGAAGATTTTAACCAAGTCCGACGCACTTATTGGGACACCATATATAGGTAGGTATGTCAATAGAGCACAGTTGGAGGGCTCTGGTAGAACGAAGTTTGGGTTTCAATTCCTGGTAGTACCCAAAGATTTATATAGTAATACGAGGTTGTGGAGCTAGAGTCGTTTGATTTTTTGTCGAGTCAGAATCAGAGTCGGAATCAATCGAAAGATGCTATTCTTAATTGGACTCCAACTTGATTTTTTAAAAATCGTAAATACGATACCAAAAACAATCTTAACTCTTTCCCCGCGGGGAGCACAAACGTCTGTGATCTGACGACAATCCAAGTTTCAAATCACAAATACTTAAAAAAAATTACACAAAACCGGAATAAAAATTGAACTAAAATTTAAAATAATCTTTATTCTAGCGACATTATTGAAAACCTTGTCAAATAATATATTAGTTTATGAGATATTGTTGAATAAACAGAGCGCCGAATTTTTTTGGTTTCTCAATATTTCCAGCATTAACGACCTGTCGCGCGGATCGAGTCCTGCGATGAGTCTCTCTTACGTAAATAAACATTACTAAGTCTCTCTTACGTAAATAAACATTACTAGTGCTATATGCATTTGATTGGGTGAGTGTCATGAAGCATTGATTTGATCGTAGCATTCCTTTGTTTATTTTACGTAATGTTTAGTTTATCTCCTTTATTTAATGAGTCTCCTTAAGAGTAATGACTATTATTTATTATCAGAAAATTACTTAAGTGTCATGTTTACTTGGTGTTGTAATCAAATATCAGTGGTTCTAAACAAAATATGTGTTTAAACTTAGAAATTAAAAAACGCTGAAATTGTGCCACGCACAGGATTCGTGGAATTTGATTTTTAACGCGGTGAACAGGTTAATTCGCGATGACGTAAATAGTTGGCCGGTACATTAAACAAATGTCTGTGAATCAACAAAGGGCTTGCTATTTTTCCTATCAACAATTTTTTTATGTATAAAATGTGTGTAAATCTCATACGCTTAAGGGGCTATATTCTACTCTAGAAATTTGAAAAAAAAAACGTTTTTTTTATATTCTTTAATTGTAGACCTTTAAGAATACGTTCTCAAAAGGAAATTTTTAAATTCTCAATATTAACGAAGTTATAGCTATAAATGAGGCAGCAATTACGCCGCACCGGAATGACTCGGACAATAATCTCAATACTTGAACCCTTTATAGGGCAAATTTTTATTTTTGAGATATTGGGTTTTTTGTTGAATAAATCATTATTATGTGTTATTATTAGCTTTATTTCTTCGAAAATATGTTATAAAAATAGTACTTTTTGGGAAATGAGGCGGTCGCATATGAGACCTGTGCCCATTTCACGGGTCATGTCAGTGGGAGCCGAAGTGACCAATGAATGTTTAGGTAATAATATCTTAGTTTAGGTTTTTAGGGACGGTTGTCCCGAAATGGGGAGATGATAAGGGTGAGCGTCGTTTTAATAAAACTCGTAGTTTGTAATCCGAATATGGAATGGTCATTTATTGTTACACGTCTTATATTTATACAATTTTGAATGTGTGTAGAAAGGCGTAGAAGATATGTCGCTGCCTCGTTCTCGCTAAACAATAACAAGCGGCTCGCGCTGTGATCACAGGGAGTAAGGATCGCTACAGGTTGTATTAGGAAATACAATTCTTATATGAGATAAAATGACATTTTTTTATGGAACTGTCAAAGGTCGCGTAATTGGCCGGATGTTTAGATCATTGCTACTGAACATGCAGCTAACTTCACGACGATCGGTCTTTATTAAGACCTCTGCCCGTCCACTACATTTGTGAATTTGACGTTTGTGTTACTTAAAATTGTTTTATTAAGAAAATTAATCCTTATAAATATAACCATAAGGGTGGTCGCATATGCGACCGATTTTTGCTTATGCCCGTTAAAGGGGTTTAAACGCGTTTTTCTCTAAACTACTTTTTTCGATCTGGTCGACATAAAATCTCAAGTTTTATTCAATTGATTGCCTTCAAATTTGATATGAAACTTTGATAAATGTTTTTATATCGTTCCTACCTATCAAAATTTTATTTTTACAATTAAAAAAAATAATAAAAATTGAAAAAAAAAGGTAAAATATTGAAATTTAACAGCCGATAACATGGATTTTCATTTTTTTTCAAAAAAATTTTTGTATATTCTCAAATCATCAACAAACTGTAAAAAAATTTAATGATTTTATTTTTTAATTTAGTATAAAAAACGCCATCTAGAGTACTCGTAAAATACCCCCTTAAGGAATAATATCTAAACGTATCCATACAACAACATGTGATAAAGTCATGGGTAAAATCCATAGGTACTCTTTGCAATAAAGGTGTTGCAGAAATCTATTAGAGAATTCTGGATTCCTCTCGGGTTTCAAATTATTGAGAATCTACTAGCACTGTATCTTATATCAATGTCCATTATAATGCTTCTTTCCTAATTTATTCATTCCTTCTTCTATAATACATTCTTTATCCACGTACAAAGATTATAATTATTCTAATTTGTCGAGTCCAACACTGTTCATTCCACTTAATATTACTGTATAACCCTATTGGTTTTCCCCTCATCGTCAGAGGAAAAGAAACAAGTCTTATTTGTGCTTCCCTGATGATGAGATGAAAACCTTGAAACCGGTATGGTTATACCGTTATACTCGTACAAAGTGGAATAAACACTGTTAGACAAAACAAATTACAATGTCCTGAAACATCCACAGTGTTAATGCCTTAACCATACATAATGTATATGATATCAAACAATTGTTTTTTTTTCAGATACCCAGGCCCCACGTTGGGCGCCATTTCACTTAGTACGTGAAGGAACCGCTCCATATGGGAGGGGCAGCACGGCGCTGCAGGTGCTAGAGAGATGCGGGAAGGGATGGCGCGGTGGGGGGCGCTTGCGCTTATAGCGTTCATACTCACCATAGTTACAGGTAATCATTTTTTTCATTGTTTCTATATTCAATATGATAGTTTAGCTAAGGCAAATTTTAAGCTCTAAAGCAATAAATACGCCAAAAGCATAGATCATTAACCCTTCCTTCCCTGTGATGTGTAACTAGTACACATTGCTTCTAAAAACTTTAATATCTCTATAAATATAATAAATATTGGGTTCAGATTTTAGGTATTCCTCCGTAACACATTTACGCATTGAATGAAAAAAATAATTATTATTATTATCACTTATCGGCCACATCAGATATATTTTGTGAAAATCGGGAATAAATTCACCGATACAATCAAACGTGTGCCACTGTGTGACGTAGGTATATTCATTCTAAAAAAACCGCTATGGGTGAGGAAGCGACGCTATTCACGTGTCATTCTCACTCTACTTCGGTATATGGGAAACGCAAGAAATAGAATCTCAGTTCGCTCGCTTCAGTAGCTCGCGGGCATTGTTTGAGCTGGTCTCTTCGCCCGTTTTGTGAACGTCGACCAATGTTTATTTCACGGTTTTAGCAATTAAATTTTTATTATTATCCCTTTTAACTTCAAATTTAATTGATTTAAGCGATTGGCTATGAATATTCTTGTTTTTCCGATTTTAAATCGCTCCTTTTTAAATGTGTATTGATGTGTATTGAATACTATACACAGCACTGGAACGCGTGGATTTTTTAATATAGGAAGGGAAAGGTTAAGTAACGTCAGTTAATATTAATTAAAGTACGCATGTAAGTGAATGAATTATGCGAATGTAATGCGTGTAATGAGGAGTGATTGAGCACGCTTTTGATGTGAATATTGAGACTTATGTGATTGAAATTGTGTGATAGCGCGGCATTTGAACCTTTATAAGGATCTGAGCACAGAGTATAAATTTTTTAGCTGAGTGTTTTGATATTTTGGACAAAAATATAAAATTTTTGATTAAGGAAAGGGATCACTTGGTTACAGGCCTTGTCAAGTGAAGTAAATACGTGTATGAATGAATAACCATAACTCGTGATGAGTTGAATAGAAGGCACAATACAAAGTGGGTGATCAGGGCATCTAACGTAGGTGCTACCGGAGATGACTATGTATGCCAATCCGCGATATGCATATCCTGTTGCATAAAGGGCAAGGAGCTTCAGTACTTGCATCAGCTTATCTGCGTCTTCTCTCTCCATTGGATCCCTGATAGTACTAGCAACAGTTCCACGCCATTTGGCTCTATCTGCTGATGTTTGCTTCCAGTTGTGATGAACATTAATGTTTTTAAGCGTCTTAAGCACTACGTATATCTTGGACTGAAAGAAACGAACAAATCGAAAAAGACACAATCAAAACGGAAAATATTTAACATACGTGTAAAATATAGAAAAACCTACGACTTATGTTAACATAAGTACTTTAAAAAAAAAAAAAAAAAACAGATGCGTGATACTCTCGCGCGGTAGAAGTGAAACTTCTTAGCTCCTAGGAAAAGTTCATTTTATGCATTGCTTTTTTTCCATTTGTCAACGATCTTTCTTTTTTTTTAAGATTAGGAAATGGTGTTATGTGGAATTTAATTCCAGAAAATCTCTCTTAATTAATAAAAAAAAATTGTTTTTTTAACAATAAATAATTTTAATAATAATATAAAACACTTTATAATATTAAATATATTATATATTTTTAATATTAAATAAATTAATATTTTTATATTTATTATAAATTATTAAATTAATTATTTTTAAATAATTATTTAATTATTTATATATTATTATAATTATATTATAACATTATATTATTAATTAATTATATTACAATTAATTATAATATATTAATAATATAATTATTAATATTAAAATAACATATGTATATTATTATAATTATATATTAAATAAAATAAAATGAAATGATTTAATATAAAATAAATAATTATTAAATATATTTATATAAAAATAATGTATTACAAAATTATTTTTTTTAATAATAAATAATAATGCAATACACTATTTATATTAAAATAATATTAATTATTATTAATAATATATAATTATTAATATTAAAATAATAAATAATAATTTATTAATAAATATAAATTATTATTAATTATTTAAATATTAATAATTATTTATTCTTAATAATAATTAATATTATTGTATTTTTATATTATTAAGTGTATTGTATTATTATTAAAATTATTATTATTTATTATTAAAAATATATTTTTTGTCATATACTATTTTTATATGAATATATTTAATAATTGTTAATTTTGTATTAAATTATTTCATTTTATTTTATTTAATATTTTTTTTAATAAATATATAATATATAATTTATATTTAATATACAATTATAATAATATATATGTGTTATTATAATATTAATAAATATATTATTATTATATTACAATATAATTAGTTATAATATTATTAATTAATAATGTAATATAATAATATTATTAATAATATAATTAAAATAATATATAAGTAATTATTTAAAAATAATGAATAATAATTTATTAATAAATAAAATATTTAATAATAATAAATAACAATTTAATAATAATAAAATAATAATATAATACACCGTTTCACTTTTCGTGACGTTCAGGCCAATTTGCCCTACCGCGCCTATAGAAGTTTAAAAAATAATTGCACTTTTTTTTATAAAAACTGCTTAAATTCATCATGACTTATTTTAAAATAAAATTAATATGTTAAATAAAAATAAATGTGACTTAAAAAAATGGAACTAGAAAACATGTAAACTGTTGAATACTGTTGACATGAAAGTATTAAGAATGAAAATTGGCTACAGGCATGATAAGTGAATTGTGTGTAAAATGTGAAAGAACGACATGATAATGAGTATCAATGGATGTCTTAGACAATAAATGAGAGAGAAATATCAACGACACACTCTTTCGAGATGTGGTGTTGAACATTTTGCTGGGAGTTTTGCTGGGTGTGAACATTTTGCTGGGTGTGAACATTGGCAGAATGACGAACAAATGCTTTAATACAAGAAGAACTTTACAGCTTAGAGGCTTTCTGAATGTTGCACTAGTCATATTTCGTGCAAGGAGGGCATGGAGAAGACATAGTCGCTGAACTGTGGGCAAGATAATAATATGGGCAACTAACAGAAATCTCGGCGTGGGTTACGTTCCTTATTAATGAGGTCAATATGTAAAAAAGACATGAATTTTAACTACGATTTGTATTTGTTCCTTTTTTGTTAATGTCATTGGGAATTAAATCTAAAACTGTTATGTGGAAGTCAAGCGTCTTACCATCTAAGTACAGTAAACGGCGGTAAGTAATACACATCGGGCTTAAGAAAGAGACTGTCGGCCGTAATCGGCTAACTTCGGCTTTGTAGTGTCGTCTCTGTCACACGATGACGGCCCAGTTACAACAGGACCTAGACTCCCTAGTATCCTGGAGTGAGCAAAATCATCTTCTGTTCAACATTAATAAATGTGTCTGTGTATCTTATAGTCGACCGTTTTCACCAATCCACCATCAGTATACTATACAGGGAGTGGCACTAAACAGAGTTTCTGAATTCAAAGATTTGGACGTAACCTTTGATGTCGGACTCACGTTCGTTAACCATGTCTCACGTTTGATATCGGACTGTTACAAACTACTCGGTTTTATAATGAGAATATCAAGAGAATTTAATAGCACCGATATCCTCCGAAACTTATATAATAATCTAATTAGAACCAAATTAGAATATGCATCTACAGTTTGGGCTCCTCATTAGCTCAAATATAAAAAAAATATAGAACAAATACAAAAAAAAATCCTCAGATATCTATGATACAGAACAAAGGGCGATTATCCAAAATATGCTCACCATGTCGAACTTCTCACGGTGTGTTACTATAGAAGCCTCGAAACATGAAGGCAAGAATCCATTGCGATATTCCCAATAAAGGTTTTCCAAGGTTCCTTTAACTGTCCCGCGATTCTAGAAGCACTAAGTTTATATGCACCTAATAAATATAGCAGTGCAAGGAATCACCCTCTGTTCTACATACAAGAAATATCATGGCTAAACACTCAGTCACGCGTGGTATAGAGATATTGAACCAACTGAATGACACTGTGGATATAGTCTCGGCAGCGTCTAGCAGTATGAGAAGAATCCTGTCTGATATTATTCCTAACGAATAAGCTAACACTAGAAGCAGACCCTCTTTGTGTAACAGGAGAAATCCGTGCAAAGTGGATAAAAAATAATAATAATAATAATGACTGACAAATCGCAAAGGAACACGCGTACGAATGACAGAGACTACGCTCTACAAAGCCGAAGTTAGCCGATTATGGCTGACAATCTCTTTCTCAAGCCCGATGTGTATTACTTACTGCCGAGTAATGGCGGTTGCCAATACTTATAAGTGATTAGACTAGAACATGCATACACGTATGTAAACTTTTCAGCTGGTAGGTCATATATGAATCTCGAAATTAACAGTCAGCTGCAGTTCTTTACCTAATCCTATAATTTATGGGGGATTTTTTTTTACATTAGCCTGTAATTGGGTATTATAAAAACGACAGCTGCACAAATACACCTGATAAAAGTATGGAAATGGGATCTCACATACTTATATATTTTGAAGGTTTTTTCGTTGAGATCTGAATATGTTATGATATTAGTGAGTAAATTAACAAGTTGGCCTTTCGCAATTGCGCCTGCGCGGCACGCGCACACAACATCAAAGTCGTCGCGGACCGGCTGATATTACAGAGAAAAGTATCTAAAATACAGTAGTAGGTGCCTTATTTTACATTTTTTAATTGGTGATTCACTATAGTTCGAAAATTCTAGAATGAGACCTGTGACAGCTACCAAATTTGCCCCAATACAACCTTGTAACGATGTTCAGTAATTTTAATTATTTTAACAACTTTAATATAAGCCTCAATTCTAATAAATAGCAAGTTATTTACGTAAATACATTACATAAGGTTGTATTGGGGCAAATTTGTGAGCTGTCACAGGACTCATCCTAGAATTTCCGAACTATAGTAAATATAGGTTTATTGATAGCAACACAGTATGTACATATATAAATATATACTCGTATAATCTAAGATCGAATTCATATTCATGCCAAAATATAAAATACTCATTGCAAACCTTAAAAATTCGTGATTTGTATTCAGAGTCGGGCCTAATACGTTTCAAACTTTAAGGAGAAGTGGTAATTAAATCACTTGACTTCCTTATTTAAGGAAATTATGACAAATCTGCCTAACATTTTACTTTAGGATGAGTCCTGTGACAGCTCACAAATTTGCCCCAATACAACCTTGTAACGATGTTCAGTAATTTTAATTATTTTATCAACTTTAATATAAGCCTCAATTCTAATAAATAGCAAGTTATTTACGTAAATACATTACATAAGGTTGTATTGGGGCAAATTTATGAGCTGTCACAGGACTCATTCTAGAATTTCCAAACTATAGGATTAAAATAAAACAAAAATATCAAAATTCTCAAAACTGAATATTACCATAGTCAAAAGTTCCATTCCACCATACCAGAGATAATAAAAACAAGTTTGTCTATAGTAGTGTTTGTCTCAAGTCAATAACACGTATTAAGGAGAATATCCATTCCGTTCCAATTATAAAAATATTTTATATTTAAATTCCCTCCGAAATGTAACGGTACGTCGAGGTACCTACACACCGCGCACGTCAAGCGAGCGCCCACTGGAGAGGCTATACAAGTTCACGGTTAGGTAGGTACCGGTCTAGTAACTTATCTATGAATAAAGGCAATATTGGCTGTTTGTCTGTTTCTTTTCTCGTATGATTTAATAAAAACAGTAAAACGACCATTTATTTAACAACGTTTAGAGCAGATTCCTTAAGGAAACTTCTATTATTGATAAATTTAAATTATAACAAAATAAATGTACGTAGACATAATGCGAATTGAAAGAATATGCAACACTTAATATGAAGAAATAAGCTTTGAGATGATTATATCAAGTAGAAATAATAAATAAAGGAATATTTATAAAAATAATACATACGTACGAATTGTATGACGGTCTCCGTTGCCTAGTTGTTAAAAAGCACGTCTACCGTGGGTTCGATTCCCGTTGGAACCCAGATTTAAAAAAAAAAGGATTTCACACTGATTTTCACTTAAGACCTCTTTGAAATCTTTTTGGTTGGTTGGTTTTTTTTGTATACAACGAAAGTGTAATATAATGATATAATGCAATTGAAAGTATAAGTTTGGGAAGACCTAAAATAACGTGTTACGACCAAATTTTGAAAGACAGAAGAGTTAAAAACCTTTGCAATAGGAGAGTACGCATGACGAGATGTATGGACGTGGAAGTAACAAAAGATAATAAGAAAAAAACGTTTTGCATAGCATTTAGAGAGCAGACTCCTTCAAAATGCTCTATCTTGGGATTTGAACCCATTTGTATTGACACTTCAAAATCCTGGTTCAGAAAAAACTCAAGTAAGCATATGTTTTGGTTTAAATCCCGCAGAGAAATAATAATTTAATCGAGGTAACAATGGCCTTGTTAGCGAACCCTTAACCAGATAAAAACCATTTTTAATACTACCAGGAATCGATACGTGGTAGACCAACATTTTACCAACTGGACCACGGGGATCTCCGTTCGTTTCATATTTGAAGAACAGGTGTTTATCTTATGTGGACGTGACAAACATTAAAACAAAGAATTTTTTTATAAAAAAATATTTATGTTTCCATGTTTGACGGTGTTTTCTAAATGAAAAATAAATACACCACACTGTTGACTGTTTTCAAGTCGTTATTTATTTAAATAATAATTTATTCCGACAAGTGTGCAATGCAATACAAATCGTATAAAATAAATCATAACAAATAATAAGTTAAGTATATAGATGTAAAATAAAAATGAATTTCAAAGGTAAATATAAATTTTATTATTTTTTTTAGTTAAACAAATATAATATAGAAAAATCTTCAATTAAAAATAAATTAGGAGTATTTTGATCAGGTTATTCTATTTTTGTGATAATAATAAATCATATTCTTTCTTATTGTATTATCCAAATTATTTACTTGCAATAATTCTAATAATAAATAAATATATATTTATTGATAGCAATATAGTTTGTTAATACGACGGTCATCCAGAAAGTAAGCTTACAACATTTATACAGGATCGAAAAATGCTTGTATTTAATTGAAATTCACAGAATACTTCACAAATATATTACACTATTTTTCAACGTAATCGTCGTCGAGATCGAGATATTTCTGTAGTCGGGGCACCAGCTTTTGTATGCCAGTGTCATAGACCTCCGCCGCCAGCTCTTTCAGCCACTTCTTCACAGCTTCCTCGACCTCCTGATCGTTGGAAAATTTTTAGGGTGTAGTGACACATCCACGTCTGATTCCCCGTCACGATCGAGTTCAGAAAAGCTTCTCCCTTTTGTGCAAGACGATGCAAAAATTCACGCGCGGCGGTCACGCGATTTTGACGGTGCTCCGGTGTGAGCATTCTGGGCACCCATCTTGCACACAACTTCTTGTAACCAAGTTTTTCCGACACAATATTACCAAGGAGACTTTGAGAAATGTCAGGCAATTCTTCGTGAAGATCGTCAAGCGTCACATGGCGGTCATTTTGCACTTGTTCTTCAATTTTTTGCACAAATTCGTCAGAAATCACTGCCTTGCCTCGTTGTGAGTATCAATACGGCCTTCTCTGAACAACCTAACCCACTTCCTGACATGTTGTCGACTCATCACATCACTACCATAAACTTTCATGAGCTTCCAATCGATATTCGCGGCGGTATTGTTCTGCAAAGTAAAAAAAAACTCATGACCGCGCGGGTCTCGCACAGACGAGAGTTGGCGGGAGCGCGCGACGACCTCTCCATCGAAAGAATTTACTGTGACTGAACAAAATGACCGACAAACACGCGGGACCAAACAAACCGACCGTTAGGATCCCCCCTACACGCCAGGTGCACCAACTTTAAAACAAAAAAAAATCCACGGTCTCAGGAGACCTTGAAACCTTAGTTTCTGGATGACCCTCGTATATACATATACCCTGAAATTACATATATAATATATCTCAAGATAATGTCGAGGAAAATACATTTAAGAGAGAAGCTATGAAACAATAATTGTCTCATTGCATTAAACGCACATATATTCTCGATGTTTGCATAAATAAATAAATATAGGTTTATTGATAGCAACATAGTATGTACAGAACCTGGCGGTAAGTAATATGCATCGGGCTTAAGAATGAGACTGTTGGCCATAATCGGCTAACTTCGGCTTTGTAGAGCGTCGTCTCTGTCCCGAGAATGCTTCACAACGACTGACAAATCGAGATGGAACACGTTTATGAATGACAGAGACGACGCTCTACAAAGCCGAAGCTAACCGATTATAGCCAACAGTCTCTTTATTAAGCTCGATGTGTATTACTTACCGCCAGGTACTGTACATATTTAAATATATTACAAAATCACATATACTCGTATACCTCAGGATAAATAGCAGAACATATATTTAAGAGAGAAGCTATCAAAAGGTCTGGGCTAATCTTATAACATCTCTCCGGCAAAGATACACCCCACTAATATAAGACGAGCCCAGTCGCGAGGACACCAGATATTTTTCAGCCCACACCCTTGCACATGTAGGTTAAGAAAAAATACAAAAAAAAAATGACAAAAAAATTTACAAGTAAACCCTCAAATATATTACCATCTCAAATTAACTCAAATAAATAAATATAGGTTCTTTGGCAGCAACATTGTGTGTACATATATAAATGTATATCGAAATCCCACATATATCTTAAAATAAACATTTCATATTTAATGCATTTAAGAGATAAGCTATTAAAAGGTCCTGGCTCATCCCCCCTGACCGAGATACACCCCACTAATATCCGGCCGCAAGAACACCAGGTTTTCGTGCGTTTCCTTAAAAGTGCATCAATACCTGACATACAAACCTAAGTAAACATCTCTGAAGCACTCCAATATCTTGACTGTCAAAACATGATTGAATATGTTACACATTTATTTATTTAATAACTCAAAACGTGTAATTTAACTAAAGTTCGCCTGAGTACATTGACACGCAATATAATTATAACAGTCAAATAAACAACTTATTAATTGGTAGACAATAATTATTGAATTATTTATTTGATGTTTTTACTATCCACTATCTATTGTAGAAACAATTTCGAAAAAAAATAGTATTAATAAAAATCAATCAATCACCCCGCACAGCCGGGTGCTAAAGCCAAACAATTTCGATTTAATAAAAATAATTGAAACTCGTGCGCTAACTTCCCGCTCGCTGAGCGATACAAAATAACAAAATATGCTAATGTTGTCGTTGCTTTATATAACTGGCCACAGATAATATTAATTTATGGTACATGGCAAGGTATTATTTATGTAGAAAGAAAACTTGTTTATTTCCGTTAGAAATTAAAGTGTATACCATAATACTAAAGAAAAACTACATAACTGTTTTCTTTTCGTGTGTAATCTTATATGGATTGTGTTTATTTTGAATTATTTTAAGAGTATAGACAAATCTCGTAATAACGAACTTCTAGGGGCCTTTTTATGATTATGTGCGGTATATTGTGGGATGAACGTTTTGGTCTGTCTGGAGTGATGAAGTGTGAAGAGTTTGATTTCGCGTGATGTATACGTATGTAATTGAGTGTCACTGTTTGTCAGGTTGATGAAAATGTGCAACGGGGTTTTATATAATTAAAAATCGGAAAGAAATATCGATTTATTTTTTCATGATATATGTCTTCAGTGAGATACATGCAAAAGCCTAGTTTACTGGAGACATGACAAATGAAAGGCAACAAACCCAGATCCATTAAAATTGTGTGTCCAAATTAAATTAGCAGTTGTTTTTTTCGCAAATTATGTATATTTCTTGTCATGTGTAAAATAAATTTGAAAAAATATAAAATCTTTTTTCGAAGTGATAAAGCATGCTGTGACGAATATGAAGGTGGTTATCGACACTTATTTTTACTGCATATCATCATCATTTGTCAACCTGAGTTGATCCACTGCTGGATGAAGGTCTCCCCAAGTTGACTCCAAATAGTTCGGTTTGTTGCTCGTTGATGCCATGTGATGCTGCCATGCTTCCTGATTTCATCTATCCAGCGTACCTTCGGTCTTCTTCTGGGCCTCTTTATGCCTCTTGGGTACCATTGGATTATTTCGGACATCCATCGGGAGTCTGACATTCTGGCTACGTGCCCTGCCCATTGCCTTCCTTGCACACCTTTATTACGTCTTTTATCTTTGTTTTGTTTTGTGTGTACTGCATATAGCAAAGAATATATTAGTATAAAAATTTAAATAAAATGACAGCTTCAAAGGGCCTGTAAAACGATCGTTAATAACTCACAAACCTAATCAGTAACAGGGGGTAAGTAATACACATGTCTTTGTAGAGCGTCGTCTCTGTCGCACGATGTGCTCATAGTCCGGTACGCGACAACGCGACGGAACACGTGTATGAATGACAGAGACGACGTTCTACGAAACCGAAGTTAGCCGATTATGGCCGACAGTCTCTTTCTTAGCCCGATGTGTATTACTTACCGCGGGGTACTGTACACATTTGTCATTACGCAGTATACCTTACAGGATAGACAAATATTATAGATCTCCAAACTTTTCTATCAAAGCACAAAACTTTCACCTTCTTCACATTGATTTTCGATCTCCGTGGTCTAGTAAGTAATATGCTTGTCTACCAAGTCTGAGTTTGCGGGTTCAATTACTACTGGAACCCAGATTAAAAAAAACGGATACTAGTCTGAATTTTACTTTAGGTATCTTTGATACCTTTCTGTTTGGTTGAAAGAGACTGCCACATGGCAATTAATCCGACAGGTTGTACTACATACAGTGAAAGTGTAATACAATACACTTTATACATCTCGTTATGCACATTATTTTCTTATTCATATTTCTCACTATACCTTCTTTTAAAATTTCGTCCATTTGATCCAGTCACGTTTTCTACGGTCTACCTCTATCACGCACACCTTACACTATTCTGACTTGTATATTCGCTAAGTCATTCTTTCTCTCCACATGTCCAAATCAACTTAAAGCTCTTTTCTTCACCTTACTTACAACATCCATTCTATCGATGCATTCATTTCTGTTGTCTTCATTTCCTAGGAGCTAAGAAGCTTTACTTCTACCGCGCGAGAGTCTCACGCATCTGTTTGTTTTAATATTCTGTCAATATTAATGTGTTGAACTCTCACTATTAACTATTTTATTTTTGTTATAATGTACTATGCGTATTCAGAAAGTAAGTGTACTGAGGCTCTCACGACCGGATGGATTTTATTGTCGACATGTTGGCTACACTTCCGTGTAGCCTGACCCTTCCCCTCCACAACGAGACCGGTTCGAGGTCAGTACGTTGAGAAATGTCGACGCGACAACACGTTTCGTGAAAAATGTAAATCAAATCTCCCGCCAAGTGCGAAATACGCGGCGTCATCCGTTATCTCGTTTGGAAGGGAAAACCTCCGGTTGAGGTTTATAATGAGGTGAAAACTGCATATGGTGATAAAGCTATGAATCGTACGAGTGTGAACAAGTGGTGTCGCGAGTTTAAAAACGGTCACGTCACACCTCTTCACCCTCCGCCAAAATGTTCAAAACCACAATTTCAGCCAAGAAAATCATGGCTTCCGTGTTTTGGGACTGTCAAGGCATAATTTTAATTGAATATATGCCTCAAGGGGAGACCATCAACTCTGCAAGATACTGTGAGACCCTAAAAAATTGCGGAGGGCGATTCAGAACAAGAGGAGAGGCATGCTGACAAAGGGAGTCTGCCTGCTGCACGACAATGCCAGACCACACACGGCCAACGCCACGAAGGAACTGCTCGCCTCGTTTAAATGGGATGTCCTGAACCATCCCGCGCATTCCCCTGACCTAGCACCTTCAGATTACTATCTCTTTACCTCCCTGAAGCTGCACATGGGTGGAAAAAGGTTTTCAATTAACGAGGAGGTAAAGGAGGAGGTGGAGAAGTGGACGGAGGAGTTGGCGGGAAACTACTTCGAGGAAGGCATCAAACAGTTGATACCCCGCTTCACAACCTGCATTGAGAGGAATGGCGACTATGTCAAAAAATAGCTTACATATGTACTACGGTAACCACGTAGTTTTTTTGTTTAAATAAAAAAAAATGTAACCTACAAAAATTCAGTACACTTACTTTCTGGATATGCCTCGTACATTGTACCGTTTACTTATAAAAATAAATAAATAAAATAGTTACATTTATCCATACCTGTTTTATAATATGTTATGTTCAAATCGCTATAAAAAAAACAAGTTTAATATTAGTAAAGGGCACATTTTAACCTGCTCTTAAGCACTTTGTTATGCCCCTGTACAACACATTATATTACAATAGTTTCACAAAAGCACAATATTTTGTAGTAAAAAGACAGCTGATTCCGTTGAAGGTTAAATATTTCAAGGTCGAATATGATAAGGTCGTTTGTCTCTCTCAAAGAGCGAGAACAATTGAAGCGAAACGTCATAGTTGAATGTGTTAATTTATCGGATTTCCCAAAGAAAAAGCGTCGCTTTATATCCGTGTCGGTCACAAGTCCCGAGCGTGTCTTTCTTAATTCCGTTCCACCTCGATGGCCACAACGCGATAGTCGAGTTCGAAAGGAAAACAAGTTAATAATTATTATTACAAGAAAAGAAGTTAATTTCCTCTAGTTGATAAGACGCCTGTCTCCTTACCCGGAGGTGGCGGGTTCAAATCCCGCTGAAACCAATATTATTTTGATAAGTATTTTATTTTTTTATTTTATTTATTATTACACATGACAAGAAATATACACAATTTGCGAAAAAACAACAGGTAATTTGATTTGGACATACAATTTTAATGGATCTGGGTTTGTTGCCTTTCATTTGTCGTATCCCCAGTAAACTAGGTTTTTGCCTGTATCTCACTGAGGATATTTAGCATGAAAAAATAAATCGATACTTCTTTCCGATTTTTGATAACACAAAAAACAAAACCCCGTTGCACGTTCTCATCAACCTGACAAACAGTGACACTCAACTACAACTGGAAATATCTTGCGAAATACAACTTCTCACACACCATCACTCCAGAAATACCAAAAATATTCATCCCACAATATACCGCACACAACCATAAGAATAAAAATTAAAATTAAAACAAAATTAAAACAAAAAAATACACAGAAACACAAAAACAACCAAAATTAAAACAACAAGAAGAAACCCACACTCACATAAATCCTTTCCACTCATCATTCATCCTGAAAGCCCAAGTACTCAAAATCCTGTCGCAATAACAACCACGCTCCGATCGACTGTCTAAATGGTTTTCCTACCTTTACCTTTATTGAAGTCGGCACGCCATTGTATGTAATGGGAGCTAAATAAGCATATTGCCTTTGGGCAAAAGAGGTTTTAACTCTTGGGATGGTGAACATTTCATTAGTTGCCATGCGTGTCATGTGTGTCTGCTGAGTCTGCATCTTCCCCTCCTCTCGATGGTAGTGCCAGAGAATGGATTTGAGATGTAAATTGGCTATGTTCAGGACCTGATACTCCCTGAAAAGCTCCGCCCTGGGATACCGAGCAGGAGCAGGTATCCCAGTCTTCCAGTCTGGTTTTCACTTAATGACTCTTTAACATCTTTCTGGTTGGTTGGATGAGATTGCAAATATGGCTACTTCGATCTAGTGGCGTCAAAAGATAGTTTTGTTGCATTTAAACTTTCCTGTGATAGTACTGGCAACTTGCTGGGCTATTTGAACTCCAGACCTTTAGTCATTTTATAAGGAAAATAATTACTGCGCTATGAGTCATTTTCCTTTTCTTGTGGTGTCGGACCTTAAGTCCGTCGTCCCTACTACTATTATTTTCACACTCAGATATGTCACCACCGGAGGAGTCCCTTTGAGCAGTTCCTTCTTCGTCACTATCTGACGTCGCGCTCAGTAAAAAAAAGAAATAAGATTTCGGTCTTCTAATGTAGATCGCGCTTAATGAGGACTAATTTTGTTCCGCATAACAGAGTGGGTGGAGCAAGGATCGAACTGAACTGAGCTGAATTGCCAACATGGCAATAAGCCCACTAGGTTGTACTGTATACAGCAAAAGCGTGATTCAATACAATACAGGCGAAAGCCTAGTTTACTGGGGGCACAACTAATTTTTTTTATCCACTTTGCACGGATTTCTCCTGTTACACAAATATGGTCTGCTTCTAGCGTTAGCTTATTCGTTAGGAAGAATATCAGCCAGGGTTCTTCTCATACTGCTAGGCGGTGCCGAGACTATATCCACAGTGTCACTCAGTTGGTTCAATATCTCTATACCACGCGTGACTGAGTGTTTAGCCATGATATTCGTCCTGTAAGTTGGTATGTATTGTAGAACAGAGGGTGATTCCTTGCCTTGCACGGCTATATTTATTAGGTACATATAAACTTAGTGCTTCTAGAATCGCGGGACAGTTAAAGCAACCTTGGAAAACCTTAAGTAGGAATATCGCAATGGATTCTTGCCATCTTGTTTCGAGGCTTCTATAGTTACACACCGTGAGAAGTTCGGCATGGTGAGCATATTTTGGGTAATCGCCCTTTGTTCTGTACCATAGATATCTGAGGTTTTTTTTTTGTATTTGTTCTATATTGTTTTTATATTTGAGCTGACGAGGAGCCCAAACTGTAGATGCATATTCTAATTAGGTTCAAATTAGATAATTATATAAGTTTCGGAAGATATCGGTGCTGTTAAATTCTCTTGAAATTCTCATTATAAAACCGAGTAGTTTGTAACAGTCCGATATCAAACACGAGATATGGTCAATATTTACTTACTTAAGTAGTATATAGTGTCATCAAGCTAAGCAAAAAGTAAGTGTTTAAGATAAAACAAACGATGTCCTGTAATTGCAGGTTTCGCGTTGGGTTGACTCCTCCCTTACAGTCATCAACACCCACAATTAGAAGCCGTTAGGGTGGATACCTCATCATTATGTAGTGTAGTTCAAGACTGAGCATCGTGACTCTCATGATAGCCTCTGTCGACTCCTTCCATCCATTAATATCCATGAGGGATTCATTTGAAAGTGTCGCAGTGTATAATTTATTTCAACTTATCATATATGTATTCATTATTTCAAGAAAACATTTAGTATAGTGGATGTAATAAATGGTTTGCCTTAAAAAGTCAATGAAAAAATGGGGTATTTCCGCAAGTGGAACTGAACCTTTTTTTTTTGTATTCACGCGATCCGATTCATCCGGCATCCCCAGATGGTAGGTCAAGCTATTAAAAGAACACCTGCCCGATTAACCCTTCCTTCCCTGTGATGTGTAACTAGTACACATTGCTTCTAAACACTTAAATATCTCTATAAATATAATAAATACTGGGTTCAGATTTAAGGTATTCCTCCGTAATACATTTACGCATTGAATGGAAAAAATAATATTTATAATAATTATCACTTATCGGCCACATCAGAGATATTTTGTGAAAATCGGGAATAAATTCACCAATACAATCAAACATGTGCCAGTATGCAACGTAGGTAAATTCATTCTAAAAAACCGCTATGGGTGAGGAAGTGACGCTATTCATGTCTCACTCTACTTCGGTTTATGGGAACGCAAGAAATAGAATGTCAGTTCGCTCGGTTCTCTCGCTTCAGTAGCTCTCGGGCATCCATTTGAGGTGGTCTCTTCGCCCGTTTTGTGAACGTCGGCCGATGTTTTTTTCATGTTTTCAGTAATTAAATTTAAATTATTATCACTTTTGGCTTGAAATTTAATTAATTTAAGCGATCGACTATGAATATTCTTATTTTTACGATTTTAAATCGCTCATTTTTACACGTGTATTGAATACACAGCACCGGAACGCGCGGATTTTTTTAGCACAGGAAGGGAAAGGTTAATAAAGATAAATTAATTCTATTTTTTTTATTCTTATGGTATCCTTAAATATATTTAAATTAGTAATTCAGAGACGTTGGAGAGCGTGGATGGGAGACAATATTCTCTTAAGCCCCATTAATCGAAGACCAATAAAATAAATACATAGGTAGTGCAAATGGGTTTGGAAGGTGTGGTAGGGAAGGATCAAAGAAATTTGGTTGAATCAATTGAATTGTATTTTAAAACACGAAATGTAAAAATTCAGAAAAATTGTACAAGTTGTGTGAGAAGATGTGTGTATTAATTAAAGGGGAAGGATGTATGTAGAGATAGAAAAGTCTGGCACTATGTCTTCTAGATGTTGAAGAGCGTGGCTTGGAGAAAATTTTGTCTTCGACCCAAATAATCGAGTCATTGGACTTATAACCTCTGAAGAAGGCACTAAGCTCGCGGTTCTTCAAAGCCCGTATTTGTAAAATTACCAGACGTGAATAGACAACAACACTCGCACACGTACTTGGTGATGTGAGCATTGTTACCTAGTGAACTTTTTACTGCGACCTCTTTTTATATATATTTTTTATACCATCAGGAATCGAACCCGGAATTCCCGAGGGATGTCAAGCGTCTTAGCAACTAGGCCGCGAAATTAATTTAAATGAGAGGTGCATGGCCGTGCGGTAACGTGGAGCTACTCTCCTCGAATGACACAAGCATTTTTCCGTCTAGTATTCCGGGGTACATGGATACCTATGACTTCAGTTATATATTATTTTATAATAACAAAAAAATATGCCGGTGTACTTCGATCGTATCATTTCGGTATGCCATCGGATCTAGTACAGCGGTGTGGCAGATGAGTTTGCTGGTGTGCAACGGCTCCCTCACTTAAAATAAACTCTACAGGGCAGCTTCACTTTCCAACTGAATATACGTTGGAATGGCGAGGGGATCCTCGACTACGAGGCTCAGCAACGACGATGACAGAAGTCAACTAAGTTCTTATAATTTATTTATATATGACACGAGATTTTATAAATACATAGTTTGTGAAAAAACAACAGATAATTTAATGTGGACACATAATTTTAATGGTATGTTGCCTTTAATTTGTCGTATTCTTAGTAAATTAGGCTTATGCCTGTATCTTGCATCTTGTTCTACTAATGAAGCAACTTGCATCAGGTTCTACTAATGAGGCCGTATTTTTTCTATATCTCAATATCTATCCATAAAATTCCCACAGAATTCTCAAAGAATCCAATATTTGTTCTGTGTAAGCGTTATTCCACTAAAAACAAATCTGAGTTCTGTACCTCTATAAAATAAGTCTTGGACAATTACGTAAGTCTGCTTGGTGAAGTTTGGTAATATTTTGTGGTATACATACATAACATATATTGAACTTAATAAATATACATATAATTATTAAATAATTTTAAAACCATGACTGTAATTTATTATTACTACTGCTTTTTGTATCTTCATGTTAGTTTAAGATAAAGTTTTGTATTATTTGTCAATAATTTGAAGTACTTGTATAACCTGTCACATGTTCATTTGTATATAAAGACACTGTTGTGTCGTTAATTAAATAAATAAACATGGCCGCACGGTAATACACTTAACTTTTGTGCCAAAGATCACCAGTTCAAACCTTCGCTTTCCACCTGAATTGATGTTGGAATGGCAAGGAGATCCTCGATTATGAGGCCACGAACAGCAACGAACGAATTGAGGACATATAACATAGACAAAAATACAATACCCCGTTACATACTCTCATCAACTCGATAAACAGTGACACTCGATTACATATGTATACATCACGCGCATCAAAACCCTCACACTTCATCACTCCAGACAGACCAAAAAGTTCATCCTATAATGTACCGCACAAATCATCAAAAACACACCACACTCAAGAGTTTACACAAACTTTAGCTATAAATAATCCCTCCTGCAAGCTCAAGCATTCTAACTCCTGTCGCAATAACAACCACGCTCCGATCGACTGCCTAAATTTTTAGCCCCCTTTTACCTTTATTGAATTCGACCCCCCATTATTATGTCATGAGAGCCAAATAAACATATTGCCTTTGGGCAAAAGAGGTTCTAACTCTAGGTATGGGGAACATTTGATCAGTTGACATGCGTGTCGTGTGTCCACATTAAATTACCTGTTGTTTTTTTCACAAAGTATGTATTTATAAGGTTTCTAGTCATAAAACATATAAATAAATCAATTCTATTATTTCATATGATACCCCATAAACATTTTTTTTTTTTTTTTTTTTTTTTTTTTTTTTTTTTATCCACTTTGCACGGATTTCTCCTGTTACACAAAGAGGGTTTGCTTCTAGCGTTAGCTTATTCGTTAGGAATAATATCAGCCAGGATTCTTCTCATACTGCTAGACGGTACCGAGAATATATCAACCGTGTCATTCAGTTGGTTCAATATCTCTATACCACGCGTGACTGAGTGTTTAGCCATGATATTCGTCCTGTAAGTTGGTATGTAGAACAGAGGGTGATTCCTTGCACGGATATATTTATTGGGTACATATAAGCTTAGTGCTTCTAGAATCGCGGGACAGTTAAAGGAACCTTGGAAAACCTTTATTAGGAATATCGCAATGGATTCTTGCCTTCTTGTTTCAAGGCTTCTATAGTTACACACCGTGAGAAGTTCGGCATGGTGAGCATATTTTGGGTAATCGCCCTTTGTTCTGTACCATAGATATCTGAGGAATTTTTTTTGTATTTGTTCTATATTGTTTTTGTATTTGAGCTGGTGAGGAGCCCAAACCGTAGATGCATATTCTAATTTGGTTCTAATTAGATAATTATATAAATTTCGGAGGATATCGGTGCTGTTAAATTCTCTTGATATTCTCATTACAAAACCGAGTAGTTTGTAACAGTCCGATATCAAACGTGAGACATGGTTAACGAACGTGAGTCCGACATCGAAGGTTACGCCCAAATCCTTGAATTCAGAAACTCTGTTTAGTGCCACTCCCTGTATAGTATACTGATGGTGGATTGGTGAAAACGATCGACTATAAGATACACAGACACATTTATTAATGTTGAACAGAAGATGATTTTGCTCACTCCAGGAGACTAGGGAGTCTAGGTCCTTTTGTAACTGTGCACAGTCCTGAGGTGAATTGATCTTTTTGAATATTTTCAAGTCGTCAGCGAACAATAAACATGTCGAGTGACTTATGGAATTTTGAATGTCGTCTATTAATATGAGGAATAGTAGGGGACCTAAATTGGATCCTTGTGGTATACCAGATCTTGCGATAAATTCCACAGAAGACTTGTTACGGATTGTTACGTATTGAGATCTTTCTTTTAGGTAAGATGCAAATAATCCAATTAGATTATCGCTGAAGCCAAGTTTGTGCATTTTCTTAAGTAATATATCGTGATCAACTTTGTCGAAAGCTTTCTGAAAGTCTGTATATATTACGTCCGTTTGTGAAAGTTCATCTAAGTTTGACGCAATCTGTTGTGTGAGAGAGAGAAGATTAGTAACAGTCGATCGTTTTGGTAAAAAGCCATGCTGGTTTCCAATAAGTCTTGTTGATACTTGGTGGGTCAATTGGTTGCACAGTACAGTTTCGAAAATTTTTGGAAGCAAAGAGAGAACAGCTACAGGTCTGTAATTATGAGAGTCTAACGGGTCTCCCGATTTGAAGATAGGGCAGACCCTGGTTGTCTTCCAGCTTACGGGAAATGTATTGGTATTTATGCTCAAGTTAAATAAATTCAAATGAATTGAACATATCCAAATAAGTTATTCTGTGAATTTGAAGAGTGTGGCCGGGAGACAATATTTTCTTCAGTCATAGTAATCGAGCAATCGGGTTTAAAAGAACTGAAATAGGCACCTCACTCACGATTCTTCATTTCACTTATTTGTAACATTTCCACACTTGAAGACAATCTATAAAAATAAATAAATAAAATAAAAATGTTTATAATAAGAATTTAACTTAAATTCTATCTTTTCATATCTACCATGCTTTTCTCTTCAATTCTTCACCAAATATCCCACGTCCCTTTCAATTATCCGAAGCAGTAAGGTGTCCTTAAATCGGACCGATACTTCGAGCAAAACCATCTGTATGTTAGTCAAAACCTCTGTGTTTGTTTTTCTGCATTGTTAAATTTCAATGAAGTGTCAAAAACCGTTTTCTCAAATATAGAAGTATCCCATGATTATCTCTTGAAGAAAGAAGGAATGTAAACAAAGTGTTTACTTCGAGAGCCGACAAGGTAAATCTTATAATGGCCTTAAGGTATGGAAAGAGTACGGAAACCCATAGGCCTGCTGACCCATATTGTTGGTTCTTCGAAAATATTCCAACCATTATGTTTTGTTTCATCATGGCGAAGCGTTCGTAGGGTAACTATGGTGTTAACGCGCGTGGAATATTATTTTTGAAGTGAAACTTCTATAGGCGCAGTTGGGCAAATTGGCCTGAACGTCACGAAAAGTGAAACGGTGTATTATATTATTATTTAATTATTATTTATTATTATTAAATATTTTATTTATAATAAATTATTATTAATTATTTTAATATTAATAATTATTTATTATTGACAATAATTAATATTATTTTAATGTTCTTAAGTGTATTATGTTATTATTAAAATTATTATAATTTACTATTAAAAATTTTAAAAATGTATTTTTTGTTATATAATTATTTTCATTTTAATATATTTAATAATTATTCATTTGAATTTATATTAATTTATTTTATTTAATATTTAATTTATATTTAATATTTAATTATAATAATATGTATATGTTATTTGTATCGGACGTGTGCCGTCACCCTTGTGTGTGTATATGGTATAATGAAAAGGACATTGATATGTAGATCTGTATATTAAATTGAAATGTAAACTATGTGGAATCTGTATGTTAAAATGATTATGTATATGTTGAGATATTTTGTGTATAATCATTCTGTAATGTTGTTGTATTTGAAATATATTGGAAAATGTATGTAGAATTTGTTTGACTCCGATCGCGTTCGCGACCGCAATGGAAATAAGTGCCTTGCGGGGCGATGCGTCGGAGTAGGTCGGGGCCCGGTCGGCGTAAGCACCGCTCAAAACTCCGAAAGTTGTTGTATTTCGCGGGCAATGGGCGCTTGTGATGGCCGACTGACCATTAATATAGAGGGCCCCCTGTTTGCGAAAGATAATATTCTCAGTACTACCGACTATACCGTGTTTTACTTGAGACACGCTACCTACTTCGACCTGCCTGAGAGGAATCTCTCCACACCGCTACCTTATTCTTCTTCTGGATCTTCGCTTGGGAATTCGCGACCTCGATTCTCTGAGCGCGACCAACGTGCCTACATACAGTTCATTTGTGCCCTGTCCGGTACATTATTATAATATTAATAATTATATTATTATTATATTATAATTAATTATAATATAATTAATTAGTAATATAAAATAATTATATTATTAATAATATATTATTAATTATACAATAAAAATAATATAATGTAAATAAATAAAGGGCGCTTTAACCCGGGATTCGAACCCACTTTTAATGATAAATAAAAAATATATTGTAAAAAAAAAAATATAACAAGTTGAATATAAGAATGGGAAGGTGGTAGATGCGGCAAATTGTGTAGTGTAGGGTCCTTCTAGTATAAATACATCCAACTGTCTTACATCACTTATTCCCACCCGGGTTACGAACATTGGTCCCCCTATGTAAGTCCAACTTGCCGTACCGGTGCTACAAATACCGTTACACGCCATCACTACACACACTAACGCACACGCTTCACTGCCATAAACGATACAAAATTATCTTGACTCTGGATGGACAGCGCATTCAATATTATGATTGTTGCATGCGTATTGATGCACCTTCATTATTGTTTGTATCACGTATAGTACAGCCTTACGAATTAATAATAATAATTATAAACAGGACAATTTATATAGTGCTCTCCACAAGGGTGCTCTAACTCAGGATTTAAACACTTAAAGGAGGACATACTACAAATAATTATTTGTAGATCTTCCGATATGAGATTGAGTTAATACAGTCGACTTTAGGTTAAATGAGGTGCATGGTCGCGTGATAACGCACTGAACTTCCGTACGGAAGGTAACCGGTTCGAGTCCCGCGCTATGCTACTCCCCTCGAATAGCACAGGCATTTTTTCCCGCCTAGTATTAGAGAGCATAAAGATACGCATGACTTCTGGCATATATTCTTTAAAAAAACATGATGATGTGGTCTGAAGGTCTCACTTTGGTGTACCATCAGATCTAATACAACGGTGTGGCCGGTGAGTTTGCTGGTGCGCAGCGGTTCACTCACTTAAAAAAAAAAACTCCACGGAACAGTTTCGTTTTCCAACTGAACAGACGTTGGAATGGCAAGGAGATCTTCGACTACAAGGCCCCCAGCTATGATGATGACTCAACTGTGTCAAAGCCACCCTGTTGAATATTTTTTTCATGAAGGTACAATCTTGGTAAGGGATGAAAGCGGACGTCAGCTATACTCGCGGACTGAGGCACGCCCTGATGAAGGAAAAAAAAATAATGTCTGTATTTCCATGTAGGAGGACGTCCAATGATGTTGCCAAATTGACAACTGTGCCTCTAGGCAGGCTTTAATAATCGCGTAAGGGGTCACTTTTGTCAAGGGATGAAGGCGGACGTCAGCAATACTCGCGGACAGAGGCACGCCCTGATGAAGGACGAAATTTGAATGGCTGTCTTCCCATGGAGGAGAGCGACCAATGATGTTGCCAATTTGTCTGATGAATAAATAAAAATTGAGATTAATTTTTTAATTATGAAAAAGAGTATTTGATATCGGGTAGCTCTAAATATATAGTATTAGGATGGACTTAAGTCCAAGATATTCATCAGCAGCGTGTGGTAGATACCATCCATCGCCTTAAGGTCTTCGAACATTGTTAAGACAGTGTCGATATCAGCTAGAATAGTCGCTGTACTCTTACACGCTATAACAGTTCTCTTCAGCTCAATGGGCATGCTGAGCGATTGTTGCATCAGCAATATTTGGGACACTCGTTAATACTAGACAGGGTCGAATCTTTTGTTTTTACTCATAATAAAAAATATTACAATTAAAAAATCGTTTGAACGGGAATACAAGAACATTACAACTGATAAATACAAGAACATTACAAATACAAGAACATTACAACTGATAAGTACAAGAACATTACAACTGATAAATACAAGAACATTACAAATACAAGAACATTACAACTGATAAATACAAGAACATTACAAATACAAGAACATTACAAATACAAGAACATTACAACTGATAAATACAAGAACATTACAAATTAACCTGGGTCAGAAACCACGTGTTTAAATAACATTTAGGTGTAAAAACTTGTAGTTCCTTACGCCAAGAGTTTACAAAATATCCTTGAAGATTGTCGTCTTTGTTGATGTGCCTTGTAGTCGAGGATCCTCTCACTATTCCAACTTCAGTTCAGTTTGAAAGGAAAAATGATGTGCCGTGGAGATTTAGTTTATTTCTTCTTTTTTTCTCCTCTTTAAATGAGTGAGCTCTTGCACACCAGCAATTTCACCGGACACACCGGTGTACTGGATATTATTACACATCTAAAGATAGAGGATTGGAGCACATTGGCATGTTTTTTTTCTTCTCTTTTTGAAAGAATAGATATGACCGAAGTCATGCATATCCTTATATCCTCGAATACTCACCAGCACACCATAATATAAACTCACCAGCACACCAGAATATAAACTCACCAGCACACCAGAATATAAACTCACCAGCACACCAGAATATAAACTCACCAGCCATACCGTTATACTGAATCTGATGACACACCTAAGTGAGACGATCAGCGCATATCGGAATGTTTTTTTTTTCTCTTTTTCAAATAATAGAAATAACCGAAGTCATGGGTGTCTTTATAATAGGTGGCAAAAATGTCTGTTTTATTCGAGGGGAGTATCACTTAAACAAATCACGCCTGGCAGCTATAGCAGCGCCCGAACGAATTATATACAAGATGCGTTTTATGTTCCAGGCCGATTTTGTTTGGCTCCTCTCATCGACGCCGTGCACAAGATTTGGGAATGTCTCCATCATGTTTGTCAAAAAATTTCAAAAAAGATTTGCATTTTTATCCGTATAAAATTCAATTGACACAAGAGATACAAGAAAATGGCCGTAAACAGCGGCGAGATTGGAGTGCTCGGGTTTTACAGGTCGGTATAGACGACCATCATTTTTGGCAAAAAATCATCATTAGCGACGAGGCACATTTCGACTTGGCTGGCTTTGTTAATAAACAGAATAGCCGCTATTGGGGCACTGAAAACCCTCAATTGATACACCTACGACCATTACACCCTCGTCGAGTGACTGTATGGTGCGCCATTTGGGCCGGCAGCATCATTGGGCCATATTTCTATGAGGACGCTAGAGGCAATGCTGTAACAGTTACTGGTGATCGCTATTGTGACATGTTGGTAAACTTTCTTGTCCCCGAATTGGATCAATTGGGCCTAAAGCACATGTGGTTCCAACAGAGCGGTGCCACATCACACACAGCTCGTGTTACGATGCAAATTTTGCGAGAAACTTTTCCCGGACGAATAATGTCAAAAAGTGGTGATATCGACTAGCCCCCAAGATCCCCTGATTTGACCGCCCCCGATTATTTCCTATGGGGGTGTTTGAAGGGAAAGGTGTACACCAACAAACCAACTACAATCCCGATGCTTAAGGACAACATTCGAAAAGAAATTGCTGAAATAACACCAGAAGTCTGCGAGAATGTTATGAAAAATATGCTTGAAAGAGCTCGCGTTTATGCCACGGCCAGAGGCGGCCACTTGACCGACATATTCCATACATAATGGTAATAACCATATATGGTAATTAATCAATTAAATATAAATTATAAAACGGTTTCATTCTAAAGTTATTAAAAAAACATTGGTCTGGAACATAAAGCGCACCCTGTGTAACACTTTCATTGCACACAATACAACCTTGAGGGATCACTGCCATGTCACAAGTTCCTAAAATCAACCAGAATGTTTATAAGGCATCAAGTGAAACCAGACTGATTTTTTAACTGGGTTCCAGGGGGAATTCAACTCTTATACTCTGGATCAGAAGACAGTCGTCTTACTAACTATGCTACAGAGGTTAGAAATGTGTGAAGTAAATGAATTTAAAGGTTATGTGTGAAATTGAATGAATGTGGACGAATTGGATGCTCCTGTCCACTTCAACAAGTTATGATGGCATGGCTGTTTCAAAGACGCCTTGTAGATTCGGCACTGCAAACAGCCGAGGGCCAATTGTTAGATAGCGGTATTTTCGCATGATGCCACCAACTTCTCTCTTGGGTCGTGTGTACCTAAATATTCAAATCAGGCAATTGTGACTCTTCTCACATACGTAACATTACGAGGTTACGTCCGTAGGTGTGTAACAAACGAGTTATACTGTATTCATCTGTAATGGACCGACAATGTCATGAACTTCAAAATCTTTCACATTTTTCTCTTTCGCCATGACATAGAACCTCAATTCTGAGTACACTTAGTTCACGCCCAAAGGTAGATCACACTCCTTACACATGTACCGGGTCTCCCTTCTCTTCTTGTGTGCAGCACAGCACATACCTTGCAAGTTCTGTGGAGAGCTACATCACACTCCTTACACATGTACCGGGTCTCCCTTCTCTTCTTGTGTGCAGCACAGCACATACCTTGCAAGTTCTGTGGAGAGCTACATCACACTCCTTACACATGTACCGGGTCTCCCTTCTCTTCTTGTGTGCAGCACAGCACATACCTTGCAAGTTCTGTGGAGAGCTACATCACACTCCTTACACATGTACCGGGTCTCCCTTCTCTTCTTGTGTGCAGCACAGCACATACCTTGCAAGTTCTGTGGAGAGCTACATCACACTCCTTACACATGTACCGGGTCTCCCTTCTCTTCTTGTGTGCAGCACAGCACATACCTTGCAAGTTCTGTGGAGAGCTACATCACACTCCTTACACATGTACCGGGTCTCCCTTCTCTTCTTGTGTGCAGCACAGCACATACCTTGCAAGCTCTGTGGAGAGCTACATCACACTCCTTACACATGTACCGGGTCTCCCTTCTCTTCTTGTGTGCAGCACACACCTTGCAAGTTCTGTGGAGAGCTACATCACACTCCTTACACATGTACCGGGTCTCCCTTCTCTTCTTGTGTGCAGCACAGCACATACCTTGCAAGCTCTGTGGAGAGCTACATCACACTCCTTACACATGTACCGGGTCTCCCTTCTCTTCTTGTGTGTAGCACACACCTTGCAAGTTCTGTGGAGAGCTACATCACACTCCTTACACATGTACCGGGTCTCCCTTCTCTTCTTGTGTGCAGCACAGCACATACCTTGCAAGCTCTGTGGAGAGCTACATCACACTCCTTACACATGTACCGGGTCTCCCTTCTCTTCTTGTGTGCAGCACACACCTTGCAAGTTCTGTGGAGAGCTACATCACACTCCTTACACATGTACCGGGTCTCACTTCTCTTCTTGTGTGCAGCACAGCACATACCTTGCAAGCTCTGTGGAGAGCTACATCACACTCCTTACACATGTACCGGGTCTCCCTTCTCTTCTTGTGTGCAGCACACACCTTGCAAGCTCTGTGGAGAGCTACATCACACTCCTTACACATGTACCGGGTCTCCCTTCTCTTCTTGTGTGCAGCACAGCACATACCTTGCAAGCTCTGTGGAGAGCTACATCACACTCCTTACACATGTACCGGGTCTCCCTTCTCTTCTTGTGTGCAGCACACACCTTGCAAGTTCTGTGGAGAGCTACATCACACTCCTTACACATGTACCGGGTCTCACTTCTCTTCTTGTGTGCAGCACAGCACATACCTTGCAAGTTCTGTGGAGAGCTACATCACACTCCTTACACATGTACCGGGTCTCCCTTCTCTTCTTGTGTGCAGCACAGCACATACCTTGCAAGTTCTGTGGAGAGTTACATCACACTCCTTACACATGTACCGGGTCTCACTTCTCTTCTTGTGTGCAGCACAGCACATACCTTGCAAGCTAGATAGCGGTATTTTCGCATGATGCCACCAACTTCTCTCTTGGGTCGTGTGTACCTAAATATTCAAATCAGGCAATTGTGACTCTTCTCACATACGTAACATTACGAGGTTACGTCCGTAGGTGTGTAACAAACGAGTTATACTGTATTCATCTGTAATGGACCGACAATGTCATGAACTTCAAAATCTTTCACATTTTTCTCTTTCGCCATGACATAGAACCTCAATTCTGAGTACACTTAGTTCACGCCCAAAGGTAGATCACACTCCTTACACATGTACCGGGTCTCCCTTCTCTTCTTGTGTGCAGCACAGCACATACCTTGCAAGTTCTGTGGAGAGCTACATCACACTCCTTACACATGTACCGGGTCTCCCTTCTCTTCTTGTGTGCAGCACAGCACATACCTTGCAAGTTCTGTGGAGAGCTACATCACACTCCTTACACATGTACCGGGTCTCCCTTCTCTTCTTGTGTGCAGCACAGCACATACCTTGCAAGTTCTGTGGAGAGCTACATCACACTCCTTACACATGTACCGGGTCTCCCTTCTCTTCTTGTGTGCAGCACAGCACATACCTTGCAAGTTCTGTGGAGAGCTACATCACACTCCTTACACATGTACCGGGTCTCCCTTCTCTTCTTGTGTGCAGCACAGCACATACCTTGCAAGTTCTGTGGAGAGCTACATCACACTCCTTACACATGTACCGGGTCTCCCTTCTCTTCTTGTGTGCAGCACAGCACATACCTTGCAAGCTCTGTGGAGAGCTACATCACACTCCTTACACATGTACCGGGTCTCCCTTCTCTTCTTGTGTGCAGCACACACCTTGCAAGTTCTGTGGAGAGCTACATCACACTCCTTACACATGTACCGGGTCTCCCTTCTCTTCTTGTGTGCAGCACAGCACATACCTTGCAAGCTCTGTGGAGAGCTACATCACACTCCTTACACATGTACCGGGTCTCCCTTCTCTTCTTGTGTGTAGCACACACCTTGCAAGTTCTGTGGAGAGCTACATCACACTCCTTACACATGTACCGGGTCTCCCTTCTCTTCTTGTGTGCAGCACAGCACATACCTTGCAAGCTCTGTGGAGAGCTACATCACACTCCTTACACATGTACCGGGTCTCCCTTCTCTTCTTGTGTGCAGCACACACCTTGCAAGTTCTGTGGAGAGCTACATCACACTCCTTACACATGTACCGGGTCTCACTTCTCTTCTTGTGTGCAGCACAGCACATACCTTGCAAGCTCTGTGGAGAGCTACATCACACTCCTTACACATGTACCGGGTCTCCCTTCTCTTCTTGTGTGCAGCACACACCTTGCAAGCTCTGTGGAGAGCTACATCACACTCCTTACACATGTACCGGGTCTCCCTTCTCTTCTTGTGTGCAGCACAGCACATACCTTGCAAGCTCTGTGGAGAGCTACATCACACTCCTTACACATGTACCGGGTCTCCCTTCTCTTCTTGTGTGCAGCACACACCTTGCAAGTTCTGTGGAGAGCTACATCACACTCCTTACACATGTACCGGGTCTCACTTCTCTTCTTGTGTGCAGCACAGCACATACCTTGCAAGTTCTGTGGAGAGCTACATCACACTCCTTACACATGTACCGGGTCTCCCTTCTCTTCTTGTGTGCAGCACAGCACATACCTTGCAAGTTCTGTGGAGAGTTACATCACACTCCTTACACATGTACCGGGTCTCACTTCTCTTCTTGTGTGCAGCACAGCACATACCTTGCAAGTTCTGTGGAGAGCTACATCACACTCCTTACACATGTACCGGGTCTCCCTTCTCTTCTTGTGTGCAGCACAGCACATACCTTGCAAGCTCTGTGGAGAGCTACATCACACTCCTTACACATGTACCGGGTCTCCCTTCTCTTCTTGTGTGCAGCACAGCACATACCTTGCAAGTTCTGTGGAGAGCTACATCACACTCCTTACACATGTACCGGGTCTCCCTTCTCTTCTTGTGTGCAGCACAGCACATACCTTGCAAGCTCTGTGGAGAGCTACATCACACTCCTTACACATGTACCGGGTCTTCCTTCTCTTCTTGTGTGCAGCACAGCACACACCTTGCAAGTTCTGTGGAGAGCTACATCACACTCCTTACACATGTACCGGGTCTCACTTCTCTTCTTGTGTGCAGCACAGCACATACCTTGCAAGTTCTGTGGAGAGCTACATCACACTCCTTACACATGTACCGGGTCACCCTTCTCTTCTTGTGTGCAGCACAGCACATACCTTGCAAGCTCGGTGGAGAGTTACATCGGAGGCTATAGCTGTAGTCACGGGGTCGGAATATAAAGTGTTTATATACATCATCATCATCCCCATCAAGCTTTGTCCTGATTGGGATAATCAGAGAGAATAGATCTTCACTTCATTCTATCATATAAGACATTCCTTCAGAGAAGAGTAAAGCTTTAAAGTCGATTTATTTATCATCTAATAAACAGGTTGTACCAAATCAATCCAATAGAGCGTGGTATTATAAAAGAGCGTTGCTGGTACTGTGGTGTGAAATGGTTTGCTTCCTAGTGTCAAGAATATGGGTGGCGTATGCAGCTTTAGGAATATCTCTTTAAGAAAACCCTTTTTGGAGCTCTTTTCAGAATTTACTATTGGGTTCGAATCCTGGGCTAGAACGCCTGTTAGCAGAGTTTACACTGTAAACGGCGCTATATATTTTATTATTTTTTATAATTATAATGGAAGTATTAAATAATATACGGTGGGTTGTACATATTTTTAAAAAGGTTGTTTTTGACCCCCTAATCGTTCTCTGGAGTTCAACCGGTAAATAGGTTACCCCGACCCGTACATAGTCTAGCGAACATGTTCGGTATTCGAGCCGTGTCACCGCAACGCATAGTAATTGGGCGTCATGTGCCATGTAGAATATCATATAAGCACATACATTTAAACAACTATGAGGAATTTCAAGCAATTTAAGTAGGTTGGAATTTAGTGATAATAAATATTGTAAATTAAATTGGTTTGTTAGAGCCGTGCATTGCGAGAAAAACGGCCGAAATACGAGCAAAAACATGATAAAGTTATTCTTCTTCATGACAACGCTCGGCCTCATGTCGCAAAAGTTGTAAAAAAATATTTTGAAACGCTCAAATGGGATGTTTTACCGCACCCGCCGTATTCCCCGGACATGGCTCCTTCTGATTACTGGTTATTCCGAAGGATGCAGCACGATTTGGCATGTCACCGGTTCACTTCTTTCGTAGAAACCGAAAACTGGCTCCAAACTTGGATCGCCTCAAAAGACGAGTCATTTTTTCGAGATGGAATTCGAAAATTGCCTGAGAGATGGGAAAAAGTAGTAGCCAACTGTGGACAATACTTTAATTGATCTGTTCATTCATTTTGTTTAGAAATAAATGCATTTTTTAACACAAAAAAATGGATCGAACTAATTTGTACACCCAATATAAAATTAAAGACACCCGTGACTAAGATGTTTGACGTCCACTCAACGGTTACTGTTTCTGAGTTTGATTTCGCGTGATGTTTACATACAATATGTAATTGGGTGTAACTGTTTGTCAGGTTGATAAGAATGTGCAACAGGTTTTATATAATCCAAAATCGGAAAGAAGCATCGTGAGATACAGGCAAAAGCCTAGTTTAGTGAGGAATTAAATTACCTGTTGTTTTTTTCGCAAATGATGTATATTTCTTATAATGTGTAAAAAAATACACAAAATAATCTTTACGAGCAGAAGATAAGGTAAGAGAGATTTGAGAGAACTTAAGAAAACGTGGCAAGACGAAGATTGGAAAAGGGAAGAAACAAAAGGTCTAAAACCAGGGAATTGAACCAGTTACCTCATTGATAGATATCGTATTCGAGGATCCCATCGCCATTCCAATGTCAATTTAGTTGAAAGACGAAGAGCTGTGGCGGTTTTTTTTAAGTGAGTGAGTCCTTGCACACCGACCACACCGTTGATAGTACACCTGAGGAGAGAGACGATCGGAGCACACGAGCATGTTTTTTTTTAAGAATCGATGAGACCGAAGTCATACGTATCCTTATACCCACGAATACTAGGCGGAAAAAATACCCGTGTCATTCAAGGGGAGTAGCACATCGCGGGGTTCGAACCGACAACCTCCCGCACGGAAGTCAGGTGCTTTACCACGCTACCATACATCTATCTCTATGACGTTAGCGCAGATTTCAATATTAAATGTTGCACAATATAATACAATGCATAATCCGTAGTCCTTTTATCGTTTTCAATCCTTAATTACAAGTGATTAAAATGAAAAGTTTGTTATCTAGTGAAATATTCAATATCGAGTACTGTACAAACTTATTAATTTGAGTAAGTAAAGTAAATGACTAGGGGGGAGACGGCTTTAAAAGTGTTTGGTAAAGGGGTCTGTATTCGAAAAAAGTTTGGGAACTCTTGGTCTAAATAAATAACAAAAAATTATATAGAGTGTCTCAAAATTGAATACACACTTTAACATCATGCCGTTTACTTAAACTTGCTGTAGACATTTGTCATACCATACTTCGTGAGGAGTTTAGGGATGAGGAGGTCTTTAATTTCCAGCAAGATGGTGCACCTCCCCACTACCATCGTGATCTGAAGGTCCATCTTGATGGACATTTGCCGAAATAGAGGTAGCATTGAATACCCCACGTGTTCCCCAGAGCTAACGCCAATTGACTTTTTTTATGGGGGTTTAACTTAACGATAGGTAACAAAGTTAATGGGGTACTTAAACCGTATACTTGAACTAGACACATAATAAATCTGCTAAGATGGTAGTTCACAGCAGTATTTTAAAGCCACCTTTGATTTATTGGAGTGAAACGTGAATATGGAAAATTACTGATAGGAGCAGAATAAATGTTCTAGAAATGCGTGAAACGCCAAGTATAAGAAACAAACGTTTCAGGTCCGAATAAGCTAGAACGTGCATTAATATACAGTACACCAGCCACGACATAGTTAAGCGATTATTTAGATAAAATGTCATACCTCTACCCTCAGTAATATGTCAACTTGAGTCGATAAAGGACGTGTTGTTTCGTTATATGCTGAAATGTTAAACATTGAATATCACGCGACTATCTGGTTAATTTCAAAATAAGGGGAAATAGTCCAATAAGTGCTGTAGAATGGCGTACACTTAGAAGAATACATGGTGTGACAATGTATGATAGTACACGGAATAATTGGGATGAATGTGAACTTAAGGCTGATGTGTTGAATAAAATGAAGGGTATGCTGAGATGATTTGGGCATGTGGAGTGAATAAATTATGAAATACTAACAAAGCAAATATACAGTGCAAATGTTAGTGAAGAGCGTGTAAGAGGAAGACCAATGAAAGTGTGGTCGGATCAAGTGAATATTTTAAAAGTAGGAAACGTAGAAGTTGTACCAATGTGCAGAAGGTTAAGCACGTGTGTCGAGAATGGAAAGTCTGGCGTTTTGTCTTCTACCTATGTTACTGTCAATGGATCTGAGATTAGAAGAGGTGGGCGCGTCCGATTTTACAATATTAATCAGTTAACCGTTACTGATATAATGTTATGCAGACAGCACACAGGCCTCGCAAAGTGGATGGCTCGCATTCCAGCGCGCATGGTTTGGGCCCGCCAAGACAGCGTTAGCGTTTACTGTTAGATCATCGGGTCGGATGGCCAAACATAACCTAACAGTCTATATAAATAAATACTTGGAAATTTGTGTGTACGTCCGTCTGTGTGTCAATCATTCACTTAATGTCATTTACTTATTTAGTTATTGTATATAATATTTTTTTATTTTTTGTAATTTGTTTTATCATTTTATCATAACCGATTAGAAGCATTCGAAATGTGGATTCACCGGAGAATGCTACGGATACCCTGGACGGATATGGTCAGCAACACAAGGGTTCTTTAAAGAGCTAAAGTTGATAGAGAGTTGCTGACTAATATTAAAATCCGAAAGGTGTCCTACTTGGGTCATGTACTTAGAGGAGCAAAGTACAAATGACTACACCTGATCATCCAAGGCAAAATAGAAAGCCGAAGAGGTGTTAGCAGAAGGCAAATCTCCTGGTTCCGCAATATACGTTATTGGACTGGCATAAGGGGCGTTGGAGATCTTTTTCGGGG